>BGPT01000183.1:198225-307191 GCA_003297045.1 Symbiodinium sp. clade C Y103 | reverse complement strand
CAGGGAAGTTTCGCAGGAGAGATAACCAGAGAATCTAACAGGAGATACATTGGCAGATGGACGGAAAGAGAAACGGATGGACACAATGATAGATGGATATATAGGGAGACGCACAAAGACCCAGAGCAGATGAAAGGCACATAGATACAAAGATAAAGAGCCAGAGACATGGACAGATGGTCAGCGATGGACCAATGATTGCGAGAAAGTTCAACGACTTGTCGGTCCATCAGTGAGTTCGGTCTGGCATCCATATCACTCGCAGCAACCAACCTCTCCTATAGGTTTCCTATTTTTGAAACTTCCGCCACCGCCTTGCGTGGTACTACTGGTAGATGTATGTAGAAACAGACACATCATTATGACTCTATGTATTATAAGTTGGACTAACAAAGCAAAATTACTTTAATCTTTATGGGGGGTCTCAGACTATCACCCACAAAATGAGATCAAACCAACCATACTAATTAATTAATATGATGGAATATAATCACTCCAATGCTTGGACCAACTATGCGGATACGTGCGTCAAAGATATACGTCCATACATACACTAGTATAGATTGCCTANATGGAATATAATCACTCCAATGCTTGGACCAACTATGCGGATACGTGCGTCAAAGATATACGTCCATACATACACTAGTATAGATTGCCTAATTAACAATAGATACATGGGGATTGAACTGCTGATTTTGAACAACAATGTGGGCTGGTACAGAAATGACTGAACCTCAAAAAACATCCTTAAGCAATGAATACTAAAAAATAGTTTGTCCCAAAATACCCAAGTTTAAGGCGTTGCCTTGTGGGGAAAAACACAACTAATACAACACAAGAAGGAGGTTGCTCGGGTACCTTGATTTTGGACAAACCCATGTGTGTGCTGTGAAAAACTGTTTCCAACAATGGAGAAGCACATCCGTCTTTGGGGTCTAGAGTCTACCCATTTGGAGATTGTGCGGGTAGGTATATCCACATTGTATCACCGTGCCTACATTTAGAATAGACCACCATGAAACGGGCTCAAAAATGATTTCACTTCAATTGGGACTGAATTTCTGCCTTCCACTGTGTCTGTCTATGAAAAAGAGTTCTGTGGTTTTCCCTTGTGCTTCCAAGGGCATCAACAATGCTTCGACGAAATCCGGGAAGCAGCTTGCACCATTGGCCGCCAGATGATCTGCTTTGCCCAGACGCAACCACTCTGGCATCTCTGGGTTGTCCATGCAATACTGTCCTGTAAAGGCTTCTTGCACACCCAACACCTTGGTGAGCAGAATTTCTCTTTCATCAAGAAAAACAACTGTGCTTGAGTCGCGGGCGACTGTGCGACAATCCTCACGTAAACGACGTTACCTCCCTCGCGTCCTCTAGGGAGCTCGATCTTGCAAGTTGTCCTCAACAGCTTCTCCATCCTAAAAAATGTTGCTTTTTTTTTTTTAGCATTGAATCATGCAGTTGATCTACCTCCAATATTCCTATTGAATCACCCTACCCTAGAATTACTGAGCAGAATCCACATTTTGGGTGGTTGAATCCAGTTTGCCAATCCTATTCTTGATGGTTAAATCCAATTCTTGCAACCAGGTTTGATGGTTAAANTTACTGAGCAGAATCCACATTTTGGGTGGTTGAATCCAGTTTGCCAATCCTATTCTTGATGGTTAAATCCAATTCTTGCAACCAGGTTTGATGGTTAAAGCCGTATTGTGCATGCTTACATCCTAGTGTTGGTGGAATCCCTTCTGTTGGACAGTAAAATCACTAATTGTGATAAGTAATTATTGGTAACTAACAGACAATATTTTTTCATGGTTCAACCATGTTAAACCCATTTGTTCAGCATGTTTCATGGTTCAATCATGGTAAATCCATGTGTTTGATATATTTTGATATTAAAAATGAATACCTTAGTTTGAGGTAATCCCCAATTTTTGTGACCCAAACCTCACTCAGCAAACAACCACCGACAAAAACGCCAGGGTTCGTGGCGACCACCGAGCCAGTGAAACCGGCTTTGCAAGTGCAGCCGCTTGGGAGATCTGTGCCTTGTCAGGGCTCAACAAATCTTGGAAATCCATGGGGTTTCCCATCAATTAATGGGGATTCCATTGACACTTGCGCATCAAACATGGGACTTAACCATCAACCATGGTGAAACATTAGGATCTGAGCATAAATTGATGGGGATTATCTAGAAATGGCTGGATTTTCATCGATAAGGGGTATACAACGGGGATAAAATGGGGGAGATGAGATAACTATCCAAAATTGTGAAACATGGGGGTTTAAGCATCAAAATGGTGAACTGTGTGAATTTAACAATCAAACATGCTAAACATTGAGGACTTTCATCATCAAAAAATACGGATCGAGCAATGAATACTGGAACTGGGTGTCCAAAATGAGTGATACGGTCAAATGAGTCAAATGGGTATTGAATGAAGATACTAAATGATAAACCATGAAATTTTAGGTTGCTGTATGTTTCTGTACCCTATTTTCAAATCCAAATTTTATGGCCATGGTTTGACGGGTAGCGAATAGACTGGGAGAAAACGAGAATGAGATATACTCAGTCCTATCCATTGGTCCATTGGGATTTAGTGAGAATATCACAGGCATTGGGATTGTATAATATCCATATTTCCAGTGTAAGATAGTAAAAATTATATTGAGAACCGATATTGTTTGGTCTCATCCCATGAAGAGCTGGGGTTTCCATAATGGCTTATAGGAATCCCGATACAATTAGGTAATACAAGCTTTCTGATAACCTGCGCTAATTGTACATTGGACACTCCTCACATGATGCCATTGCTCGACTATGATGTGACTTTATTAAGCGGCCTTGCCTCGTTTGCTTAATCGCCTCGTGGGTCAAGTATCATCAAACAAATTGATCATGTGTTCAAGGAAATCCCCACTTACAACCAGCCTGTGACCACCCTTCATTCATGCAAATCTAGAGGCCCAAGCAATGAAGATATGCTTTTGTTGGAGGGTTCACGCTCCGCTTTCCAAACACTACGAATTCCTTCTGAGACGATCCCCAAAATTGATAAAAGTCTTGGCAGCCAACATACCCTCGAAATATATCAACATATTACATCATATTACTCTAGTTTATAGTGATGACATCTTAACTAATGTTTAACTATAGCAACTCATTCTACCAACATATTACTATAATTTACTATAGGTATAGCCTGCCTGATACATATATGTAAATTTCAATGGACTGGGATTTACTTCAGCGAATCAGCAACGATAGCAATGTACAGCCGGATTTCTTGCAATATGTTAGTTCTGGTTGATGATACGTTCATTTTTGTTGTTTGAATCCATATGTTTGTTCTTTACACCCCATTTCTCAAGCATTAAGCCTATCTATAATCGGGAATTTCATCCGATGTACTATGCATACCCTCCGGTGATCAAACGTGGCTTTGCTGGAAAAATCCACCATTTAGTTAGGTGATTTTCAAAGCTATAAACAGGATATACCTGATTTTCAGACAGACCCATTTGGTTCATTTTTCATCCCTGTTTGATGACCTGATGGTTTCCTAAAATAGGGGTACCCCCAAATCATCCATTTTAATAGGATTTTCCATTATGAACCATCCATTTTTGGGTACCCCATTTAGGAAACCCCCACCTGTACCCATGAATCCCAAAAAAATCGTCGCGCCTGCCGAGCCAGCAGGGCATTGCACGGCCGCGCAGCTGCCATCGCCGGTGATGGTACCAGAGTAGCCTGGCACGGCAAGGTGAGTTTCGGGGAGATGCAACGAGCTAAATCGATAGCACTATGGATTTATAAAACTGCGGGGCCTCACCTTGATGGTGCAGTTGGACAACTCATGACAACTCCAAGTGCCATTTCCCAAATGATTGACATACAGCAAATAGGGTATAACAAATGAAGATATAGATAATTAACACATTGGGGAATGTAACGTGGGATAGAATGGGATACTCTTGCTGATTGGACACATGATGGGTTGACCATCATTGGAAACTGTCTGAGCTTGAAGAATCACCAGTCAGATTCGGTTGCCTTTGTCCCATCAAATCTCCATATTTTGATAGTGAATGCATCCTATATTCCCTGGCTGAATTTGGCAATTTGGGCTTGGCAACGATCAATGGAATATCGTCAGTTTATGGATTTTATACAAATTTCACTACTTAAAATACCAATAAATATCCAAAGGAAATGAGATTTCACACGCTTTACCAACCACCGAACCCACGTATTTCACCGGTGAGGTGATTTGCTCCCACCTGCCAAGCACTCACATCCTCCCGGCACGTTGGTGCCGGTGCTGTGCGCAGGACATGCCACAGGGGTGCAGCTGCCCATGAAGAAGGGATCAGCCTAGGCGACAGTTAAGAGGTGTGGAAATCATCATATTTTACCCTCCAGTAAACGTTTACAAAGATGTGGAAAGTCCACCATTTCTAGATCCCTTTCTTCATAAACAGTCATAAATCCTTAGTTTTCCAAATCTATGTTGGTCGGCCCCAGGGTATCAATCAGTTGATGTAGAAATATGGTGGTTTAATCTGATTGAATGGGATATTAATGGTATATGTTGGCGGATGTTGGTGATAGTAGGGATGAGGGGTTCAAATCAACATTGTCTGTATATATATATATATAATGGGCAAAATGCTATACACATGTCAATCAATTGGTTCAAGGATGTCATAGTGATACAATGGGCATATCATGGGCATATTGTTGGCATATCATGGGGAAAGAAATTTCATGAGGATATCATGGGATATTCCGGGGAAATATCAACAACAATAGGGGAATATAAGCGACAATCAATGGATTGGTTTTTCAGGGAACATCTACAGAAAACTACAGTATTTTTTTCCCAAAGTGATGGGGAATTCCTGTAGATTTTCCCTGGAAACCAAATCTGGGAAGAGATCAACGATGTTTTGGTGAAGAGTTTTGTTTTTCATGTTTTTTGCTGACAGTTGTTTTGACTTGTTGTTTTGCTTTAGCATTAAAATGGGATTTGGGTGAGTCCTAAAATAAGGAGTAATAAGGGCACCATCCAAACCCATGGCTTTAGGGTAATTACATCCCCCCCTTTTGGGAAATACCAAGTTAAAGTTGACAAGCAAGAACTTGCATTTAACGATCAATAAATGGAATTTTAAATACCAAACATTTGCCAAACATGGTGGAATGTCAACCGAGGATTATAAACCGCGAATCTATGGACCTATATATTATTGACAATACAACAATCGACCCCAGCAGCTTTAAAACATGTTGAAGTCGAACTATCGATGGGTCAAACAATGAATATCACTAACATTTTAACCCAACAAATCAGCCCAAAATTACACCCAAAACACAATTCGCGTCTACATTGGACCAGCATCCCTAGGATGGATGGTAAACACAACCTTCTCAGTGGTAAAACACACACTTTCTTCACCTCCAACAAGTGCCACGGGCGAAACATGGGCTTTGTCTATGCTCCTCCATCAACCAACGGGAAGCCCAGGAATCCTCATCATTGGCATATAAATCCCTATGAAAGTGATGGTTGCGATCCCGTAATACCTCTATAATGTGCTTTTTAAATGTCATATATCAGTGTATAATCCCTCTACATCATCCCAGAATGCCCATCAAAACATAGCTCCCCCATCGAAAAAAACACGGCCCTGGAAGGTTGATCACAGACCAAGCAACGGCAGTGGCTGTGATTGTGCCCTTGTAGCCTGGAGTTTTCCGGGGCTGATGGGCTACCATGTTCACGGGGTTGCCCTGCGGTACTCAAACGTGGCTGGCTGGAAAATCCCAGATATTTATGGGGTTTTATAGCTGGGAAAATCATTGAACTAGATAGGGGGTTTTGCAAGCCATGTTTGATTATTGGAGGGTACAACTTAGATCAACTTAGAACCCATGAGTCATGCGTTGCTTACAACTAACAATGCATGGGTGAAGGGGCAGGCACTTTGCTGAGTCCATAGTCCATCTTCGTGTCGAGAACTTCCACAGAACAAATGCAACAAGCTCCTTTCTTCATGAGGATCAACAAACCAACAATCATGGAGAAGCAAGCTTCTCCAGCAAACACAATGTTTCCATGCAAGACTCACTAAACAATTTGGCATACTACTCAACTATGGGTTCACTTATCTGAGGTATATAACCATTTCTCCGATTGAACTCGGCATCAGTTTTGAAGCGACATCATTGCCGTCAGCCGGGCACCTTCCTTGCATTTGCATCCACTGGGCAGGTCTGTTCCTGCAGAGCTTTGGGTGGCAAGACACCCCATGGATTGGTAACCTTAAGGGGGATTGTGGGGGTGCAGAGTATATCATGATCAGCATGTGATCATAATGTTCTTCATGTTCACTATACTCATCATGCTGCTCATGCTCATCATGCTCATCGTGTTCATCCCACTATTGCATGCAATGATATCCCAATTATTGTACCCGGAGGTGGATTCAACCATGTTTGACAGTCGAACCACAAGTATCGGCAACCCCAGAAAATCACCTGTTTCGACTATCATTTGACTTTCAGGGATTATCAATCAAACCACCGTTGTTCAAGAATTTGGATGGTTAAATCCCGCATGAATCACCATATGAACAGTGTTTGGTTTATACTGTCTGGTTAATCGGGATTCCCATGGTGATTGTGATCCACAATATTTTCGGTAGTATAATCCCATATCAACATCAAACAGCCATCATTATCAATGATATCCACAAATGTGTGATGGTTAACCACCCCGTACATCATTCTACTTTCGCATTGAATCTCTGTTTGTTTAATGGTAAATACAATTAAATACCCAGACAATCATCAACCAACCATCAGTTGAAAGTTATGCCCACATATATCCCCATGTTTTTAATATAAAAACCCATATGAAATGTCTATCATCATCTACCACCCACAGTGTCTTGCAGCCAGTCATACCTTGGATCATTTCTCCGCCCGGCCTATGGAGTGCAGGGGACAGGCCACCGCCTTGCACTCGCCGCTGAAGAAGGGCGAGGCCGTCGTCTCAGTTTTGCAGAGTGATTTGCTGGTAGAAAACCCGAATTCCCTGCCACAGGCGAAGTTGTGTTTTTTAATTTTCGAAAAAAAAAGGTGGTGAAATTATGGGTTGAAACTGGTTTGACTATGACAATTGTTGAATACTAGTGACGTGGAACTTACACTGTGGTTATTTAACATAGCCATGGAACACCAACATCTTTAATAGGTAAATCATCATTTTATCATCGAACTAAATGGGCCATTTTCCATGGCTATGTTAAATAACCACAGGGAAATCAGAATTCATATCCCGTCCAATTAGATTCCATTGAACCCAAATGAGCAGTGTTCGAAACCCGCAAAACATGCCTGTTGGTTGAGAATGGGCTTCCCCGCTCACGGATTGTGATAATCCACAATATGTTGGTTTGCACAGTCCCCTATAATCATCAATCCACAGGGGTTTTGAACACTGCTCAAATGGGAATCTAACTGGCAAAAGTGGTGATGTATCTGATATGAATGGATATCATTAAAAAACATTAACTTGTTAGTAAGCATAGTCATTATGATCCTGTGTATATTAACATTATATAACACTTGATAACGCAGTTGCGGGACTTCGCAAAAACCAGGGTTCTCAACCAGTTCCTAAGTGGGATGATCTTCCTAATAGGAACTTAACCGTTGAACGTTGCACACATCAAGACTTTGCATCAAATCATGAAATCTACATGATTTAACCATCAATCATGCACATGCATTGAAAGCATCCAAAATCAAAATGGTGACTTCAGACTTAACCAAATCAAATTCATACCAGCTAAGTGCAAATGGATCAATAAGTCACCCATCGTCTGCGGCCCAAACAACAATGAACAAATCATCTACGCCCCTAAACTATCAAATCGATTTGAATCATCTGCTCCCCCGAAGCAGACGCTACTAATTATATATACTCATTGTCTACGAATGAATTCATGGAAACATGGGAAGAATGTCATATAGAGGAGCTTGTCAAAGGATGAATGGCACCATGAATGTGAAACTGTTTTTTTAAAAGGGAAGAAAGTGCAGTGGAATGGATGTCCTACAGAACCTGCGAAGAGAGGCGAGGAGCTGAGACAAGTTGAGAGAAGGCAAGAAGAACTGAGAAGAGATAAAAAGAGATGAGAAAAGATGCGACGAGGAGAGAAAAGATGAGATGAGAAGAGAAGGAGGGAAGAGAAGCACCCCTTGCTATGCAAATTGTCAAGCAGGGCATATGCCAGAGCTCCCAGCCAGCATCACGATGCACCAAAACAGAGAAAGGTGCGGCTGCTGTTGTATTCCCGCATGGGCACTGGCGCTGCTGCGGCGTCTGGCACCGCCAATGGTGCCTGCGGGCCCTCCGATTCCAGGCTTCTGTTTTCGAGACCTGTTTTTGCAGCCCGAGCAATCCTTCTCCAACGCTACCAGTAGGACCAGGAGTTTCTTGGCTTCACTTGAAAAGATGAAACCCTTCGGTAGCACTGGTGGCTGACCAGGCGGAGGCGGGCGGCGGCACTTGCTCAGCCTTTAACCTCTTTTCAGCCAGGAATTGCTTGACAACAAGACGACGGGCCCGACAAGGGCTTTCCATGCTTGTCTTGCTGCCAGGCGTCGCCTCTGCCCATTTCTCCGCCGCGCAAGCTCCTTTTCACCGCTGCAATTGTCTGCGTTGTAATTCATCCAGAGATGTGCACATGTTTTTCCATGCAATGTGGGATCCCATAGTTAAAAGTAGGTTTATTCAGGGATATTAACCATAAACCATAGATAAGCTAGTTATAAACCAACTTTGCTGGTTCATTCTCAGCTTTTACCCCCTTCCCGGGAACCGCTTTCCACCAAGTCGCTGCAGTGATGCCGCCTGAATACCTCGGTTTCCACAGAAAGCGCGAGAAAGCCTGAGGAACAAATGAAGTGACAACATGCTCCGCAAACATTAAATGGGATACCCTCTGGTAAACTAACATGACTATGGAAAATCACCATTTTTTAATGGGAAAATCCACTATTTCTATGGCCATTTTCAATAGCAAACTGTTAGTCATTACCAGAGGGTAATCCGGTTATTGGACTTGTAACCAGGCTTATGAACAAAGATACTAGTGGAACCCTCCAAGTATTATCTTTATGTCTCCTACTTCTGTCGCTGAATGGCTGTAGTTTTGCGTTTTGCAGCTAGCTGTTGGTCATAGATCCTCATAGGAATGGTGAAGAAACCGCCACGTAGCCATGAGATTCAATGGTTTGTGCCCCATTCAAATCATATGTGCCAGGGTCAAAAAATGGTATATGGATTGTGGTCATCCATCCCAACAGAATGGTTACATAAATCCATCATGGATTGATGACCGTCCCCCAGTCAGAGTGGCTTAATCAAACCCCAAGGCGAGAATTCCAGGCCATCCCACAGAACCAACCCCCAACAATCAGTAATACATCAATTCAGGTTCCTCATTTTCCACGCGCTTCTTGTTGTCCCAATTATAGATTTTGAAAGGCTACACGAGTTTCCTTTCTACCAGCCCATGTTCAGGTCTGTCATAGCACTTCAAACTCTTACTCGGATCTATGTGAGTGATACCTGAAGTACTGGTGGATATCCCCTTGGGTAACACTGGGGATATCATGCGAAATCTTTGGCAAACAAACAAAACTCTACTTTCAAATCTTCAATGACATTGTGCAATACAACCACTTGCAGTTCTGTTCCATTCTCCCGTCAGATTCTCAAGAGGCTACTTGCGGTGCCCAGTTCGATAGCTAAGTTGGTGGCTAGGTGAATTCCATGGTCTATGGTAGATACATGTAGATACTACTTGATGGGGCGTATAAACCACCAAACACAAGTAGTGAAACAACATTTGATGGTCAATCATGATTTTCCTTGTGCACAATTGGAATTTTGTGGGATATTCCCATTTTCAAACACACCAACATATCTTATTATCATATTCTTGGCAATGTCCCAGTTGCGTTATGTGTTCACATCTTTGCTGGTGATATTCCCCCAATTTTGGTCACACCCGTAAACTTCATGGGTTCAATTAGCTTTTTTCTGGCAAATTAAAATAGACCCTGAAAATCACCATTTTTTGTGGGAACTGGTCTCCAACCCCTGTCTCCCCAGGTCTATGTTAATATACTGGAGGGTAACTCATGTCAAATCCCAATTTTGGATGGTGAAATCCAAATTTTCGCCTGCTGAAATCGGCCGGAACATCCCCCCAACTTGCCCCTAGCGACCCTCCCGATTCGCATGTCAGGTACCCTGCATTGCAGCTGCATCCCGTTGGCAAATCCGTGCCACTGCTGTGATCTGGGCACTTCACGGCCGTGCAGGACCCGGTGTAGAACCTCAGTTTTGCTCAGCGAACATCCACCTAAAAACGTGGCAATGGGAAATCCCCTAAAATGAAGCTTTTAATGGGAACATAATTTGCATATTATATAGTAAATGGAGAATTTTCCATTGCTATGTTTGATTACCGGAGGGTAGATCATGTTCCTAGGGAAAAGCCATGGAGTTCCATAGTTACTATACCAGAAGCTAAGAATTCAGTGGCCAGTTCAGGGACCGATTTGTTGATTTATGAGAGGTACCTACTATACATGAGGCCTATCTAGGGCAAAATTTCACGGAATATCCCCAGAACATATTGCCTATATCGCAGAGTACCTCCATTTTGGGGTCCTGAAATTCCCAGTGACTCAGTTCTACCAAACCCAGGAGCAACACCTGATCGGCCGAAGATCACATCAAAATCACTGCTAGTTCTGGAAGTTTTCCTACAAGTTCTGCAAGGTAGAACCCCCCATAATAGATAACTGAGTTGTTGCCAACAGTTCAATAGGTGAATGAACTACGGTTTATGGTACATGCATTGAACGAAATTAGTAGCCTCATTATGGCTACATATGGCTACATATGGCTACATATGGCTACATATGGCTACATATGGCTACATATTCTTCTTCCAAGTGTAATACATGGTTCAAGTTCCTATATCCCCATCATAACCCCCGAATCAAACATGGGGTACCCACTTGGCCCACAAGAGACCGATGCTTTTATTGTTTGAGCATCCAGTCTGGAGGGTTGACAATTGTGGTTCATACCCATCTCAAGTATGTTGACTTCGGTACCCAGCAACAAAAGAATATCACCTAAAAAAGATGTTTCTGTCTCCTAACTGAAAACACCTACAAATTGGGAGATTACCCAAAAGCACCCTCGGGGTAATCTGGGAGTCAGACCATGATGGCAAAATTAGGATATATACTGTACCAAGCAAATAAACATGTGTTGCAGGAACCTGAGTTTGGGCATTGGTCTGTTTTCATGGCGCGATTTCGCCAAGAAAAAGTGACTCTAATCATGTTTACCCTCTGGTAATTTAACATAGCTATTGAAAATGGACATTTATAGTTGATTTTCCCATTAAAAATAGTGATTTTCCATAGTTATGTTAGTTTACCAGAGGGTAATCCAGGTGATTCCAGGCGAAGATTTCACCGTTTCACCGGTGACAATTTCACCGCAAGGGCAGGCTGTACCTATGTTGCCGGGTTTTTTCTCCCTGACAAATGTATACTAATGAAACATAAGGAAACTATGCATCCGAAGAAATTGTATCAAAAGACAACATACAAAAACATCAAACACACTTGAAAAAAACTGCCTTCAACCATAAAATCAACGTACCTGGGTGTTTCCATGGACCTATAGGGCAGGAAAAATAATCCATGGATAAAAATCACATGCAACATATCCCCGTTAGAAGTGCGTCATCTATATCAACCCCTTGAAAGGTACAAAAGTGCTTCCAGGATGGTTTTTCAGGTGTTGACCCCACAGTTTTGAGTTGTTAAACTATGATAACATATGGTAAATCTACCATAAACCCGTGAAATTGGAGTCATGTTCACCAACTTAGACCTGGGGCACCACCAAGTCATGGGATTTCCCGCAGAGTTATGGCCCCAAAGACCAGTTATGAATGGGTATAAAATGGGGTGATCATTCATGGGGTCATAACTGGTTTGGAAGTGGTGGGCCATCACAAAATAGTTTGCACACTGGACATTTGCCAATTTATTACAATATCATAGATATTTATAGATAGTTTATAGTTGACTGTACGATCAAAATCTCCGTTTTAGGGGATTTTCCAGCCAGCCACGTTAGATTCACGGAGGGTATAGACAATTTCCTTTTTAAACATCTGATTTTGAGCAGGAAAGAGTTTGCATGCTGCTTTGGCTGCAGATTTCCCCTTGGTTTCCTTGACTTGAGTTTAGCCGTATCTGTACAGAACTCTGACTGTCAAATACAAATTGAGGACCCAGCAATTTGAACCTATTAGACCTATCCCTCCTGAAAACTTACATGGGAAGCGTCAACAAAAAGGAGATCTGGAATGGTCTGGATTGGTTGTTTCCTCTTATAGAAATGGTCAAAAACCATCAGAAACCAGCATGTTCCAGCCATGAGTCCTCAGGGGATCAGCCAGTCTCAGCCCAGTTGCCGTCCTGTGGTTTCTTCACGTCCGAAAGTGCTGAAGTCTGTTCGCGGCCCTGGATGTAGTGTGCCATCATTTCTAAAGATCTGCATGGTCTGGCCCAACTCCTGACAGTTGCTGAGGATCTGTACAAAACAGCGCCAGCAAGCTGAGCGTTTCTTTGATGAGCTGGGAGTATTAGATCATTGGTCTACACATACTGCTTCACACTAGTGGCCAATCCAACATAGTTAGTTGAGAAATACTCCACATTTATGTGTATATTATATATAATATATAATCTATATATGATTATGTATATATATATCATTATATTATATAATCTGTGCATGGATACATATCATATCGTGCTGTATAAGATTCGCCATGATCCAATAGGATTCTTCATGCTGATCTTTGCTGATACCCCAACGCAACGCCATGACTACCGCTGTGCTTGCAGATTTCCGTGCCCATATGATCATCCAAACGCATAAGTATTATTCATATTTATTCATATTACACATTACCCTCTGGGAATTGAACATAGCTATGGGAAATCAATGGAAATCACCCTTTTTGTAGAGGCAAAGCAATGTAAGTCATCCATCACTGGCATATATGTCCATAGCAAAAATATGAATTACCCGCTGGATCCTAAGGGTAATGTTGAACAGAACCCAAAACGTGGGCGTAATTTCCATTAATTTCTTACAGTTTGCAAACTGGAAACATCTGGAAACTATGGCCATCTATGGGAAAGAGATAATGCAACGTGATTTACCATGTTCATCGTGATTTTCCCTAGCTAAGTAACAATATACCAGAGAGCAACAGAAACACAACCCTCTGGTAAACTAACATAGCTATGGAAAATCACCATGTTCAATGGAAAAAATCAACTATAAATGGCAATTCTCAATAGCTATGTTAAAGTACCAGAGTCCGACTCAGAGGGTAATCATCATATGTGGCACAGTCGGGTGTCCCAAAGAACTCTCCGGATCCATCACCCCTTCGTTTTTACCTACGCCATTGGAGACCTGTCACAAGGGGATTCAATTGGGTATCATCATCCATCCACTGATGGGAATCCAAGGAACCTGGCTACATATTTACCCTCTGGTTATACAGTTCGCCATGGAAGCCATGGCCCATTGAGCTCTAGATGATAAACATGGTGATTTCTCTTTTCAAGATGGTGATGGCTTCCATGGCGAACTGTTAAATAACCAGAGGGTAAAGCATTACCCTCTGGTAAACTAACATAGCTATTGAAAATGGCCATAGAAATAGTTGATTTTCCCATTAAACATGGTGATTTTCCATAGCTATGTTAGTTTACCAGAGGGTAATCAGTTTCCAGCTTGTCCAACTGACTTGTCCATGGCACATATCATCACCATGATTGTGGTTAGGCCCCACATCCCAAGTTCTGGAAGTTCTATTCACAACCATGGTGAAACAAACCCAAATACAAAAACCACCCCAATTGACATGTGAAATCTACAGTAACTATTGATTCTAGTTGCTTATGAATCCCTCAATCCATTGTAAATCATTGTATCCGCAAACAAATATCTCATGGCATCCCAAAAATATGTGTTGTATGTCTGAAACACCATGCTGTTTTTTTTTCACCATTTCGCCATGGCACATGTGACACGGAGAAGTGCCCAGAGTCCACATCACCGAGACGAAACTTTCCAATCTGCACGAAGCGGTCCCCGGATGTCGCACCAGTGGGCGATGTCAGGGTGGGTTTCGACCACAAGTTGAAGTCAGTCCTCCAAGGATCACTCGGTGGGGAAAACTTGGAAACTGCAGAACAAAGTTGAACAAAGTAACAAAAATGTACAAAAATTGGAATTTCACCAGGAAAAACAGGGGGAATTATGATTGATTATGATTGATTTCTGTTAGCTAAGTTGGTGAACACGACTCCATGACAATGTGGAAAACAAAATGAACAACCAAATGAAATCACTATAACAACAACATGGTAGATTGAAAATCACAAAAAATCGAATAAGACCCTTGAATAATTGCCCTCTGGTAAACTCACATAGCTATGGAAAATCACATTTTTTTCTTGGGAAATCAACTATTAATGGCCATGTTCAATAACTATGTTAAATTACCAGAGGGTATCCACAATCTGCACATCATTTTGTACTTCGTGATTCCTGGGTCCAGGATGAATGGTTCCGTCAGAGCGGAAGATCACAATGGTTTGACCTCCTGAGTGAGAAATGGAAAAATGCGCGTCATCCACTTGGCCGAGACGAAATTCTCCTGCAGAGCCAGAGCAATGAGGAATCCATGTGGCATGAAAAAGGAGGACAAGTAAAAAAAAAAACAATACCCTCTGGTAATTTAACATAGCTATTGAACATGGCCATTAATAGTTGATTTCCCCCCAAAAAATGTGATTTTCCATAGCTATGTTCGTTTACCAGAGGGTAAAACGATGAACATGTTCTTAAACTGACCAAGAATCCAAGCTGGAGGAAGTGATCTCCCCATTTCACCTGTTTATCATCATACGCACCTTTACAGTCCCACGCATTCCACTCAGTTCGCGGCCCTCCATGACGCGTGCCATCACTACGGTAGATCCTCAGGATGGAATCCCACCCTGGGTTGGGATATCGGGCCCTTATAACTTTGGTGAAATATCCACTTCCAACCAGAAGACTGGGCACACCAAATCCAAATGGTTTGTGTCTAAAATTGGGGTTAGCCCCAAAAGGCCATGTAATGGGGCAACTAATCATCAAAGGAAGTTTAGATAAGAAACTTCCTTGTTACACAACCAAAGAGCTGGGTAGAGCAGAGATGAACTGAGATGAACTCAGCAGAGCTGAGAAGATCGAGCTAACATTACCGAATTGAAACTAGCTGAGTAGAGCTGAGATGAAATGAGATGAGTTGAGATGAGCTGAGATGAGCTGAGACGAGCTGAGAAGAGCTGATATGAGCTGAGACGAGCTGAGATGAGCTGAGAAGACCTGGGAAGAGCTGAGAAGGGCTGAGAAGAGTTGAGATAAGCTGTTTGACATCCTAGGCACATACTGTTTCTTGCCGATTGGTTTTACAATTTTGAAACCCTCCGGCGCCCGGCTTGCCCGGTGAATACTTATAATCCAGGTAGGCTGGGGGTGCTCCGTCGTCAGATGACCCAATTATCATATTGGTGAACAAAATATCCTCTGGTAATCAAACATGGCAATGGAAAATCCACCACTTATAGATGATTTTCCCAGCTAGAGACCTTCATTTACAATGATTTCCCAGCTTGCCACGTTTGATGACACCGGAAGCTATCCCAATTGTATATCCAGAATATTCATCTATATTCCCATCATATTTGCTGGAAAAATCTCCACACAACAGGTCAAATTGCTGGTTGAAACATCCAATGTGGGGCCCTCAGTCGATAGCTAAGTGGGTGAACATAACTACAATCTCACTAGGCTTTCTGGTAGCTATAACGAACTAGTTAGATGGGGTTAAAAACCAACTTATAACGTTTGGGGGCCCCACATTGTCCCAATATATGGAATATATATCCCCATGCGATCTCACTTAAGTGACCAATTTTGAAATAGTTTTCCGGGGAATCCGTGGGTTTTCCACATCGATGTTAGTTTAGCCGCCCAGCGTCAAACCCATCGACACCTATCAAAATCTGTTAAATATCCTTATCTTGGATAAATGAAAATAAAACATCCTCATTAGAATCAATTAGAATCATATTTGTATATATTATATATGTATATCCCAAGCAAAAAAACTTATAGTTTTGATGATGGCTTAAATAGATTCCATGCGACCCATCAAAATCTGCTGAATAAAAATCGCGAGAAGCATTGGAGTTTGACCATCTCGATGTGAGATGCTGAAGTGATTTGGATCCATAGCTGCCAAGCGCCAGGCCCCCAGCTGAAGGTATGGTCCGTTGGTGCAAGTGCCAAAGACCAGGTTGGATAATGGCCTTGGTGAAAGTTGGAGATTTACTAATCCATTTTTACGGTTTTTATGAAAATTGATGGTCTGATTTTACCGGGAAAAACCGTGATACATGTGGGATTTCATGGTGGTTCATTGTTTTCTCCTAATGGGATCCAGGTGGAAGGATAGGGAAACCCTCGTTGAATTCTTTGAGAGGCTTTAGCTCTGGAACTCACCGTGTTCTTTCTATCGCAATCCATTGAACATGTTCAAAGAAAAACATGCGTTTTTTCAATCATTTGACAGGTAAGGCAGCAGGAATGAACAACAGTTTTGTTTTTTTTGACTGACATGTTTGAAAATGTCGAGAGCCAAGGGTACGTGCCAAATCACGAGCAAAATTGAAAAACAAGGCAAGTGAGGGTCTCTAGATTTAACAGAGGTACAAGTCCTTCTCACCTCCCGCCTACTCGTTTGCCAGCCCCGGATGCAATGGAGCATGCCTGGGCCCGAACTCCATATCGCCGGATGCAGCACCCCTGGACCTGAACACCATATTGCCAGCTCCGGATGCAGTTGGGCACACCTGGACTCGGACACATGCCAGAGAGAATGTCAGATAGAATGCCAGACAGAATGTCAAATAGAATAGAATGACAGAAAAATCGTGTCAGAGAAAATGTCAGAATAGATGCCAAATGGAATGTCATAATATAAACCAGCAAATTTGTCAAGAGTAGATGCCAGAAAACCAAAAAAAAATGCCAAAAGGATGTCATTTGCCGGAAATAATGTCAAAAATAGATGCCGGATAGTACGCCAGAATAGAGTAGAATAGATGCCAAATAGACTGCCAGAAAGAATGTCAGAATATATGCCAGATAGACTGCCAGTAGGGATGTCAGAATATATGCCAGAAAATATGTCAAAATAGATGTCAGATAGAATGCCAAACATCATGTCTGAATGGATGTTTGGTGTTTGCAAATCAGCCACACTACAGATTCATTGCAGCGGCGCGGCTGCAAACGACCACGCCCATTGAATTCAAAAAAGTGCAAACACCACGCTTCACAATTTAGTCAGCTACGTTTCTTCACCCCGAAAAACGCATTGGGGTTAAATCATGTATTTTGCTTGCTCGAATATCATTTTTGTTTGCAATATTCACGGGCTAATCCCCATCCCATTAAATCACCATGATGGTGAATGATGGCCATTACATCGCCATGCTTCCCCTGAAATCACTAGAAATCACCATGAATCCCCATGAATTCGTGGTGAAATCCCGTGTTCCACAATTTTGAAATGAAATCAACATGTGTCCACCATGCTTGATGATTAAATTGCATGTTCCGCCATGGTTGATGCTTAACTCACACTATTTCCATAGTGAAAACGTCCGCAGTTCTCGTTGTGCCGGCGCCGTCGTTCCATCGTTCGCCAAGGTGCGCAGAGGCCTTGGCCTTGGCGATGGTACCACTGAAGCCGGCCACGCAGAGGCAGCCGCTGGCCACGTTCTCGGAGGATGGGAGGTCTAGCCAATGTTCCAAGGTGAGTGGAGTATTTCATGGGAATATGATGATTTAAGCAATTGTTTTCATAGGGAAAACCCAAAGAAAAATTACGATTCAAGCAAGATCTATAGGAAAACTAATGGGAAAAACCATAGGAAAATGATGATTTAAGCAAGACAAAATGGTGGTTTCATGGAATTTAGAGCTGAGCTCGGCTGAGCTGATCGAAGCCAAATATATTTGGGTAAACTCAATAATATCATCAGTATGAAGAATATAATACAGTATAGTATAATCAAAATTAGTCAAATAATAGATATGTTGTGATAATAGGGAGAATATCAGAATAGGTAGTTATAGGGATATGTTTGGAACCTATGGATATGGATCAAAACTCAATACCTGGGAGACCGCAGATGGGTATGGTTTTAAATGGTTTTAATATGTTTTTTGCATTCAAGTACTGGGGAACCCAATTTTGACCCAGACGAGTACCAATATTGTGATAATAGGGATGATGGGGTATAGAATCAAACATGTTGTGGATGAATAATGGGAATATCCAATAGTCACTAGTGACTTGTAATTGTGCATGTTCATTCCAAAATTGACCCGTCCACCTGCATGTTTGTCACACCCCGGCAGCCATAGGAAATGCCAAGGATCTGTTGGTTTCAGACCCAACACGTGTCCGTTTCAGCATGCTACATGCGAGCACAGCATGGCTCGCAAAATCAGATATGAGACGCACTTTAATGGCATGCTAGTATCTGATTTATAAATGACTGGTAGACTGGTAGATCATGATTTCTGTTTCCAACCACAATGAAACCCAGCATTCCCCACATCTTCCCCATGCATCCGAACAGAAGGATCAACCAGCCGAGCAACGTTTCCAGCCGAGTTGGCAGGACAGGCAACCGCAGTACATTCACCCTTATAGAAGGGTGCAGACCGAGTAGCCTGGCATCAGCACGCTGCGCTAACCGCGTACATAATGCATCATAATACCCCATTTCTTGTGCACTTTGAGCAGAATCACGTACTTGTTTCTGCTTCAGGGGTCCCCCTGAAAAACACATATTCCCTTTGGATTCCCCAAATTGTGGAGATGGTCCAGTGGCAAAATCAAAAATCACCTTCAACAAACCAGGGCCTATATAAGTCTATATAAGGGATAAGTATATAAATTTGAATGCCAAACCCCCAAACAAGCATCAAAATGTATCAAACCATAGTCTCAAAACAGGGTACCCCAACATCTCAAATGGTTCATGATCACTCGCCCTAGGATTTGATGGCCATGAATAGACGATCCACCTGCTATCTTTTTCACAAACATGGGTGGTTACAAAATGCTCACCAACCGATGGCTAAGTTGGTTTTGTTCACGGATGGTGAATTCGTTGGTTTATGTCTATATTATACCCTCTGGTAATCAAACATGGCAATGGAAAATCCACTATGTTATATATATATATATATATATCTGTCTACATATATAGATATATTTATAGAATTTTATAGATGATTTTCCCATGAAACACCTCCTTTTCGTTCGGGGATTTTCCATTGCTACGTTTGATGACACCAAAGGGTATATCGAACATTATCGAACTATATCGAACTAGTCAATGGGGTGAACATAAATCCACATACATTTCAGTGGATGCGGTACCACCTATAATGTGGGGCCCCCAAACGTTATAAGTTGGTTCATAACCCCGTTATAACTACGGTTACCATAAAGCCTAGTTAAATTGTATATAGTTATGTTCAGCAACTTAGCTATCGACTGGGGGCCCCACATTGCATAGTCAACACACCTTGTGTCATTGGTAAAACATGGTACGCAGCACGTTTCCCAATGTCTTGATGTTTGAATCCCCCATCTCCGCCTCAATGGTGCCACTATAGCCCGCTTCGCAGGTGCGTCCCGATGGCACGTTGGCGCCCTCCGAGTTGGCGGGGCAATCCACCGATGTACAGGACCTCGCGATGTGAGCCAGGTGGGATGCTGGTTTTCATGGGAGTTTTCATGGTGATTTCATGTAGATTTCAAAGGATTTCATGTTTTTTTTTTGAGTGGAATCGCGTGATGAGATATGAGCTCCTGTCAAAATCCTTTAAATCTCAGTAGTTGCTATTGTCGGTCATCGTTTTTTTTCACGGCCATATATGAATATGCCATATCGCTTTGCTGTGTTTGGTGCACATCTCTGACAAAAAACACCTGCAATACTCAAGTGCTCTTCAACCATTTTGATCGTGACTCATATGATATCCCTCAATTTGTCGGGATTCAAGTGATTAAACATCCTTTTCTTGGATGTGCTCAAGGAACCCCCAAAAAAATAAACCATATCCATCAATATCCCCTATAGATTCCCCAAGTAGTGGATTTCCCACTGGGAAAATATAAAAAGATCGACTCAGCAAGTCCTCCAATTAATGTGGATCAATGGGGGGTTGAACGAATGTCGATCAAACAAGGATGGTGGATTTAACATGGTTTAACCATCAAATTAAATATGGTGAAGAATTGGGATTGAACCATCAATTAAAATCGCCATCAAAGATGGCTAGCTGGAGAATCCAGCATTTAGTTCGCTGATTTTCCCATGAAACCCTCCATTTATACGTGATTTCATGGGATTTCCCAGCCCACGAAAATGATTCCCAGAGAGCATAAACCATCATAAGCCTTGCATATCCCATTTACCACTAAAATCCCATGAAATCACCATTAACCATTTTATCCCAGGATATAAATTACCGGTGTATTTGTGTGCTAGTAAACATAAGGATATCATTCTGAAGCCGCTTCGATTATCTGAGCTTCCCCGGCCCTGTGTAGTATGGACTGCTCCTGGAGGCACCTTCGAACAGCGCAAAGGGCTTGCTATGAGCCATCGACTTGCATGGGATTGGTGTGGGATAGTGGTGACTTAACCATGAAGAAATGAGGGATTTCAAATACTATAATGATCTATGATTCTATGATGGTATATGGTCAAGTTACATGGAAGCTGCTGACAGACAGGTTAGAGAGCTCCCTAGATAGCTAAGTTTGTTTGCCGCTGTAAAAACTATGGCTTATGGGTA
Organism: Symbiodinium sp. clade C Y103; assembly: GCA_003297045.1. Classification (NCBI taxonomy): domain Eukaryota; class Dinophyceae; order Suessiales; family Symbiodiniaceae; genus Cladocopium; species Cladocopium sp. clade C. Next base: position 286,039 of record BGPT01000183.1, on the reverse strand, counting down.
TTGTAAGCGTTGTTTGATGGGTAACAAAGCAGGAAACCAACTTAGACAACTTTTGAAATAGTTGGTATATAAATCCTAGCAAAATCCCAATGTACCCTCCGGTAATCAAACGTTGCAATTGGAAATCCCCTATAAATGGAGGTTTTAATGGGAAAATCATCTATAAATATCTATACAAAGTGGATTTTCCATTGCCATGTTTGATGACCAAAGGGTATATCCGACAAAATCACCATGTGCTATATCTTCTTCTAGGGGCACCACCTTACAAAGATTCACATTTCTGCCGCGGCGGAGGGCGTAAATCCGCCGTTTACACCACGAAGGCTAACAAACAGCGAACTTGCCATGTAGTTCTAATACCCTCTGGTAATTTCACAGTTTGCTATGGAAAATCATCATCTTTCATCGGCAAATCATGTACATATGAACAATTTCCATAGCTATGTTACATTACCAGAAGGCAAACACAAGTATGTTTGGAGTTCACCACTATTTTGCGCTATTTCACCATGATTTCAAGTGATGTTTAGCCGCTAAAAAGCCGGGAAAATGTAAGGACACCAGTATCAATCTGGAAAACTCGCAATGAATTCTAAAGCTGATTGAAGGCCTTGTTTTCTGGGTTTTCCCAAAGATAAACAAAGCTTCCTAAGCACAAACTGTCAACTGCAGCTGGGTACCCCAGACTGATCTTGCCAGAGAAGCCCTTCTTGCACTTGCAGCCATCCGCGACACTCTTGCCACCGGCACCTGGAGGCGGAGATATCTCATTGTGCCACTTGGGAGGGGTCATAAACAGTCAACCACAATCCAGGGTGACTCCCCCAAGAATAGATAAGAATAGATGCTTCATGTGCCTTCCAACACATAAACCTAACGGTTCTTGGAGTAAGTCCCCCCTTTTGGCATAGATGGTTTGTTGTTGAAATACCTCTCTCCTTCCCCTCTGGCAATCAAACATGGTTTGCTGGAAAATCCCAGATTTGGTTCGATGATTTTCCCAGCCATAAACTATCATTAAGTTCGTGGATTTTCCAGCTTGCCATGTTTGATGACACAAAAAGGGTATAAACCAATATTTCACGACCATCCCATGTGATATCAAAAATGTCCCATCAAGCACCATTAAATCCACTTGAATTCCATCACATCACCATTGACATCCCAATTTCCATGATTGTCAATCCATCAATATCCCATTCTATCCCCATTCTATCCCTTTTCTTGTTGCTGAAATAGACCTCTTAGATCCAGCCCATCTCCATCCCGTGTGATACTTATCCCAATAAATCACCATGAAATCCAGTTAAATCCCCATAACCACAGCTATTCAACTTAGATCAACTTAGATTACCAGAGGGTGCCTGGTCGGCAATGTGCAGCTGTTTTCATCCACTATATACTGTCACTCAGATCTGCCAAGGGATCTTGTACCCATTGAATCCAGCCCATCTCCTTCCGCTGCATTCCATCCCATGGCGACACCTGAAGGACAGGCCACGGGTTCGCAGCACGCCTTGCGCGTGGACCCAACCACCGCATCGCCCTTGGGCTGCCAACCTGCAACGGCGACGGCCGGGGAGAGCATGGGGATTTAATGGGAACTTCACCGGCCAAAACGATGGTTGATGCAAAGAGAATGCTGATTTCATCGTGAACCAGTGGGGATGTGCCTATCATCCTATCAACAATGCTGATTGATGGGGATTGGATGGGGATCTAGTCATCTGGAGATTCAACCATGAATCTCATTGGGATGTTAACATATGTTAACAGATACAAATTGTGGGTTTCCAGTAAGAAATGTCAAACATGACTCTGGAGTATGAACATCCTCTCTAATTGGGATTTAACAAAATGGTTCCGGGCCATCGAAAATAACCTTTACGTTGCTAGTAAAAATATCCAACTTTGCCGCTATGAATCAGCTATATCAACTATAAATCCCCATGTCTGGTGGTTAAAATCCACATTTCTTGGTGAAACTTGAGCCACTAAAAATGACCCTATCCCACTCATTATCCTACTTCGTTGAAAACGGTTTCCCTAGGTGTCCCTACTATGAGATAATTCATAATCCCCAAGAACCCAGGTAGTATAATTCCGTATTTCATAATAACCAATCAACCAAGATATTTTGAAATAGAGGGTCATAAACCACAACCTATTACAACCCAGGTCTATAAGAACCAAGGTAGATCATGCCTTACAATAACCAAACGACCATCATGTTGCTGTTATTCTATCATGTTATATATCCATTTTTGATGATTAAGACTAAAACCCATATAAGTCTCAATTGCATAGCCAATCAACCAGGCCGTACAATTCCCCGTTTCCAAACCAATCAACCATCATCTATCAACTCTTCCCTTATGTTTGATGGCTAAAGACCTCTATAAACCCATGGTTTTCTACCTGCAGACCCTAAGGTGTTTCCCTGGCCACGCCTTTGGGACAGGTGAAGAGGCCACAGGTCTTGACGCAAGTACCGCTGAAGAAGGGATCGGCACTGGTGGCTGTGATGCTACCGCTGTAGCCTCACCGTTGAAGTCGGCACTGGGGGTTGGTTTTAGGCGAAAGATGGACATCCACGACTTCCCACAAAGTGGGGCCGTTTGCCACAGCCAAGTTGGTAACTCCAATAAGTATATACTGTTCATGATGCTCATCATTTTACTTAATGGGGTTCATAAACCAACAAACATATATAACTGGGGGGCCCCATTGTAGGAAAATGAGAGGAACATGGATCGTAGAACTATCAAACATGGCGATTTCACCGCCCTAAACATTGAAGGATTTAACGCTTCAACAATCAAACAGAATCCGTGGCTTTTCCTAGGAAAATGATCTACACATGGTGCGTTTCCAATTGGTGGGACATGATGGGATATAACCATAACGGATAATGGTGAATGATGGTGAACAAATTGGGAGTTCACCATGCAAACATGATGAACATGATGGAAACTGTGATTAAGCATGTACAATAGGGGGTTCAACCGATGAATCTAATTGCCTAGTTACATAGATCATAGGATTTATGGGATAATAAGGGGACAAGACAAACCATTTATGGGACATGAATAATTTCGATATAATAATAAGAATGGGACAAAACCAGCAGTTCGAATGTGCATACAGTCATCCTACCGTCATGAAATAGGATTCCAAGCGTATAACTGTTCAACCAGATCTGATTGATTAGATCCAACCAATAATCATTGAAGTTCCATGGTGCCGGACTCCCTTCCCCATGACATCAATACCCCAGAGAAATCCTTGGTTTATTACTGACCCTATTCAGGTTGGAGGTCCGTATGGGAGTTATTTGATATTGAAGCAATATAAAGCAATGGGATTATAACACCCAAAAAAAACTCTAAAACCTGAAAAGCTCGGCTATTCGGGATAGTTACCCCAACGCTAACCATCATTCCAGGTTTCAGTCGCGACATGAGGTCGTTACAAGTCACCCAAATATCCCAAATGGTCTCCACTTTTGCCAAGCAACCCGCGTCGCAAGTGCAGCCTGCGCCCACGCTCTTGCCGTGACTGTTCTTCGGGCACGCTACGGCATCGCAAGAGCCTCCGACGGAAAGATCCGGTGCCACTGGAGGGGCGTAGGGATTTTGTACCCACATTTACCCACTCAAGGTATGGTAAATATTTACGATCGTCAAAAATTATACGTATATATATATATACATATACACGTATATATATATATATATACATATACACGTATATATATACTGTATACTGAATAATATAGTAATAATATTGTATAATACCGGATTTCATACCCCGTTCTGGAGGATGGAAATAATCAATCTATTTTCATAGGGATCTATATATACCCGTTGTAAGGACTCCCATTGTGGGATGGATGACGATACCACATCTACCATCTTTTGACCCATGGCGCATATGTTACTATCAAAAGCTAATCTTGTAATAGCGTGATCACTGCAACTGAGATCAAACACAACTCTGTAAAACAAACACTGCTCCGCAAAAAAAATGGTGCACTCCAGAGACAGAAAACGCACCTTCCAAACTCCATGCTGGGGGTTTGAGCATGTTACTCTTCAGGAGGGTCAGCATCCAACAGACCGTGAAATCCAAATGTCTGGTTGATTCAAATCTACTTGCCACGATGAAAATCCACGAAAACCTTTATTCTCCATTATTTCTTGCATGACTATTCCACTTGATTGGCTACCCTCTGATGATTTGTGCTATGGCTATGGCATATCAGCATATCACATTTTTTTAAAACGGTAAAGCATCGAACTAAATGGTAATGGCAATGGCTCAGCAAACTGCTACATTCGCAAAGGATAATCTTCAAATTTTTGGAGAAAGAAAAAATACAATCTTGCATGGCTCGGCCATTTTGGGATAGTTACCCCAATGCAAATCTCATTCCAGTCGCAATGAGGTCATCAAAAAATTTCTCCAGATTAGTATCCATTCTATTCCCATCCTATTCTCCCCCTCATGAACTAGACCCTGAAAATAGCCGAATTTTAGTGAAAACGAATCTTGCAACCCCATCTTTTACAAGTTCTGTGTTAATTGGAGGCATGGTATCCCCATTACTTGGAGGATCATCCCACTTAGTAACTGATTGGTAACTGGAATTACTAACCTGTTCATAAAATGGGAAAATGAACTTGGGGGACTTACTAGCCAGGGTTATTTACTGTAAAACCACCATGGTGAAATATCTCAAGACTCTTGGGATCTGCATCCTCCGCGCCTTCGAAGAAGGGAGCCTCCGAGCTCTTGGTAATGGAACCTGTGAAGCCTCACGGATCGGATGGTGAGGAAACCTGAGAAACATCTTGAGTCATTGGATTGGTTGAAGGGAAAATTTACAGGAAACCATGGTTTTTACCATGAAATATAGGGGTTTCCTGTACATTTCCCATTCACCAATCCATTGATTGAAAAATGGGAGATTTGTGATGATTCCTATAAATTGTCATAGAAATGATGGGAGTTACATAGTTTCTGGAAATGTTGCAGATGAAAGGAATGAGCAATATTTGACAATGTCAATATGGAATATACATCAATGAAATGAGAAAGATTATCACTTATGGTAGATCAATTATAAAATATCATAAATTATAGTTGAGAGCACGCCACTTGAACATGCTGCATTTCAAAATCATCCGGCTGATCGTATCTCAGGAGGAAGCGGCAAGCAATTCTATTCGGCATCCGAGCGAGTTTCTGAATCACTGAGAAGTAACCGCCACTTCTGTGTGTGACAACACAAAAGTTGCGCCCTGTTGCGACGTTGCTGCTAAGGAATCAACTCAATGGATTGGTTAATGGGAAAATTTACAGGAAACCATGGATTTTCCCACCAAATATAGGGGTTTCCTGTAAATGTTCCCTTACACCAATCCAGTGATCAACATGTTGCGCAGTGGTTTTCCACTGATTCCAGCACTGTCCAATGAGTTCAGGAGTCCAGTTTGATCCGTCGAAGGAATGGGTCATAATCCCCAACAAACCAAGTAATACAACCCCCTATTAAGAATTAAACAGTATTATTAATGATTAAACAGTATTATTAAATATGTATTAAGATTAATCAATCAAAATCAATTAGTTTATACGTGCCATGGTCAGCTTATGGGTATTCCCCATTCATGGATTCTGTGATATGTCCCATTTATATTGGTTTATATTGGTTAGTCTAGTCCTAACATATCTTTGCTTCAAAAAACTTATACCATCTCATACCTGCTGGCACACCACGAGCTCTCCCATGGCTGATGTTCCACCTGCATTGCATGTGCAGCCACCTGACAGCCGGATTCAACCCAGTGGGAGAAAGCCTTCAGAAGTCAATCAGAGAAATGTCACCAGCCAAAATCGAGAGACATGGCGTTTCAACCCATTGAAATGGTGGAATTCACCATGAAATGAGGATATCATGGTGGATTCTATGGGGATCTGCCCATGAAAATTGGAACTGTGTCCCATCAAAAATGTTGGAACATGTTCATTGATGGGAATTCACCATCATTTTTTTGGTTGGAAAAGTCTCTAGCGTAAGCCATGGTTTTCCCCATCCAATATGATAACATGGTGTTTGAAACATGGACATGTTATGAAATGATCCCTACAAGTAGAACCAAGTCTGCCAAGGGATAGACAGAAATTTTGGAGTTGTGTCTAACAAACCTAGGGATTGAACCAGGAAAACGAACACGGGGATGTCACCGTGCAAGTGAAGGGGCTTCAAAAAATCCAAGGAGACGACCAAAATCACCTTGCCAAAACTCATAACTCACAGGCAGCGATACCACCATGTTTCTAGAATGGGGTCCCCTCCACTAAAACTTATATGGACAATCCACCATGAATGTAGATCATTTCCAACGGGAAAGACATGGATTTCCATAGATGTGGTACTATGTTTTTTCTGGAAAGATTCCTGGTGACTGATCGCCATGACCATCTATATCCAAACTCCAGGAATCATTCTGTCACTGGATTGGTTTAAGGGACAATTTACAGGAAACCCCCATATTTGATGGAAACATCCATGGTTTCCTGTAAATTTTCCCATTCACCAATCCATTGATTCTGAAGAATCCTTGTCTTCATTGCTTCAGAATTCCCTCCCCACCTGTTGATTTCATCCCCGATGTTTCACACGATTACACCCCTATTTTCAATGGTCAAAGCCGCGGCTTAAGCCCCACCTACAATTTGACGTTTAAACGAACAGTTCTGATGTTTTTTGTTCCACTATTGATCATTTCGAGGCCTTTATCGGAATCGTTGAAGCCACCAAGTTGGATGGTTTTTCTCCCCAATCTTTGAATATATGTTCTCCTACAATTGTCTACCCCTTCCAAACCCTGGTTTCCCCCAACCAACTCCATCTCCACGCTTTGGTGTTCTACACACACATCACCAAGTTTGATGTTTTCTTCACCTTTTCAAACAAAAGGACCTGTGTGGAAATAGGCTACCCCTAAATCCAATAGCGTTTATCATCATGTTCTCCGCAAAAATACCATATATAATCATATATATATATATTGTACGAAAAATCCTCCATATGAGCCCCAAACATGAACACCTCACATATTGGAGCCCATTGGAGCCCGCAATAGACGTTTGGGGAGGTGGTTAGGTTCCCCACAAAACAACAATCCCAACAGTACCCAACAAATTCCACACCGGCCCCCAACTTTGTTGACAAAATCCAATGATAGCCCCCCCATTCAAACCACTAAATCCCCATGAAATCCCATGAAATCCCGTAAATTTCACCCAACCACAACTGGAGTGGTCACTGGGGTGGAATCCACATCCCTCCTCAGCGTCGCCAAGGAACTTGGCACGCCGGCGCCACTGGAACCCGCAGGGCAACTGACGGGAGTGCAGCAACTGTCCGTGCTGGAGCCCACGGTGGTGCCGGGCTTTGGCTCGTAGCCTGCGGAGGAAGAATGGACCGAAAAATGAAGGGAACCGATGGAAAATCCTGTGGAGATGATGGGGATTTCATGAGGAATTCAATGGATTTAATGAACATTTAATGGTGATTTAAGATATTTAAGGTGGATTTGATGGGACTTCATTTCATGTGGATTTAAGGGGACTTAGCCATCACTTGGGATATAATGGGGATACGGGAGAATATATTACAAGGTGGCATACCCCTGGCCCGATAGCCAAGTTGGTTGACTGACAACGTATTTCAAGATAATTTTGTGGTTTATGGCGCATATGTGAATATAATAATAATAATAATAATATATATATATATATTACCCTCTGGTTATTTAACATAGCCATGGAAAATCCCCTATAAATGGAGATTTAGTGGGAAAATCATCCAAAATGAGCAATTTTCCATGGCTATGTTAAATAACCACAGGATATATCACTACTTAATGGTGGTGACTAACCAACTGAAACCTGCGGGGCCAAATCTTGTACCAGAAATGAATGTGACACCAATGAGGAAATTATTACAACAAATGGGATGGAAGTTGATGGTTGTTGTTGATGCTTTGACTGCTTGGATGATCTTGGATGTGCATCCAAAACTCATTCATTGGTTAAGAAGAGACATACATCACGTGTATAACTGAGGATATTTCGCACATATATAATATATACATATGCTACAATGTGGGGTCCCCAAGATAGCTAAGTTGGAATATCACTACGATTACTAGGGTTTATGGTAGTTATAACTGTAGTTAGATGGGGTTATAAACCAACTTATAACGTTTGGGGCCCCACATTGTAAGATATTGGAACTAACCACAACAAAATGGGATATTGGGACTTCACCAAATGCAATTATCATAACCCAAAGTCACAACTTTGGAGGTCCTTGGTGCGGCCCGACAGGGCCTAAAGAAACCCCCAGACCCGGGAGTCCAACATGGCTGGTTGTGCAAAGGCCACCATTTAGTTCGATGATTTTCCAGGAATTTTCCGTCTAGGATTTTCGACTGCCACATTTGATTACTTGGATTTGCTTCAGGGGCTCCAAAAATTACCTCAAACAAACCCAAGATGACTGGGGGGTCCATGACAAACATGACCGTCCAGTTGAACGGTAGCCTGCACGGCTAAAGCTTGGATACTTTTACCACCAAGGCTTACCCCCCAACTCCGACAACGGCAGCCTGCACCACATTCGAAGCTTGCGCACTTCTCCTGGGCCGGGCCATCCCGCTGTCCGCTTTCGACATGGATAATTTGCTAAGGAATGTGTCTATCAAAACGGGATAGTGACCAACAAATGATGATAGCTATGGGCATGGGCAAGGCAAAAAGAAATCTAAACACAGACATATTCTTGGGGTTGCATCCCAGTTACTGAGTGGGTCCCGAACCAGATCACAACCTTGTTATTGGGATATACTGTGGTGATCTGTGGTGTTTATTGATCACGTACAAACTAAGATGCCTCTTCGAGTCTGAGTGGACGGAAGGGGCGACCAATGCAAGTGATGTGGACCCACACGTGGACCCAAACATGGTACCATTGTATGTGGTGTGCTCATCTAATTAATGTCAGTCTTTATATTGGCCATAATTATTTTCCGTTTTTAATGGTGGTTTGAATATCCTCCAAGAGGGATTTATAAGTCAGTTGTTCACCATGGCACATACGAGATTGTATCCCATCTCATCCCCTTTTTCATGATTCTAGTAAATATGTTTTAAATTACTGTGATTTTACTATCTGGGGGCCATAGAAAAGAACAATCATCCATCCCCCAAAACTACACAAAATAAAAAACACCACCCATAAATCATGGTTCAGTAGGGGAGTTACTCATCTTTGGGACCATACAATGGATGTTTTTTTTTGGGGGGGATGTGTTTTTTGCCGTTGTAGACGCATTGTGGTTGGTATTCCCATTCATATTCCCACTAGAATCCCATCATATTCCCATTGGATGGCTAGGAATATCATTGAACTACCATCCTGGAAACGCATGGGTATAGGTCAAACTTGGGTACCTCAATAAGTAGATGGTAGTACTAAACCCATACTATAATCTGTGGTCCCATAGGGCTTAAACTTTGATCCGTGCCCACATTTCTATCTTGTTGGGCTGGTACTATAGAGGCGTGGGATTATTCCCCAGCGGAGCCGTCCTAGGGTCAACCTCCAGGCCCCCACAAACCCCCAGCGCCCTCTCCTGGGAGCAGAGTGCATACACCTCAAGCCATTCCCAAACTAGGAACCTATCCTGGTTGGTGGATCTTGATCTAGTGGTTAAGAAGGATTAATCCATCAAAATGCAAAAGAGCGGAACACACACTATAATACTAACCATCAGATTCTTACCCTCCTCTTTGCCATGACATATGACATGGTGAACAATGTGGATATTTACTCATCAAAAAATGGGAGTGAACAATCACAAATTAGGATCAAAATGGATTATATGAAATGATTTAAATCTCCAGTAACATAGCGACATGGTTTCCCGGAAATTCCAAGGAAGGGGATCTACACATGCTGCCTATTGGGAATCATCATCCTGACGCCACTGTAGATGGACGAAGACTTGCGCGTCAGATCAACGGCTCGGATAGTTTTGCGGATGGAACATCATTCGAAGGCTGGGTTGAGCATGACTGAGCATCATTTGACGGATTGGTTTACGGGAACATCTACAGGAAGCCGTTATATGGTTTCTAATGGTGTCTACCCAAATTTAGGCCTCCCCAACCTGTCTAGCTTCACAAAAAAGGGGATGGAATCACTTGAGCGATGGGTGTACCAGGTACATCGTACATCACAGCAACATCATTTTTGTATCGATGTATTTGTCCCAAGATGGCACAAGAAGTATTGATCAGTATTGATCTACCCTTTACATGGGTGTTTCCTAAAGTGGGGTAGCCTCATTCCATTGGTTACCCTATCAACATGACAAACTTGATTTGGGGATCATTTACTGAGGTTTGTCACTTTGCCATAATATCCAACAAAACATTTATAATGATTTGAATGGTTGGAATATAGTATAGTAGTATCTAGTAATCAAATCTTTGGTTCAAGAGGTTAACCCAAGTGTAAGCCCCCCACATAGATCTTGGATTTGCTTGACGGGCCATAAGAATGAACAAAACAATAGTTTCCCCAACTGGTAGATGAAACAACGGGAAAATTACTTGGCTTCGAGTGATCCCCACCATGAATGTGATACAGATTTTGACATTCTTTCTGGCAAAACTTTCTGGCAGGAAGAGGAGGAGAGGACAACTCTGATGAAATNAGATTTCATCAGAGTTGTCCTCTCCTCCTCTTCCTCTTGGCATTCTATCTGACATTTTTTCTGACATATGCTCTGCCATTCTATCTGACATATGTTCTGGCATTCTATCTGACATTCTTTCTGGCAATCTATCTGGCATTCTTTCTGGCATTCTATCTGACATTCTTTCTGGCATTCTATCTGGCATTCTTTCTGGCATTCTATTTGGCATTCTATTTGGCATTCTATCTGGCATTCTATCTGGCATCTAGTCTGGCATTCTTTCTGGCATTCTTTCTGACATTCTTTCTGGCATTCTTTCTGGCATTCTTTCTGGCATTCTATCTGACATTCTATCTGGCATTCTTTCTGACATTCTTTCTGGCATTCTATCTGGCATTCTTTCTGGCATTCTATCTGAGCGGCTCTGAAAACCTTGAGTAACTCCCTATGTCGTATCATGTTGCTTGCGCGAATGCTTCCGCAAGGCTTACGCGCGCGTGGTTTCACCTTACGCGAGGCATAGTAGATTGATACAGCTTACGCGGGGCTTACGCTTGGAGTTTTTTTGTTTTCACCATAGGAACTGCTTACGCCGGAACACCTTTTCTGCATGAGCGATAGGCTTTGAAACATGTTCCTAAGGAAGCAGTCTCAGGAAAGNTTTTTTGTTTTCACCATAGGAACTGCTTACGCCGGAACACCTTTTCTGCATGAGCGATAGGCTTTGAAACATGTTCCTAAGGAAGCAGTCTCAGGAAAGCAATCAAACGAAGCAGGGCCAACGTCTAAGAGGAACTGGAAGAAGAAGAAGATGAAGATGAAGATGATGTAGACGACTCACTATCTTCAGATCGGGCAGGATGCTGTTCTTCTTTGAGACGGCGACGTTTTGCAGCTTGTCTGCTCAATGCTTGTGCTTTGGCACTGAGACGTTCGTCCAAGCTGCGTTTTGGATTCGGCATAGATTCAGATTGAAAAGCTTTTTGGGCACTGAATTTTCGGGTGAGTTGGGTGTCATCCCCGGCTTGCGGGCCGCGCTGTTCCCAAGTTCTTGGTTTATCATAATATCCTCGTCTCCAAGTTTCGTTTTCCTGCGTTGTTTCTGTGATAGACCATGGTCCCAAGGATCTTTCTGCTGTCAAATCGCTGAAGACATTGTTTTTGAGGATCACTCCTGTGCGAGAATGGGGACTGGGCGTAGAAGACAAACTGTATGTGCGTGTGATTTTGAGTTCTGAACATGCTAGCGACTTGCGAAGACTTGGCCGCGTTGCACCAGGGTCAAAAACTGCTACAACATGCGCTGGTCCGTTCGGATTTCCACTTTGGCTGCGTGCACCTCCCCGTTGCAAAGCTTTGACACAGTCTGGGAGGCCATGTACAGGGTGTTCTTGAATATAGTCCATCAACCAAGCGTTTGTCCATCCGAAGAGGCGGTCGCAGGCTCCTTTTCCATGTTGTTCTCCTAAAAACAAAACATGCACCTGCAGGTTCAAAGCGGTTGGCAAAGTATGAAGGAAATGAGCGGCATTTTCATATGATCGGAAATGTGGCCCACAATCTGATGCAAGCCAAAGTTTCTTCACATTATTCCACTCTACACTAGGATGTGTCCGAATCAGTTGAAGAACTTGGTTGATCATCATGTTCGCAGCTTGGGCGTCGTGGTCGAGGATTTCGGAGACAAGGAGAATGTAGAGCTCTTGATGCCCACCGTTTTTGGAAGGAGCGAGAACAGAAGCGCCGAAAATTGTGAGGGACAGTTTGTTTTGAGCATGCCACTCTTCTGATGTTTCTTCTTTACCTCATTCAAAAACTTGTACGGCGAATGTTTTGGAACCATTGAAGAGTTCGTTCTAGTTTCAAATTTTAAAAATGCCAGATTATAGGTTTATAGGAATCAGTTGCTATACTAGAAAAACTATGCTAGAAAAAGGGCACCAAGCAGAACAAGCAAAATATCATGCTCCAAGAAAGAGAGGCACTGAGCGGGTAACGCAGGTTCTCTTTAAAATCTACCTGCACCAACAACATGTCCGGCTGCAATCCCCCATCTCGTAGTCCAGAAAGAGTTTGTTCTTGGCGTCTTGCGGAGATTTGGTGCCAACGGTACGCATCCAATAATTCCAGGTGAGGCTTGAGTTTGTGAATTGCTTTTGCCTCCATTTGATGCAAAGCCATACGCATTCGGGGTGGCAAAGAGGTGCGGGTGGGGCTGTTCCGCGCGTGGAAGTTCTCGTGCTCCAGGAAGGCAAGAAGAAGACGGAGTAGATTGTATTTGTCATCAGAAGCGATCGCGGCAGATGCGTCGGGGGAAGCGTTGAAAGTGTCGAAGTAGTTTTCCATGATTTCCACTAGCTTGCTTTTCACTTTCTCCATGCAACGATGTGCTGCGGGTAGAAGGTGGCGTTCCAAGTGGCGGCAATGCTCACCTGTGCTGGACATGCTTACTTTATGGGCTTGACGCAACTATACCTTACTTGACAACATGTCTTTCAGGACAACTGCTTCAAAACATAAACAGGAAAAAAAAACTTACTCTGCCAAAAACGAGAAACAAACATCCGTAAGGCGGCGCGGGTTTTTCACATGTGGAAAATAAATCTTCAGGATTTGGTAGAAAGCATCCTTTCCCATGTTCTGGTGCAAGGCTGCCTCCGCTTTGTAGATCTGAAGCCGCTTCTTGGACAAGTGTTGTGCTAAGACGAGCTGACGACGAGACCCGCGACCGACAACCACCACTTTTTCACTTTCTTGCAGGTAGGAAGCCAGTGTAGCGCGAACTATATCATGCAACGATTGGTCCGAAGTTTTGCGGGGCCTTCCTCCGGGCTTTCGTCCGCTTGACTGTGGCGCCTCAGGGTTCGCGTTTCTAGCTTGGCGATAGCTTGTCTTTCCAATGTTATAGCCCGAATCCACAAGTTCTTGCAGGGTACACGGCATGGAACACACAACCAGGTCCAACTGTGCAACGCTGATCGATGGAGCTGTTATGTTGTTGGTTCGCATCCTGTCTGCGAGAGATTGTCGAAGATGTCCAAGCTTGCCAAGGAGCTGCGATAAGGTTTGGTTTTCAAGCGACAGACCAGGCAGGAAAGAAGAGCACTTCGCGAAGAGCTGCTGTAGCAAGGCTGTAGCGTGGGGCAAGGTGGGGCAATGAGCTTTGAAAAGGTCATGGATTGTTTGTATGATGCGCTGGCGCTGCCTCCATTGCAAATTCAGGAAGGGCTTCTCCGAAGGGGGCATGGCGTGGGCTGAGGGTCACTCCGGGCAGGTTCCCTTACGCTATCCTTACGCACTTGCTTACGCGGCCCTTACGCGGATTTTGGCTCCAAGTTCAGAAATTTGGGATAAGCGAGCGCCATTTCTGTTTAGCACGTTGTTTCATTGCTTTGTTTTGTTTCTGTCCCGCCTGCGTGCCTTGCTAGCCACTAGCATTCTTCTACTTTGGCTCTTTCTGTGTCTCTCGCTATTGACTTGACCTTGAACCTTGAAGACAACCCATGATGTCAGTCAACCAAGGGTGAAAACAAGAACGCCAAGGTGTAAGTCAAGCACCAAATATATTTATTATGGGGTACTGTCTTCCCAACAAATCAACCAGCATGGTTTGCCGACAGGTTTACCCTTTAATTTACATGAAAAGAAATGAGAAACCACAAGTTCAGCACTGGCTACCGTGGAAACATTCCTAACACATATAATATATCAATTTAGCCTAGACGTGGATTTGTATGGAAAGGGAATGCTTTTCATGATGTTCCCCACTACCAGGAGCATGTTCGGGAATATATAGTTAGAGTCTTTTACCAATCATAAATGGTTACAATTGGTTTAAATGGGTATAAAATGGGTTGAACTAGGGTCGAAATTCTATACCTAAAGCTATTAATGTGGGTAAAACAATAATAAACCACCCATTTGGGAATGGTTCATACCACCTATTTATGGAGATTTGGGGGATGGTTTAGTATTGTTTTACCCACAGTAGGCACTTATAACTGGTAAAGGGCCACAACTGCAGTTTTCAATCTACCCCATTTGCCACTCTCCTATGCTCAGTGCTCAGAGACCATGGGTCCGGATATGGCGAGCATGCGGATGAAGCCCTTCACTTTTTTCCGTCACATCATGACTGCGATTCACGGTGCTCCCCGCCAGCCGTGCGCACGGCCCATTCGAAGGATTCCTATGTACCTTCGCACCCCAATGCCCCAAGCATGCTGTCTAAACCATGCGCTTGAGTTCTTTAAGGTACTTTTCCACCTGGGAAACTGTGTTCCGAAGGTGCTCCTCGTGTTGCTGTGAACGGATGGGTTTTATCTCCAAACATTTGGATCGAATTGCGTCGTGCAAGGCCTTGTCAGCCAGCACTTTGGAGATACTGCGGACATTAAAATCTTTGCCGCGCATGATTTGCAAACAAGTTGGGCACGCAGAGCCTCTTTGGTCGGTCTCCCGCGGCCGGGAACAAATCTGACATGACATGGCTTTGGTGGTAAAACCGCCACAACCTTCTGGCAAAATCTTCTTGGGTTTTTCCTCAGGTGTTTCTGGTTCTTCTACTGGTTTGCGCTTTTTGCCTTGGACTTTGGCTTTTTCACTATTCGTTTTCTGTGGTGTCTTCACTGCAGCACTGATGGAACCGGTGGATGTGTCCGAAAGGACCACGGCATCAGGCATTTGTTTCGGCTGCGTTGCTGTCGGACTCGTGCTCTGTTTGCTTGAAGACGCTGTCGTGGACACTTCTGGGACTTCACCTCGCAGGGGGCTGATTGAAACGAGCCCTGGCTTCGCACAAACACATCTCGCCCCAAAGAGGCTTAAACAGGGGAAAATTGCAAACATTTTTCTTCAAAGCAGCCTTGGCTCATCGAATCAGCACTTGCTTTGGATGACACAGGTGGCACTGGAGAAGTGAGAGCGAGCAACGTAGGATCTTCAACTACTGCAGAAGTTTTAGTAGACTTCACCTCACCACTTGCAAGTTCGGCCAGACTGCGGTCATCCTTCAAAGGATCAGCTGCCACCACCTGCAGCAGGGGCATGTGACAGTTCAGCGGTCCAGGCTGCAACAATTAGTTTTGAAAACTCAGGATCCCATAGTAAGCAAAGGGTGCGCCAAAATTTGCTTTCGGGGGGCAGCTTTTTGGGATGCCTTGTGTTCCTTATTCTCCTCCTTTGTGGCAAGTTCCCGAATGATTTTGGATAAACAAGTCGTAGTATGCCATGTGCCGTTTGCAAATACGGCTTGGTGATGGCTTGGCCGCGTTGCACCCTTGGCGGTGACTCCATGGTAACCGTCCTTACCGTGACAACAAAAACATGGTCATAGAAACGGAAAGTTTCAGAGGGTCGTCCCACAACAAAAGCCACCGAACAAACCAAAGATCCATCCCGAAAAAAGAAGCCACAAACGATGAAGCATACCATGCTGGATTTGCACCAGGGCTCGCAAGAAGTGATCCACCTCGAATGTTTCTCACTCCAAGCGGGCTCCGCCATTTTCCCACTACATGTCACAACGTGGCATGCACTGGGCCAACCCCCCGGGCAAACAGATAGGTTTTGTTTTCCCATCTGATTTGCGAGCCCCTGAAACCAAAACGGCTTCACTTGTAGCACTGCCTTGAAACTTCAAAGCGGCCCCTTGCATGTACCCAAAGTGGATATCTCCACCCATGCTATGTTCATAATACCTGCACTTTCCCCTCAAACGTTTCCATTTTGGGTGCTTCTAAGTGCATCTTTGTTCTCCATGTTGCACTCCAAACAGCTCATTAACCGACCTGGTCCCCACAGTACAGACTGAGATTGTTGATCGCAATACCCGGAGTTGAAAGAACCCATGTGGATCCATTGTTGGATGAACAACAAGTGGCAACTTGAACACCATACATGAAATGGAAACCCCCCATGTCTTGAGATGAGCATGACTCCAATTACATGCCACTACACCCTGTGTTACAAAGAAACCAAGACCACAGAAATCCACAGAATGAGGTCATTTACATCTCCTTACGCATGTCCTTACGCAACATGATTTTGTAAAAAGTCCTTACGCAGCCTTACGCCGCTCAGGGTTTTCCTTACGCAGGAGATCGTTATGACAACTGCCTTACTAAAGATGAATAGGAGAGTTTTCAGACTGGCTCANCTTACGCAGCCTTACGCCGCTCAGGGTTTTCCTTACGCAGGAGATCGTTATGACAACTGCCTTACTAAAGATGAATAGGAGAGTTTTCAGACTGGCTCAATTGGCATAGATAGGTATTTAATGGGATATAACCCTCGGTAGATTAACAGATATGTACAGCTTGCTATGGAAGGAAACATTTAGTTCGATGCTTTACTTGTCATACTGGTGATTTTCCACGGTGAATCATTTAATCAAATTACCGGAGGGTAACAGAACGGATGATGGCAACTAACTTGTTGGGACAAAACCTCATGTTTGAAGTCATCAAATATAGTGGGATGAATCCACGGTGCTAAAATATAAAAAAAAAAACCACATGAGCACTTAGATGACCAGCGCTTGTGGAGATAAAATCAACAAGAACAGGGACAGGACCCCCTTCGTGGCGGATACAATGCTTTGAGAGACTAAACACCAGACAAATTCCCGCCTGAAAATTGGCATGGAACTTAAAATTGTTCTGAAATAAGGAACAATTGTTTGTTGACAACTTGACATGGTTACATTCCATCTCAAATTTCAGGGCCGTATTGGGCCGTATTGGTCAACATTCAAGACCCAAATTTGAATCTCAAGGGTTAGACTGGCTGGTCATTTGTAGCATTGTAGCATTCAGCATGCAAGTTGGATGTTTTTTGTCATTGATGATATTTTCATCTTCAATATACAAACATCCCCAACCTGCCAGCCATCTACTCATGTTATGTCTGTCAGTGACGTCCCAAGTTGTTCCTTAGAATCAAATGATGTTTGACCCACTAGCGTTTTTTAAATCGTGAAAGGGCAAACACATGGAAACATATCACTCCCACGCCCTCGGTCCTGTGATTGGCTTCCACCCATGATGTCCCGCGCAACTACCACACGCGCGCCCCGGCTGTGCGGGTGACCCCGGCAACTTGGGGAGTTCGACCTCCAAGTTCTAGCGAAGGCCCCCTGACACAACCTTCCCAGGAAGTTGGCAGATTTTGACAGTTCTGCCTGTGAGGTTGAGCAGTGTGGCTGCCAAGTATGATAAGTATGTAGAGTTGTGTCTCAATTTTCCAAAATACAGGAAGAACTCATGGGTAGGTACTTCTCGGCGTTTGTTTTGTGTGTGGGTGCGCGTGCTTTCTCCGCATGGGTAAACAAATGACCGATTAAACAACGGACCGGATAACCCCACATGTCAACTTCTTGCAATAAGCACAAAACAAATGTGAAGATGGGATGGGAAAGGCAGGAAAGAGAAAGGAGATGGTGGAAGACAGATTGTGTGAAAGAGCTGTGTGTGACAGAGTTGTGTGCGAATGGTTGTGTGTGAAAGAGTGGTGGTGACAATGTTCTGTGTGAAAGTGCTGTGTGTGAAGTGTTCTGTGTCAAAGTGTTGTGTGTAAAAGAGTTGTGTGTGAAAGTATTGTGCGTAAAAGAGTTGTCGTGACAACGTTGTGTGTATATAAAGGAGTTGTGTGCGAATGGTTGTGTGAAAGAGTGGTGTGTGACAATGATGTGTGTGAAAGTCTTGTGTGGCAAAAAGTTTGGTGTGAAAGTGTTGTGTGTAAAAGAGTTGCGTGTGAAAGTGTTGTGCGTAAAAGAGTTGTGTGACAATGTTTGTAAAGGAGTTGTGTGCGAATGGTTGTGTGTGAAAGAGTGGTGTGTGACAATGTTGTGTGTGAAAGTGCCGTGTGGCCAAGAGTTTTGTGTGAAAGATGTGTGTGTAAAATATTTGTGTGTGAAAGTGTTGTCTGTTGAAGTTCGTGTGTTCAGGCTTGTGTGCGTGCAGGAGTTGTGTGTGAAAGAGTTGCGGCGTCACCTGACCCCAGCCCAGTGCCGTAAGTGCCACGCCACGCCTGCCACACAAAAGCAAGGTCCGTCACCAAGTGCCACGCCTGCCACACAGAATCAACGTCGATGGCAGCAAAGGCCACGCCTGCCACACAAACAGGCGCGGCGTCCATGCCGTCCGAGCGCCACCAGAGGCAGCCCAGTGCCACAAGTGCTGCGCCTGCAACACAAAAGCAAGGTCGATGTCAAGTCATGCTTGTCGCAACTTGTCAGTTGATAGAATCCTGGTTGTCCACAACAACGTCGTAAAAGTGGACTCGGGCTCTCAAATGACTTGAAATCTTCGAAGGGAAAAGATCACCAATCAGAAGAGCCTCCAGGAAGGTTTGGGGAGGCACTGGTAAGGATGCTACACGAGGTCAGCCCCAACCGGTTGCATCTAGTCATCAAAGGCCATGTTGTCAGCTTGGATCGCTATCACAGAAGTGGAATAAGTTGTTCGAGGTCCTTTCGAAATTACACAGACTCAGACTACTACCCTCGTCCCTTAAATTGAAACATATGTCGTATCATATCTCAATCATTTAAAAGAAAAACGCGAACATTCACATTTCAGCATTAATCATGAAAACATCATAACATATATCTATTTGTTTCCCTCTTCCATGAAAACATCAACCATCATTTTCTCAAAATATACAAAGAACCCTCCTTCATCCTTCCCAAGTAACTATGGTATATAGATATGTGATATATATAGATACAGGTACAGTGTGTATATATATATATATATATACATATGAGATATGTGAAACATATGAGACATCTTCTGGAGGCGCGCGTTTACACGGGACTGGCGCGTTGTTTGTGTGCTATGCTTTCGTCTGTGAAAAAAAACTCAAGCCTCAAACTGAATGTCAGTAACCCACATCTTTGACTTTTGGGTAACTCATCTCGAATATGCTTCTAGGTCTTTGACTTTGAACCCTCCAATTTTTACCCTTGAACTATTAGCTCCAACCTTCACCTTTTGATCCCTTCATCTACCTTCAGCTTTGTGCTTTTGAATGTTGATCCCATAGCCCGCGAGCTCGAAACAACGGGTTGACTCTATAGTCAAAAGAACTTACTGAAACTGAAAATGATTACAAAAAACATTTAAACAATCCAGATTGTATCCAGATTGTTCGATTGCGGATTTAATGATATATATATATATATATATATATATGTGTATGATAAATATGTATAATATTATATGTATATATATGATATATATATATATATATCACATATATATATATATACAAATGTATATATCATATATAGTATAACATAATATGATATAATATAATATGATATAATATGATATAATATGATATGATATAATATAATATAATATAATACAATATACTATTATATGATATATGTATATATCATTTTTAATCTAACATCAAATTATGATAATGAGGTACATTTATGTATGGGCAATTGCCAAATTGCTAAAAACATGGAGTTCAACCGTTATATGATTCCGTATTTTGGTGGGACATGCATATTGGATCGTCTTAGTACATATATACAATATAATATAATATAATATAATATAATATAATATAATATAATATATAATATAATATAATATAATATAATATGATATAATATAACCTCATATAATATAATATAATATGATATAATATAATATATTATAATATATTATATATATAATATAATATAATACATATATATATATATATTGATTCCTTTTTTCGTCTTGAACTATAGGATGTAACTGATTTGTCAAGAATGTTCGAATCTGCAGGGCTCAGCATGGCTCAGGTCCATGTCTGCGAGCGAACGACTAGCAAGACTAGTCCTGTGGGGATTTGATTGATTTGGGTGGGGGCCCGCTGAGCAAACAGGATGAATTTGAATATATTCGTTGATCGCTCTTTTTATATAGTACTTTAATATACTTTATTTTTTTTTCATTTTTTTCAAAGATTTTCAAATTTCTGGAAATTAATAGTTTAGGTTTAGTTTGTGGGCCTTATGTGAGCCCGATTTGTGCATGTCCGCCAGTCTTCTTGACCCCCTCGCAACGGAAAGCTTCATGGTGTTGCTTGTTACTCACATGTCAACCATTGTGAACCTGTGCATTTCAGTACAAAATAGAGGGGTGTCGTCAAGACAGACGGAGGTGGCTAAAGCAACTACTGTACTTTGACTCCTAAATTACTGTACTTTGCGTCCGAGTACTCCGTTACTCTGACGCACCAGCGAAGATGCGAGGCAGGTCTTCTTTGGAACTTGCACAATTTCAATCAAGACCCACAGTTAGGGCTAAATTCTTGAAAATATGACATGTTTTTTTTCAATCAAGTTACATCCAACAAAAAGGAAACACAAAGTAGATCATAAGCAGGTCACCCATGGGGTGATATTGATGTAGCTACCTCTGCCTGTAGAGCCTTAAGCCATCCATGGATTTATGCTCCGCCCCTCCGTTTGGACAAGATGCGAAAGATCTGAGGGACACACATCCTGGGTGTAGATTCAGACCTCATGACTCCTTCATTGGATTGGTTAATGGGAAAATTTACAGGAAACCTCTATATTTGATGGGAAAATCCATGGTTTCCTGTAAATTTTCCCTTAAACCAATCCATTGACTCCTACAGGATTTGATTCACAATCTTGAGTGCCTAGTCACTTCCAGCGGAACAGATTTATCAGGTCGATCCACTTCCAAAGCATGGATGGGTAGGACCATCCTCGCCGACTCGCAAGATCTCGCAAACAGCCAGCAAACCGTTTGGGCGCTGACCGCTTGAATTGGTGCATCCGAAGTGAAATAGGATTGGGTACAGCAGGACCCCCGCCCCAAATTGATTGGGTCTTGAAAGACACAAGTCTTAATCAAGTCATCAAAGGTATGATTCGGGGTCCTGATTTTTGTTAGAAAACGGGAACCCCCAAATGGATCCAAATGGTAATTTTGATGGGGAAAATGATGTCGAACATTGTCAAACTACTGGTTATTTGAGACAGCAGTTTTGGAACTTCTTCAGTAAGGCACAACTGCCAATTCCTTGGGATGAGTTCCCTTTGAGACATCAGACACTGCAGGTTTGGGCTGGATAAGGTCAATCCAGGATAAACGAGGCAAGGGTACCTACATATTACCATCTTTGGAACTGTTTAACAAGTTTGAGAAGTAAATCAATCCCGAACAATGTTCGTGGTCAGCTTTGATAAATATGCTTCATCATCCCACAGGTTGGGCCCCCTCGGTTGCGCCCGTCGGCTTATTGCCCCATCTACCAACAGTGATATATCCATGAGATAACCCCCGGTTACCTATAGGCCTATAGGCAAAGAAACCAACAAACACCTATTTGAACTTGGGGTCCTTTCCTCCAAAAGTCATGAAATTCCATAAATCTGGAGAAATGACAAGAATTCACTGCGCTGCAGAACAGCCATCGTGGGATAGTGACCCTTACCAACCATCACCTTTTTTGCATCTTTTTCGATGTGTTTGGCGCCCTCAGCACATTCTCCAAATCCAAATCAATCAACCATTATCAACTATAAAACCTCATTTTGGTTGGTTAAATCCTGCCTGGTGTCTGTTGATGTCCCTGTTTTGAGTAAATCCTCAAGAAGCAAGTAACGTCCGCTTGGCCATGCCATTAATCTCTGTTGGCAGAGGCTACCAAGGGTCATTGCGCGATGCCGTCCCCTCCTTGAATGTCCCAGGAATCAGAAATGGTGTTGCCTGCCGCTTTTCCATGTTTTCTCCAGGTTTAGTTGAGATAACAGGCGAGGAGTCAAAATCACTGGTGTTGACTTAGGGCAAGACACACACATACAACTTAGTCGATCTTAGATGCCATGCAAAATCAACTGATTAAATCCTGTTAATGTCATGTCAAAAGATTGAAGTAGTAGCTACCCATCCAAGGTTTACTGTACCCGCATGAAAATGGACTTTCCACCAATTCTTGGAAGGGACCTATTCAATCACCAGGCCGGTATGAACCACTTAAGATTCCTGACAATTCTTCTTCCAAGAACCGATATCGCCAGTCATTCTGTCAGATCTTCGCCGTCTTCGCAACAAAGTTGACGCACCTAACAGATGGCCCTGCTTGACTGATGCGGGACCGTAAGGAGTTCCATACAAAAATATTGTAGAACCAGAAGCACATTTCTTTCACCGTTTGGACATGTCTCCCAAAATCCAAACACCTCGATTCCTCAACCCCAATGAACGACCCTTCGCAAGTTGTAGGAGTCTGGATCCCAAAATGGAACTCATGTCGTACATCTTGTCTCTCACATGCGTATATATATATATATCACATGCATGCACAAGATGACCATGAATGTATATGATTTGTCATATGCAAATATGTCTGTGTGCACAAAAAAAAACTATATGTGATTGTGAGTGTCTATGAACAAGTCGAAAAGTGCACCTAAGACAAAACATCGTACACGGATGGTAAGAAAGAATGTCACTTGTGTTCAAAAAAAGTAGAGTTCTCTCAAGAATTGGAACCCCAAATCCAATTGTTTATCATTTGTTTCCCCATATTTTCCCCATTGAACTATACTATATCAATGTTGCCATAGATCTGGATATCTGGTAGGTATATATTTTTCTTAACCAACCCATGTTGGGTCGTTCCAGAGCCGACCCAAAAAAATGAAAGTCGCACCATCTTCACAGCAGTTCCCCGTCACCCGGACTCAAGATTCAACATTGGCCAGGGTACATGCACAAGAATATGTATGTGTATATAATTATAACATATGTATATTCATTTGATAAACATTGATATGCATAGATGCACACGAAGGTTGTGGCTTAAGGGTGAATTCAAAGGGATCCCTTGCCACGCTACCTCAGCGGGTCTCTGACGCCATTGACCCAGCGGGCGCAGCCTTGCGGACTTCTAGCATTGCGCTGACGCCTTGTGCTCTTGCCATCCTGAGCAGGTGGCAATCACCGTTGCTCCAGTTCTACCTGGACTTCGGGTGACTTCTTCCTGGTGTATGACAACAAGCTCGGGCTTTTGCACCTTCATCCTGCTCTTTGTGATCATTGTCCACTTTGTCTTGGTGAACCACGGCAACTTCGACGTGGAAGCGGCAGTTGCGAAGACAACGAGCTTCAGCGCGGAGACGTTGGCACCTCTACAAAAAGGGACTGATACGTTTGAGCGAAGGTCAACTTTGGACTCTACACCAAAGGTTGGCATCACACCATTCCAAGGATCCGCACTTTTTGCGGCAGATCAGAGACGCGATGGCGCCCAAGAAGTACCCCCCATGGAGATGCCGCTATTGTATGGTGATCAGCGGTGGACACGCAAGATGCTGTCATCGATGCGGAGGAGCTTGGGACGATGTAGCAGATGGCTCTTTTGTCCCCAAAGATGGGCAGGGACAATCTCAAGCTCAAGGACATCAACAAGCCAGCGACAATTCATGGACGACATCTTACAGGGGGAAGAGTCCCAGACAGAAACACAGACCCAGATCACGCAAAAAGCAGCAGTGGCAGGACCAGTCAACATATCATCAAGGTGGATCCTATTGGCATGCTCCAGTGACCCCACAGCAGTCATGGGAGAAGGGCAAGGGCAAGGGAGGCATTGTTCCTATGCAGCAAGCTTCAGCGCCGCCACCTCCTCCACCAATGTTGATGACACCGCCAATGCAGATGCAGATGCCTTGGAATGCTCCCCTTCAGATGGCAATGCCGGTGTTGCCGCCTACAATGGACACTACATATGCCTCAACCACCACGACCACGGCCGCAGAGACGCCCATCAAGGAGGAGCAGATTCAGGAATTCCGAGCACAGCAAAAACTACAGAAGATAGTGAAGGCTGCGAAGAAAGAGGATCATCTTTCTCCAGAGTTTCAGGCCCTTGTACACGAAGAACAAAAGAAAGACAACAAGGAGTGTGGCAGAAATCTACATGCAGCTGTCACTGTCCTGGAGAAAGCCAAGGAGAAGGTGATCGAGATCGAAAGCGCTCGGGCCCAGCTGATGACACAATGGAGAGTCTTTTTGCATCAGTCCGTCACCAAGTGGCAGGAATATACGACGCAGTTTCAGTCTTCCGAGACTGCGTTTCAACAGCAGTTGCAAGAGGCTGCCTTGAATGTCAAGAAAGCTCAGAAGCGATTCGAAACGGCCAAAAGAAGATCAGACGCTGGTACAACAGACGAAGATGTGCAGAGTATCTCGGACGAAGAGGTGGAGGAAATGGAGGCAGAGGAACTTCCACGGGACGAGAATGCACAGAGAATCCAAGAAAACATGGAACAAGTTGTTTCCAGCTTGACTACGCTCTCCGAGGCGGCCGACAGATTGGAGCCCAAAGCCAAACGTCCACGCAAAGAGGACGAAGCGCCTGGAGCTGCTGCCAAGCCATCCTCCACGGCTATGCAGCCTTTTGGCAAGGCCGGTACTACGTGACAGATTCGTACGAGTGCCACAGGCCTGTGCCTGAAAATGCGCCGCATGCAGTTTGCATGCACTGGGCGCATTCAATCCTTTTTGATGAAAGCTTNGGCCTGTGCCTGAAAATGCGCCGCATGCAGTTTGCATGCACTGGGCGCATTCAATCCTTTTTGATGAAAGCTTTCTCTCACCTTGGGAGGCTGTAGAGAATGCCACAGATTTAGCATATGAGCTTGGGACTGCAGCGGACATCAAGGTGGAATCCTTTTGTCTCCCAGCACACAAGAGTTCCAAGACCAAATCTGTTAGATTTGATCGTCAAGTTCAACTCCATGATGGATATGCCACTGAAACGAAGTTCCTGCCGCTCAGTGATTTTGAGACGTCCATCCCCTATTTCAATGTGAATCATGATGAAGTATGCCCTGATGGACAGTACAGAGGCCTTACTTCTCATCCCAGAATCCAACAGTGCCCGCCAGGAGACACTGGAGGCTCCCATTCCAGAGACCGAGGAGATTGGTCTACGACCTCGAGTCCACGACATCCACATCATTTTCTGGATCGTCGACTTCCTGATGATTTGCCACCGTATTTGCATCATCTCCAAAATCTTTGGCGTGAACGTGGAGACCGCGTTGAAGATGACTATTATCGACTTCGCACATGGTACGTCCGCCATCCAGATGTTCCACAATGCCGGCGTCCACGCATTGCTGAAGTTGAAGGAGATGGATCAACATGGCACCGAGACATCCTAGAAGCGTGGCGTGATCAATTGCAAAATCATGCACGACTCACAATTGCTGTTGCATTTCCCTCCATACGCATGCGTGGAGACGAAAGAGCGACCCATGCTGACCTTCTCCTTGTTCAAGGTGATCCAGACTTTTGTGGAGGGCTGACTACGGTCTATCCGCCTAATGCTGCAGATGATCAGGGCTATACTTGGGCTGTTGTATATCCCAGACATCTCAGTGGTCTTGACATCATCACTGGGGTCGATGCTGCACACTGGGTTGCCACCCACCAATGTGAAGTTTATCATGATTGGACGCAGATTCCAACTGATGCAACTCCCAATCACTGGATGGTCAATGGACACGCCTTTGTCGTGATTTTCCAGGCACCAAGTGGAGCTTCTGCATCATCCACACAGCCGCTTGATGATCACCAGGCACTCCAGCAACCTGAGGAAGAACCACCTGACCATGACCAAGAACTTGATGAAGAAAGTCCCTGCGTCAGTGATCACAGTGTAGATGAAGAAAGCCTACAAGGACTTCAAGCATATGGACTTCATCAGCCGCAACATCACTGTTTTGTAAGATGGGCAACTTACAACAGTGTTCTTTTTGACTTGATCCAGTCCTTGGGACTTCATCGAGATGCAGTTGTCGGTTATCACTACCTGCAGGCCGTGCCCATTGGACAGCATGAAGCCGAAGAGAGCGTCATCCTTCAGCGAGTGGGTGATGTACCTTTGGGATCTGCAGATCAACTTGTCCTGGTTGACATCACTGTCCGGGGTCGTCAGAACGAAGGTACGACCTATACCAGACAAGTTCACCTCCTCCCGCAATTTCTACGGCGAGAAGGACTCCTAGACCTTTTGCATCTTCGTGCATACTGTGAATGGCAAGACGACCGCTGCATTGTCTATCACAACAATGCCATTTGGGGTTATGCAGTCTTGCACCCCGCCAGACCCAACATGGCACGTATCTCCGAGTTGATGTACCTGCTCCAGGCAATTGTGATATCTCGACCAAAGATGCAATTCGCATCGCCAATGAGGGGGACCCCATGCACAGTCCACCACACAAGACTCGAAGAGTACAAGTGCCGGACAAAGGTGATGTTGCCCCTTCTGCCACGAGAGGATCCACTCTTATGCAGCACCAGACTCGACTGAAGACATGCAGTTTGCAGCAACGTGCACTTCCACCTCTTGATCATCAAGGACCTCCACCCAGGACCACCAGCACTGTGCCCTTGCAGATGGACGCGCAATCGTGGCTTCCACAAGCTGGCATGACCTTTCTGGAAAATGCATGCACAGAACATGACGATGAAGGCCCCGTGGTCTACTGGCAGACGTGGTATCTACATGCAGTTCGACACCGACGAAACTCTGACTCACGTCTCTTGAGATTGGATGTAGAACAAGACTTCTGGTACGAAGATTTGTGTGAGCTTTGGTCTGATGTCCTCGACCCCGCATTACCGGGTCGTGTTGTCTTTGTGCATCCTACGCCCCCAAAAGCCACACATCAGACTCATGCTGGACATCTTATCCTTGTACAAGGTCAAGACCCAGCCAGGCCAGTTCTTTTATCAGGACAATTCCAGAATGGGCCCCACACACATCTGTGGGAAGTTGCGACCTATGTTGACCCCTTTGTCACGGGTCGCGACATTTGCCATGTTCTCGATACCTGGCGCTGGTGTGCTCACCAACTTTGCTACATCACTTGCGGCGGAGACCTTGTTGAAGAGGATGCATTCGTTGAGGTCCAAGAGGGCGACAGCATTGTTGTATCGATTACCTCATGTCCACGTCCCAATGATCAAGTTCATCTCATGCAGCGCTCTTTACATCATTCCGTGCGACCTCGAACAGAGCCTCATGATGGATTAGACCTCCCTGCGCAGGAGCACTGTCAGACAGGAGAATCAGATAGCTTCCAACCTCGGGCTGGAGCTGCGCTTTCTTCATTGCCACCACTGAGCAGCCAGTCTGAGTTTGTGCAAGCGCTGTACTCTCCTTGGTCTGCCACTGCTTTCTCCTGGGATGGCGAAGAACCTTCCTGCGGGATCTTGACCTGGATGGTTGATCATCTCTGGATCTGGCCACATTGTGAAGCACCGAGACTTGTGCAACTCACGAGAGATTACACCACCTGGGAAAACACCTTGCGTAGTGCATGGCAAGATGAGATCTTTCCTGGACTACCACTTGAATTTCATGTGGTTCATCCTCGACCCCCGACTGCCGATCCTGCGGTTGCTGCCCATGTTGTACTCATCCAACGACCTGAGCCAGACCGTGTCACCAGTGTTGTGACTGTCTTTGATGTCAGTCTTCCAAACCCAATGATACAGCAACGGGCGGTTACTACTCATGAGCGCATACAACATGAACATATTGCGATCACCATGGATTTGGCTCAGCAATGCTTGTTGCCTCACAGCCCTTCCTACTGTGAGACTTGGTATGGTTCAGTACAGCTGCGCCCAAACCAGCCCATTCCGGGACGTAGTGGCTATGGTATCATTCTACAAATGCAGCCCAGACAACCTTCGGCAATGCCCAGAATGCAGGATGGAGTGGTACTGCTCCAAACCTCCGCCCATGTCCTCTCAAAGGAATGTGCTCCGGGAACATGTGAGCGCCTAAGAGATGGTTCGGTGGCTCACGACCATTCGCCACATGATTCCGATGGGGGGCAGCATCACTTCCCTGAGATTGGCCAGAAGGATCTGATTGAACCTCAACGCATTTTAGTTCAAATATTGCACGATCATGAACTGACACAACTGAGTCCGCCCTCCTACATTGACATGCCTGAGGACTACGGCCCGGACGACATCACAAAAGAACTCGCCCAGTGGGGTTTCCACGGTCAAGTGTTCCAATGTGGCAGTCATGACGCAATCTATTTTCAAGCCAATGACCATGATGTTGATCTGCAGCATACCATTTATTGTCACCAGGATCCATCTATATCGCCTGGCCTGCACATTCATAGCGGAGACTTCTCTGATGATCCCATTACACACATGCGCTTTTTGTACGCTCAGGGTCACACCAAAGCAGTCGTACTGCTCGTTGAACAGTGGGCTCCGAACTTGAGATGTGTTCATTTTCTCAATGTTGAACCTGCCCCTGATCTACCAGACCGGCCTCAGCGCATTCGGAGTCCCTGGCCTGAACGTCAGCCGCTTCAACAAGACTTCACAGCTCTTTTCGATGAGTGTGACCAGACACAAGATCCACCTGCCTGTCTTCTACAGCTTGATGGAGATGTTTTGAATCAATTTTTCCGGTCGGGACAGTACCAGCTTTTCACCGACATCGACCTCTTGGAGGTCCCTGACTGGATCAAGTCCATCATTGCAGAGTGTCGTCCCGTTGAGCAGGTCGACCGCTATGTAATCTTCACAGATGGATCCTCACACAGCAAGAATCGACATCAGTCTACATTGTGGATCGACGAGAATGATGTGAGCGATTCCTGGTGTTTTGCAGTCTTCCAGGAACAATATCACGCTGATTCCAAGTCTTCACCCTGGCTCGAATTTGTCGGCATGACGTGCCAACAGGTTCTGTATGAGCCAGATCGTCGCCATCATGTAGGCACCACGCACATCGGATCAGATGCAGCTGAGACTGAAGGTTTACTGTGGAGTGCCCTGTGGCGGCTGGCGCAGAACAACCGAAGACCTACGGTATTTGTGTGTGATTCGCAACTGGCTGGCCAACAAGCGGTGGGTCGCATTGGATCCGGTGCGGCTCTGACCCCATACCGCCATCTGCGATCTGCCTTTCAAGCATTGGAAGCTGTGCTACCGGGGCCTTTGCTCCAAATGGCGCACACCCGCAGTCATGCGGGAGATCCATTCAATGAACTCGTGGATTATGGGGCAAAGCTTGAAGCTCATCGTAGCTTATATCTTCCTCGACAAGACCTCGATTTTGCTACGTTTGGTCCCATACTACGACATCTATGGATGGTTCTTTCACCAGGACACGATGTACCTCGTTTTTGTGGCCATGGCCTCGATTTGCGTGCACCAGCTCTCCCTGCTTTGGATCAGCCACTTGCTTCCCCAGATGACACCCGTGCTGTTGACTCTGCGTTCGCCCAGTACAACCTGAGCTTTGCCACAGCCAATGTTTGTACGTTCTACCGGGGTGAAGATGGCTACTCCGGTAAGTTGGACTATGTCAGACAGCAATTCCGTTCTACAGGACTGCACTTTCTGGGCTTGCAAGAGACCAGAACAGAACCGCTTGCTTCAGTGACTCAAGATGTGCTGCGCATTTCTGGCGGTGATCACCATGGACATGCTGGTGTAGAATTGTGGGTCAATCCTAGACAACCTTATGCATGGACTGCCCACGAACGACAGTGTTTCCAACGCAAAGACTTTGTTGTGGTCTACCGTGATCCACGAATTCTCCTGATCAAGGTCCATGCACAGGGCTTGCAATTTTGGCTCATCACTATGTATGCACCACAAAGTGGACGTTCGGAAGAGGAGCGTCAGGCATGGTGGCATCAAGTTCAGGATGTATGTCACCGCTATGTTCAACATGACCCACTTGTGGCTCTCATCGATGCGAATGCGGCATCAGGTGCAGCGGATCAAGTGCATGTTTTCGCTCAGGATGACAAAGCCACTGCCAACACAGCATTCCTGCGGCATTTTCTTGAAGTCCAGCATCTCTACCTCCCAGCGACTACTGAAGTCCATACTGGCGAGCAGGCGACTTGGACCAGTCCTCTGGATTCCGGGCAACATCGCATTGACTATGTTTGCCTTCCCTTGGCTTGGCGACCTGCTTGTACATGGTCGAGTTTGATCGAGACGCTGGACATTGGCACCCATCCTGACCATGCTGCAGTTGCCTGTGAGCTCAACTGGAAGGACATACTATGTACTAACAATGCGGCTATTCCAGGACGACGGGGCTATGACCGGGCCAGCATTCTTCGTCATGATCTTGGTGCACATCTTCTCGAGCAACCGCCTGCACCATGGCAATGTGACATTGAGACACATGTGGCCCAATTCAACCAACATGCTCATGATGTCCTGTGTCGGACTTGCCCACCTCAACAAGCTCAGCCCAAAAAAGCTCTGTTCACTCCGGAGACCTGGGAACTCCGTCTCAGCAAACTTCGTTTTGGCAGACAATTGAAGAATCTTCGCAAAATGCAAGATGATCAATCTCTACGCCTTGTCTTTCAAGCCTGGCGCCAACAAGATTGCATGAAAGAGGATGAGCTGGGCTGGGACTATGGCACCACTTTGCGTTGTCGCCGTCTTCATGCAGGATGTGCAATGCACCAATGTGCTCTGCGGTTGAAGAAGGCCCTGCGTCATGCCAAAAGACGCCTGCTGGCTCAGACCATTGAGGCTTTGCCGCCTGATGTGGCTACCTCGCGGATCCTCCAACAACTTCGACCTTTGCTGGGCCCGACAAACCCGAAAAAGCGCAAGGCAAGTCCTATGCCTATGATCCATGACGCCGACGGTCAACCCTGTGCCACCCCCCAGGCCATGCTGGACCGATGGATCGATTTCTTTCGCCTTATGGAAGGCGGAGAACGTGTCTCTCATCGGCAATTGCGAGAAGGGTGGGTTGCCAACTTGGCGCAGTTTTGTCAATCAGAGCTGACCTTGACTGCCCTTGAGGTCCCATCATTAGTCGACTTGGAAATAGCATATCGACGGGTCACGCCAGGCAAGGCGGTTGGAGATGACCAAATTCCACCGGAATTATGCCATGGCAACCCCAGTGCTATGGCCCGTCTGACTTATACGCAAATGCTCAAACTCCTTGCGCATGGCCAAGAGTCACTCTGCCACAAGGGGGGACTGTTGATATCCGCCTGGAAAGGCAAGGGAGCACAGTCGGATTGCACTTCGTATCGGTCCTTGCTCATTAGCTCCCATGTCGGGAAGACGCTGCATCGCTCCATCAGGGAGTTGCAGTCGCCCATTTACGAGGCCTTTTTGCACTCAGAGCAGTTCGGTGGAAGGAAACGTGTCCCTGTGGGGATAGGCCTGCACTACACCAGAGCCTCACTGAGACGGGCAAAGGCCAGAATGTGGTCAAGCGCAATGCTGTTCTTGGACCTCCAGGAGGCGTTTTACAGAGTGCTGCGGCCGCTCTCAGTTGGGGGCGTGATGACAGACTCCCTACTGGCGAACATTGTTGACCGCCTGAACCTGGGAGCAGATGCCTTGCATGATCTTCATACCATGCTTACTACTCCTCCTGCAACGGAGGCGGCTGGTCTCCCAGGCCATTTGCAGCTTGCGCTGAGAGCGCTCCACACCGATACCCATTTTCGAATGGGCGACCAAAGCGACAGAGTCAGGACAGCTGTCGGCACTCGTCCAGGAGACCCGTTTGCGGATGTCATCTTCGGATATATGTTCGCCAGATTGCTGCATGATCTTCATGGCCAACTGCGTGAACTTCAGCTTCTGGAATTCTATGATCATGCAGGTCCTGGCCTTTATCCTACTGCTGAGCACGTCCCGCAGTCCCAACCACATCTTGGACCAGTGTGGATGGATGATCTTTGCATCGCACTCTCTGACCCCACAGCCCAAGGTGTTGAGCACAAGGCGGGAGTTGCCTTTGGAGTCCTTCTCGATCTGTGTCGCCACTATGGAGTGACGCCCAATCTGCACAAGGGCAAAAGCGAAGTGCTCTTCGCCTTCAGAGGTTCTGGATCCAGGCGCTTGCGCACCAAATACTATGGACCTGAACAAGGACATTGCTTGCCTGTAGTCACTGAGACCGGCATTTGCCATGTATCTGTCGTGGGCAACTACCAACACCTGGGCGGACAAGCACATCACAGTGGAGAAACCCGCAAAGACATGCGACAACGAGTTGCCTTGGGTCATTCGACCTTTGCCACGCACCGGAAGACTCTCTTCCAAAATCCTCATTTGTCTTTGGTGAAGCGACGTGAAATGTTTCAGACCCTTGTCATCAGCAAGATCCTCTACGGGACCGAGTCTTGGGTACTGACTGATCGCTCTGCCAAGTCCTACTTTCACAGTGCGATCATTCGGCTATACCGCCGCGTTCTACGTCTTCCACATGATGATCATCGTACCGATGACGAGATCATCACTGCTGTGGAGCTCCCTACACCATCGACCTTGCTTCGTATTGCTCGGCTCCGATATTTGGGATGTCTTTACAGATGCGGGGATGTAGCCCCTTGGGCGGTTCTGCAGGCGGATGCACCCTGGCAATCTTTGATTCGTGAGGATCTGACTTGGATGTGGCGTCTGTTGATGGCTATGACACGATTGCCGGACCCTTCCTTGCATTTTGGCCCTTGGGAGAACGTCCTTCAGAATCATCGGAGCTATTGGAAGCGACTGATCCAACGTGCTGCTGTCTTGGAACGGCTTCATCTACAAGATCGTCTCCTACTCACCCAGATGCACAAGGAGATCTATTACCATTTGGATCAGCATGGAACTTTGGCGTGTCGCCTTCACACAGACAGTACACCTCCTCAGTCAGAACAGGCTGTCTATGGTTGCATGTGCTGCCAAAAGAGATGCAAGACCAAGGGCGGTGAAGGAGCACACCTTTTCCGCACACATGGTATCATTGCTGCAGAAAGATGGCTTTATGATGGCACGAGCTGTCCTCACTGCCTCAAAGAGTTTCATACCTACGCCAAACTCCAGGGTCATTTGCGCCGTACAGACACTTGCCGTCTTGCATTACACAGTTTGCGACGACATTCTCAACCAGCCCCGGGACGTGGCTCCCGTGCGAATGAACTTCTTCATCAACGTCATGATGGACTTCTTCCTGTTCAACAAGCACAAGGCCCTCCTGCTCTTCGCGGACTTCCTGGCGCTGAGGATGCTCATCACGTCGAGCTCTATGAGGCTATGGCTCTTCTTTGCGTGGATCACCAAGATCATCCTGACCAAGATTTATTTGCAGCTCTCCAGGATCTCGTCTACACGTTCCCCATTGGTTGGACCAGTGCCAAGGTCACCTTTGACTATATGCGGGACACGGTGACGGAGGATGATGCGCACTTGGCAGGCCTTGACCTGACTTACTGGCGACGCCTCTTGGGACAGCTGAGTGACTATCGCCATTGGCCATTCTTGGCCGAGGATGTGACGCAGGACGCCCCTGACAATGACCTCACCTTGGAATTGCTGGAACAATGGTGCTATGATTGCGCTGACCACCCAGCTGGCTATGTGCCACGAGTGGCTCACCCGGCGCACCCATTCAAGGAACGTGTCCTTGTTCATGCCTTTTCAGGTCGACGACGTCATGGAGACCTACAGTGGTTTCTGGAAGACTTGGCCGCCAAGCGAGGTGACACGGACCTCTACGTGGTGTCCCTTGACCTGGTCATTGATCCTCTCTGGGGAGATATTGGACGCAAGGAGACGTACACCTTCTGGATGCACGCAATCAAATCGGGCTACGTCCTGGGATTTTTAGCAGGTCCTCCCTGCTGCACGTGGTCCATTGCCAGAGGCAAAGAGGATGCGACCCTCCACGCTTCCGGACGTCGAGGTCCTCGTCGTGTACGCTCCCTTGAAGACATTTGGGGCTTCTGGTCGCTTTCGATCAAGGAAAAGAAGCAGATCATGGATGGGCATCAGCTCCTTGCCTTTAGTATCATTGCGATGGTTTTACTTCATCATTGTGGAGGTCATGGTATCCTCGAGCACCCGGCGGAACCTTTGGATCCTCTGGCGGCCAGCATCTGGCGCCTGCCTCTCATGCAGCTGATCCTGACGCTGAGCGGCTTTAGCAGAGTGACGTTGGCCCAAGGCCTCCTGGGTGCGAGCAGCGTCAAGAGCACAAGTCTTTTGACCTTGAACATGGCTCCACTACCAGCTTGTATCAGGAAGTATGCCGTCTGCACAGATCTTCCCAAAGGCAAAAGCATTGGTTTGGCGGCGGATGGGTCATTTAAGACCTCCATCCTAAAAGAGTACCCGCCTGCCTTTTGCGGGAGCATGGCTGAGGCATTCTATGCATGTTTTTCACAAGTATCCCCAGGTAGGCAGTCAGTGCCCGCGGAAGTCATGGACACCTTTACCGCTATGATCAGCTCTGAAATGGGTGAGCGGATCGGTCCGGACTACGCGAGAGGCTGAGACTGAACCGGCACCTGAGGGATGAATTCATTCAGACCGTGCACGCTGCCGCGACGGAACACGTCACTCTATGCAGTCTGCCAAAAAAAGATGCACACGTGTGCATGTAATCACGTGTACATACATGTCTAGTATGATTCATGACTGTTTGGAGGGTCTATAGATACCTACCATGGTTGCCTCCTGTCATCCATGTTGGTTCCAAAAGCTGCAGCCTAGTCCTCAGCATCAGCAATCTTTGTCACCTGGCGGCACAATCATCGAACGATAGCTGGGGCATTTTCCAACAAACCCTGTGACTGAGTACCGAGGGTGTAAACAGTAACATGTGTATATATCTATATACACATTCATATCATATCTTCCTATTCAATCCTTTTTGATGATTCACTTATCTGCCTATCCATCCATCTATGTGAACGTATTAAATACCCTGCAAAAGGGCGCCTGAAATGAACACATCCAATCTGAAAGCATGGTTTCTACGGGGTATTCAATAATAACGGCAAGGGTGATGGGGTTTTAAAGAAAAACACACACACACAATCCAATGACTGGTTAATTTTGTGGCAATTTTGGCACAAACTCTTGATCCATATATCATATATAGTCATACCCAAATCTCACCCTCCGGTTTTCTCTGCTGCTGGGAGATGCATGTATTCATGTATCTATACATATGTATAGATATGTATATATATATATATATGATTGATAGATATTCCTTTTTCACAACTTGATATAAGATGGTCTCAATATTTCCAGGAAACAAAACACCCTACATCCCATCAAGCCATGGGCCGTTTCCGCCTTGGAAGCACGTGGATGGCCCTTCTCGCTGAGCTCCACAGTGAAAGTCACCTGCTCGGACTGGATGGCGTTCTACCCTTCAGTGGGTTCACCAAGAAAGGATGGTGAACTTACCGGTGCTAAAATAAATCATCAATCTATTACTTTTAAAAACAATAACATACCATACTAGTAAGTAAAGCATTTACTTTGATGATACATTATGGGTGTATAACTCATAGATGCTTAGATCTATGACAGTAATTCAATCAACAATAATGGCCTGTTTTAGTTACTGACTATCTATAATCCCAAATAGTTTTCCAGCCATGTTCAAGTACATTCTTAAATGACAGGTAAATCAACAAAACAGGGAATGTCTCACACTCCAACCGAGATGAGTAATTGCTGGGTGCTTTCAACCCATCCCAAAAGGATGCCGGGAACTTTGGGACGACCATTTGAAGCCATCAACCTGAGGAACAAATGTGGAGAGCCACGCTCCAGTTTCAGTCCGTTTCTTCCAAAAAAGATCCACAGGAATGTGACCACAATGACTGAACACCCATCCAATGGCCAACATGCCGTGAACATGTAATCCCACAAACCTGGTCTAGGCTTGCCGCAGCACCAACACCAACACCATCTGTGAATCTGCAGCAAATTTGACAAAAGGGGTATGGTGAAGTCTACAACACCTTTTTTGTCGCCCCATAATCATCCATAATCATCCATAATCCACATTTTTGCTGGCAGGATCCTTGAAATCCTTGGGAATCTCGTGGCTTCCAGGCTTTCCATCTCATGACCAGCTGGTGCTACGTAATGTCAATTCTATCCCCCATCTCACAACTATACCCTGAACATGCCCAAGCCGTGTCAACAAATGGGATCCGGTCAAAACTATGGTAACCGGTAAGTTACTCTTTATAAAGGCTCACTAGTCACTGAATGGTCGTCATGTTGAGGTGTTCACCAACAATGTAACAAGCCCCTTTCCGCGTTCGTTGTGGCATGGGCCCGTATCATCTTCTTTCCATCTCTACCCTTTATCCTGATGGGCTTGTACATGCAGGGTGAGGCCCCCGAGTTTTGAGATGTTATAAGTTGGCTTATAAACCCATTGACTATGTACAATATATATAGATATGATTATATATAATACACTTACATCCCCCATAAACCCTAGCTAATCAAGTTTTAAGTATAAGTCAACTTAGCTATTTAGGGGGCCTCACCTTGTACCTCATCCTAGTTGACAGGCTTTTAAGTTGCAGTCACAGTAAACAAAGCTGGCCGTGGATCAGAACCCATGAATATCCAACCATTAGCATGGAGATGTTCCCTTCTGAAGAACAGGCTACCCCAAAATCATCCTTAAAACACCATCCCTTTACATGCTATTGAAACAACCATGGGTTTAGGGTAGAGCAATATCCCAAGAAAAACATCGATTATCGAAAAAGCCTCCTAAAATCCTACTCAGAAATGTTCTACAATAGATTAGTAATTCTAAATGATATTTAAAATAGATTCTATAACATTTTATGATAGAATCGTAATTCTATAGTAGAATCTAGTTAATTCTATGATAGGATAAATTTCTCCACGTTTTGCAATCTTTTATTTTGGAATTCAATACCACCACCCGGTGCGTTTCGCCTTGGATTTCACCTCGATGTCCGGTAGCAAGGCCGCGTCCACAAAGACGTCGCGGCCAAAGGCGGCCTTCGTCTCACTGCCTGGGGCGGGGACACGGGACCAGTGGTCCAGCTATTAGATGATGTTAGATGTTATGTATCTAAATAGAGTTGGATGCTATATATCTACTACTATCTATGTATATATTCATATATTTATATTATAGTTGCATGACATTAATCTAGATCTAAATAGTTGATATCTAATCATACCGATTTGTACTACATATTTCTAGCATCAACGAAAATCCAAGGGAGTCAGTCAAACACACGGGGCTCATCTGCCAGTTGAATTATCTTGAATGGGGTGACATGTGGCCCAGTATGACGCAGCTACAGCTGGCAGGAGGCTGGTTCCGTGTATGGGAGCAATGCGTTATTGTGAATGTAAATCTTGTGAATATCTATAATTAATTTAATATATCATATTATATCATACTATATACAAAATCAGTAGGTCGAACATGTTACTCAAGCTTTTGAAATGCGTCCACCGATGAAAGCACCAACAAACTTCTGAATAAATAGTCTGACCATGTCTGATCATAACTTGGT
The DNA here is from genome assembly GCA_003297045.1 of Symbiodinium sp. clade C Y103. Classification (NCBI taxonomy): domain Eukaryota; class Dinophyceae; order Suessiales; family Symbiodiniaceae; genus Cladocopium; species Cladocopium sp. clade C. The sequence continues at coordinate 247,864 of BGPT01000183.1, read as the reverse complement.
TCCGAGAATCTTATGATGCTGAAATGTGATGACCGGCGTGTCCAAAAAATTGAAAGACATGACGGGAGGTGTTTTTTAACACCTTTGTTTCCCCCACCGATCCTCTGATTGTCACATGGGTGGATCATCAGCATTCTCGAGCAAGCCATGACCCAAATCTTCCCGATTTCATCCAACTTCTGCGGCTGCGTACTACAAAAACAATCATTTCATTGACCATATGACACACGTCACAAACAACTTACTTCACCCAAGAAGAACCCAACAACCAAACCCCTACTGCTAAGCTGGTCATATTTTTGGCAAAGTTGGCGACTTTTAACATGTTTTCACACACAATTTCAAAAAACGCGGCATCTTAGCCGTAGTTGATGTAGTTTTTTGGATCATCTTTCCTGCCAACCAAAATCTCTTCATAGCGTCTCTCTGCCCAAGGTGCAAGTGATGAAGCCATAGCCATTCTTGTTGCTGATCGACTTCCTGAGTTCGAGCTGGGGATTTCACAGCCGAAGAGTGTGGACTTTTTTCAACCCAAAAGGACGATTTTTCCGATGGAAACCAACGGATCCAGATCTCGGAACGGCTCCCTTTTTTTGGAATGGCAATAAACTGGTGCAATGTGGGTAAAACAAAGCCATCAACCATCCCCCAAATCACCATAAATAGGTGGTATAAACCATTCCAAAATGGCTGGTTTATTATTGTTTTACCCACATTACACTCATTTTCTTTCGACAAAGCCCATTACGGGAACATCAGAGAACTATGATGAAGTATGTGTGAATCTGCCAGGCAGCAAGTAAATGGGCTCGTAAAGATACGGTTTCTCTGGGGAACTCTATCCACAAAGAATGGGAGATGAACAATCCGTCATCTGAATGAAGAGTGAATACCATGCGAAAATGGTCCCAGAAACCAGGGATCACAGCAACAGAATGAACCATCCCAACCGTTCATGGAACATCTAGCTACATTTGCCTGATTTTGGAGGTACAGGAACAAACGATGTAGGTAAAAAAAAAACGCAACACAAATACCATACAGAGTTGCCAAACAATAGGGCAATGGTCAAATATGGTCAAATTTTATGGTTGAGAACATCATTTTCCAGCCCAAAAATGCTGAAACATGTTGAGACTACAAAAAGGCAACTACTCAGACTCTGAAAATGCAAACCTGGGGGTGGAATTTCATAACACCGTGCCTACTGAAATACCTCTCACTGGGGTTCACTGTTGCTATCTAATTTTCAAAGATAGAAGGACATGTGGCGCTCCATCATAGGTTCTGTTGCTTTTGTTTCATGTTTCCAGAAATAGGTCAATCACCTCATTTCTATGTACTATTTGTGTGATTGCCGTTTCAAGCCCTGGGTTCCACGGAAATAACATGAGATAAGCTTGCTTCAGGCTTAATTCTGGGGAATAAGGCACATGTTCTTCCTCAGTGTTGGAGAATAGAAAACATTAACGCTATGAGGCGTTCTTTCTTTTTTTTTTCTTTTATGTCTAAACTGTGTCTTGAAAACAACGCGCAGAAATGCCAAAATTCAACAATCAAAGAAGGAGTTGTTCAAAATGTGGTTCCCTGACACGACGCTTTCGCGACCTTTTGGCCTTGATTTTTCTTCGTCAACGTTTGGCGCACATCCTTTGTGGTTGAGATCTTGATTCCAAAGATCCTCATACGCCCTCCGCTGTCAACAACCAAAGATGCTGGCCACACTTGACGTGCTGCAGCACAAACCTGCCTGTAGCTTGAAGCAAGCAGCTCAACCAGTGACGAAATCCCAGGCTGCAGTCCAATCACTCTGGTGTCGCCTGATCATCTTCCAATCTGATGGGTTCCATGTCACTTTGCAGAAAGGTGAATCATTGGGAGACATCACTATTTAACGTTAATGGGTTTATGAAATACCATTTAAACAACTATAGTTCACCATTGGGAGGATATATGATATAACTATAATATCTATAATTAAATGGATGAACCACTAGTATAGTGCACCAAACGCTGCCCTTCTTCTTGTTGAAACCTTTAGTCCCCGGGGTTTGCAGCAATATCAGCAATGCACCGACCAGGAGGTGAGAAAAGTCCAGGGAATCAAAAGAACATCTAGCATGGAACCACGCATCCAATTTACCCTCTGGTAAACTAACATAGCTATTGAAAATTGCCATTTTATGGTTGATTTACCTAGTAAAAATGGTGATTTTCCATAGTTATGTTAGTTCACCAGAGGGTAGCATGGAACCAACCATCCGATTTATTTTGTTTTGGATGATTGATGTCTTGATTCAGCCAATACCAACCAACTATAGCGGTATACTAACAATGGAATTTTGGAATCATCCCCTGTGCACGGATGGAACATGAAACATATTTGACACGACAAGCCTCCCAATTGCTAGTGGCCCCCTATAACTTGTTTCGAATCATAAAAGTGTTTTAAGTCTAAGTACATACATTTCTGTTTATTAGCGTTCCTGGACCCGCCCCCGGTGTTGATATCTAAATGGTAACGCCCGAAAACATTGCTTAGTAGGATTAGTCGGATTTCAGTAGGATTACTTTGTACAGTAGGATTTTTGTAAACACCACTACTTTACATCATTTTGCCAGGATTTTATCACCCTTCATCTTCCAATAGGTGGCTTCAAACAAAACGCACCAAGCCCTCCAGGTTGAACTCGCTACGGGGTGGTTTCCACCACGCCGAGTTTCACTTGACCTGTGTACTCCTTGTCAGATGCGGGTGCTACAGGTGCAGCCGCTGCGCTTTCCCTGGGATGTTGCACGTGGCTCTCAGGCATTGTAAGATGCTTAATAAGTGGGTGATAACCCATTGATTTACTAAGTTCACATAAGATCTATTGACCCAGGATTGATTTTTTTTTCTAAAACCTACTACTGTACTACTATGATGTAACATATGGAGGATTCTATATAGTTTGATAGTAATGCATCACTCTTGGAGATGACTCCAATTGACAGCAATGGTTTGTGAATCCAGCGTTGACACTATATCTCCGGGATGATTTCATTGACTACTTGGAGGATCATCCCACGAATCGTAAGTAGTTCATAAGCCTGGTTGGTAAGTCCCCAGTTCGTGGGTTCTCCAGGTATCCCATTTATAATAGGTTGTGACCCTAGTTACTAACTCCAAGTAGGGGAGGATCACCAATCACAGGTAGCCCATTTTGTTGGTGAACTCTCCATGGCGCATCCCAGCCAGTGGCCAACAGGCCATGTGTAACTGAGGGTATCCAGAAAATCAACGAGGTGAACTAACGTGGTTGTTACTACCCCCTTACCGGGAATCACATCCAAGTATGCACTATCGGAATTGGGGTATCACAACACCAAATGAGACACAGACGTATCCACAATTTGCTGATTTTTTTCAATTTTTGCACGGTCATTGCTAAACAATTAACCCCATCCCCCCAATATTCAGCACCCCGCCATATGGCCCCTCATACTGAATAGATCCAATAGATCCAATATTAAACTAAGGTTTCTAGAGGGAACATGTTGTCATAACAACCCTGGTCCCATCCGTTTTCAGGCCATCACCGAAGGGACAACCACAGAAACAAGACCCCACACATCTATGGGTAACTTCGGTATGGTCCATAAAGAAACGAGTATGCGCCCAGTTTACTCACAACTGGCTCTCGATTTTGTTGTCCCCAGCCATCCACTTTTGGCTTCATCATTTTGAACCATAGCTGTTTTGGCTTTAGATGGCTTTCCAAGCATCAGGAATGCTGTTGCAAAGATTTTGATTGTGAAATTGTGATCCCCTCAAGAGACATACTAAATCAATCTAAATCATACTTACCCTACATATATGTGTATTTATATGTATATATGTATAGATAGATAGACAGACTACCAGTATACTTGCTACATCTGGGCGTGTCTGAAAATGTGGTATATCCCCATTTATGTCCATTTTAACAGTGAAAACGGTGATGAACCATCAAATTTAGGGGTATCCTATTTTGAGACAGACTCACATAGTAGCTTGGGCATGAGGATATTTGGCCACCCGCAAGCACTGAATCTCTGAAGAGCGCGCTCAAGGGCGCTCCTGCGCCATCACCATAAATGTTGGATCCTGGTTTCATGGGGCTTGGAGCTTTCACCATAGATATGACCTACAGTATAGTAATTAAACTAAGGTCATTGGAACTGCTTACTATTGGTTGATTATACAATTGGATTTATTCAAATGACTTTCTATATTAATATGATTAATCCATTTTTAAAACTGGTGAAGTCCCACTTCTTCCTTTCATGCAATCGCGTCACTTCTTGGAGGAAGCCGCAGCAGAAATGGCGGCCTGGCGGCTTCATGCCGGAGCTAAGGGCGGTACGTCTTTGCGTGTCTCAACAGCGGACCCTAGAAATCCTGGAGTTTTCATATACCGGTATCCAAAATAATTCAAATATATTACTTGATATGGATAAAACTTAGGGTGTAGATATGGCTCCATTATCAAGCAGGTGTGAAACCCGAGACTTTTAATTTGTCCGGGGCCCGGGGTTTTACCCTCTGGTAGGGAAACCATGCAAAGCCTGGACAATTTCCCATTTTGTTCGATGATTCTCCAATACAACCTTCGTTTAGTTCGGGGATTTCCTAGCCGGACATGTTTGATCAAAGGGTAGCGAAACTGTAGAACACCAACTCTAGTCTCCCTGCTTGAATCCAGCTGAGAGATCTTGTTTCAGATGAAACAAAAACACATGGATTCCCCTCTTGTAATTTCAGATAGCTATGGAGAGGCAACACTGGACATAGTTGAATGACATATAAATGAGCAATTTTCCATAGCTATGTTAAATTCGCGGAGGGTATGAGCACTGGATACAAATGGTATACTGGCTCCTTGTCCAAGCAGCCAATGGAGCGGCCGCTTTTGGGTACCAGCTGGAAAGCGCTTGGCCAACAGCCCCAACAACATCCCACAACTTCCGACCAGGGGAAGAAAACATCTCTGACTTTATGGCTTATGTTTGTGGGGAGAAGGAGTGTCTACATTGGTTTCTCCAATTTTCAATCCATGGATTGGTGCACGGAAATATCTCAACCAGAAACCATGGTTGTTGCCAGCATAGAGGTCTCCTGCAGATTTTTCCTCCAACCAATTCATTAATATAGCAATACAAGAAACATATACACTACAATCATATAAAATCATACACAACTGAGTGATTTTCCTATACCCTCTGGTAAATTAACATAGACCCTGGCATTAATCGGGGTTGGAAGATGAGTTTCCACTAGAAAATAGCTATTTTCAGGGTCTATGTGAATTTTCCAAAGGGTATTTGACTAAGCTTTTTTCTATCTTTTTGGTGACTACCTGAAGCCTAGCCTCGCTGGGTATGACACCACCGGTGAAGCCGCTGTAGTAGGCCTGCGCCTCGAGGTGTTGGTTGGAAAATTGAAACCGGAAAGCCCCTATCCATAGAAATAGTGGATATTCCCCTGAAAAATGTGGATTTTCCATAGTTATGTTAGGCACTACCAGAGGGTATCTATTCACCTATAATCACTGGATTGGTTGAAGGGACAATTGAAACCGGAAACCCCCTATCTTTGATGGGAAAATCCATGGTTTCCTGCACATTTTCCCATTCACCAATCCATTGAGATTAGTGATTGAACCCTGGAAAAATAGAGATTTCACCATCCGAAAATGAGGGTAACATGGAATACTGTATTCAGGGGAAAATCATGTGATAAAGATTGATAAAGCCAATAACCCTACCATTTGGGGATGGTTTCAATCCCACCCATTAAAATGCTGATTTGGGGGATTGTTGATGGCATTGGGTTTAGCACAATCATACCATGTTTGGTGTTGAATCATGATCATCATATCATTATTCTTCTTATTCTCATGCATGCCAAATATCAATTTGCATGATCTTACACATCTGAACATCAAACTGATGCTGAAACGCAGCTGCGTTTAGGTCATGATTCCTCGAATTCTAGCGCAGCTCCTTGAAAAAAACTCCGAAATAGATCAAAGTACCACTGGCCAACTCAGGCAATGTACTGTATCATCTGTATCTATGAAAAGTAACAGGAATAGTTCACCAACCTTTACGCTGCACATCCCAGTGAGGTCGTTATGATTCAGATTGTCACCATATCCGATGAAATATATTGACATATCCCCATATACTCCCAATAAACAAAACATCATGTTTGATAGTTCAATCATGTTTAAATTGCAATTTTTGTTGGTTCATCCATACATATCCCATTAACTCCCATTATCTCTCATGGTATTCCCTTGCAATTCCCCAAGATCCAAGAATAGATGGTTTAAGATGCGCCCTCAATCATTGGATGTGAAATCACCATGGCTGAAAACTGGTTGGTTGAGAACGGATTTCCTTCATGGATTCCTGGATTGTGATAATCCCCAATGAATATTAGATAGTGTAACCATGTGTAACCACATATTATAATCATATACAATCATCATCAGACAAGCATGATCTATCAATGATCGCCCCATTTTTTGAGGGTTCCCATGATAAACCGACCTGGCACTGGCGCCCCGGCAACGCGCCTGAAGAGCCTGTTGATAGTACTGGAGATGCATCGCCCAGGCGTTCTGCGATGAAGTCCGAGACCAGCGAAGTGTGCCGTTGTGGAAGACAGGCTGCATGTGATACACCAAATTTAAATAGACGCTCGGTATACTGTACAATGATAATAGTAATGAATAATACAACTATACTGTAATCTATGATAGCTACATTATTATTATGTAATATTGTAGAATCATGTATCATCATGAATCTGCTAAGTGGCACCATGCTCCCAAGTAGACATTGGACACGGAACATCAACATATTTCAATCCGGTGAACTGTCTCATAATGGGTGAACAGTATGGACCCAACAAAGTCAACGCACCTGAACCTGTTCCTGCGAGTAGGGATAGTAGCCATAAGGATACCTGGCTGTTGCGGCTGCCATGCACGCGGGAGAAGAACTGGAAAAGAACTGGAAGTTGTTCAATAAAACGTTACAAGTCAGATGAAACCACAAACTGTCGAATATTCCTGAGGGCTCAGTGTTGAGTTTCCAAACGATCTACGCAAGAGGAGCCTTTTCCAGTGTTTTTTTTATAGTTTCTTTTGATGTTTTGATTATATCTTTTGCCAAATGTTTGGCACGTCCAAGACCAAAAAGGGGGAAGACGTCACACCATTTCATGGTCTTCAAAAGAAGGAAAAACAATCACTGGCTGAATTCAAATGACTCTCTCAGCTGAAATGATGCCTTTATGGGACGATTCCCCACCAGAGGTCCTCATAATTTACCCTGATTATTCCAGTGGTTGGTAAGTATTTACCTAGAGGAATTCCCAAATACAGGTCCCCATAATTATTATTATGAATTTGCCTAGAGGTATTTCTCTATTTGCCTAGAGGTATTTCTCTACTTTGGATACCCCAATCATGTACAAAAATGATTACGTGAGTCCTCATTTTTGGGTGAAACCAATTTCTCGGTTTTTGGTCGGCTACGGGCTACACCCCCAATTTGCTCCAGTGGACCACTCCAATGCCATCAAGTTGCTGATACGCCGCATTTTGCTGTCCCTTTGCTTTGCCTTTGCCTTTGCCGCCTTGAACAAAGGGAATCAATACAGGACTAGTCTTGAATACTGGGGACTGGTAAACTATTCCTCCTTCATCCTCATGTCTTGTCGCAACAGTTGTGTCCAAAACACTATTCCTTTTGAGTTGGGGAATCTACCGCGGCTTCAGGGCATTCATTGCTTGGAGTGAAAATATTGCAACTTTTGGGCTACGGGGATTTTGAGATTTTGACACAATGGGGATTTTGTTTGAATCAGCTAGTAAGTGAGCTAGTTGGGTAAAGCTCTAACGCCATGAAACAGCATGTATAGATATATAGGCGGCCACAGGTATTCGTGGACCGGACGTAAATGAAACCGCTTGCTTCTCTCTAGGATCATGTCGGAATCAAATATAATATATGATCACTACCCTTTTAGCTGGGGGGACCATACCCAAATGTAAGATACATTTTTCAAGGTGTTTTTGAGGGGGGCCTTGAAAATGTAAGCTTACATTTTGAAGGTATCTTTAAACCCCTCCCCACAAAAATGACACCTTGGGGACGTTCAGCGATCAATTTGACATTTGAGGGGGGTCCCAAAATAAGGTATTTTACATTTTGGTATGGTCCCCCCCCGAAAAGTAATCTTAAAGGGGTGGTGATAATATATGCACTCACCTGCCCCACAACCAGCACCATTCCAACCTTCCTGAGTATGTTGGCAGCCACTATGACAATCACATGGGAATGGGTCAAAATTGAAGACCTACTGACCCACAGACTCTGGTCATTTCTAGTCTAAAACAATCAGAACGGTTGCACACTTTTGGAGCATACCCAATTGTGGCCCACATACCAAAGACCCGGTGCAGGGCCATGGTGGCTCAAAATTGCTTGGGTTCCAGGGGTACGGTTCCAAAAGTCAGTGCCAATCTTGGACAATTACCCAGCAAAAGACATAGCTGATTGATGCTGATTGGTATTATATATCCACATTAAATTGCACAAGGTCAATTCAACTTACCCATCCAGTCTTTCCTGAGTAAATCCTTGTAAATCTGCATTTCTTCTCGGTGAAAATACATCCAGTTGGTTTCCTCCAAAATTAGGCATTAGTGTCAACCCCGGATATATGAACCCTGGTTAATTGGTGGGGGGGGCTGGCCAAATAGTGATAATCTGCTACTAAAATGGTACCTCTCAAGGATCAACGGCCGGGTTTATTCATCCGAGGTTGACAATATATCACGCTTTGCCGCGCCTTTGCCTTTGCCTTTCTCGCCTGAGGTGGACAGCAGACTCAGTCAGTGAGGTCTGGTATGTTTTACCCAGGAAACCACGGAGTGTTTGCCCTGAGAAGAAAAGGGATGAGACGGACACTATTCTTCCATCCAATTCTGGATGTAAAAGATGGGGATTCAAGCCAAACTTGGTATTTTGATGTATTTTGATGTATTTTGATGTATTTTGTTTTTCCTCGGGAATGTGGAGGAACATGAGCAAACTTCGCCACAACAAAAAGTGGAATGAAATGGTATGAATATGTATGAACCATCAACAAACTGGTTTGGCTACGTCTGCAACTTCATTCTGGATGTCAATCCAAGTCCCAGAGTAGCCGATGACCTCTACAGTAATTTCCTCTATGGTGTCCTCAAACATAGCTATATAGCTGGGAAATCCCGGAACTAAATCGGCTTTTAAATGGGAAAAAATCATTGATGCTTGTAAGATCTTGTAAGCTGCTTTTCTTGGTCATACACCATGTTTGGCGGCTAGAAGTCTATCTTCTTTGCTCCTCAAACTGTGCCCCCTCATCCTGCGGCCGCCGTCTTGCTTTGAGGAGAAACATCACGGAAACCATACAAATTACAGCTGTTTTCATGGGGGTGTCCTGAACATTTTGCCTTCAACACCCTGAAAACCAGTACAGTCTCCAGAAGCTGCTTCATCATGTTTTCAACCTTTTCTGTTTCAGGGATAAATGCTCCATATCGAATCCCATATCGAATCCCATATCATATGTCGTCCGCCAATCCGCCACCGTCTCCAGCTCACTTGAAGGATCATCCCAGGAATCAAGAGTGGTTTTTTTCACACGAGTGATCGACAAGTTCCCCGATTTGTGGGGTCATCCCATATATAACTGGATTGTATAATGTTATGTAAATATGGTTATGGACCAACCACCATCAAATTATCAACCATTGACCCCTATGAATCCCACCAAAACATACAAATCATGACAACGAGGACCACTTACGGTGGGACTGTGGGATGATCCTCCAACTTCAGCAGCGGACCCCCAGCAGCGCCTCCTTCCTTTCCTATCTTTCCTTTTCCTTTCCCTTCTCCGGGTTGACGGGTGGCCATGGTCACCAAGAGCGGCTTGCCCTCCGGCTGCGGCTTCTCGTGCATTCCCTGGGCGTGTGCGGTATTTACCAATGGACTTTATGATTATGCATGAATATATATATATATACATATTATATATATATACATATATATATATATATATACGTTATAAAGGGATATAAAGGGTATCCTATATTCCCCCGCAACCATCCATCATAACCATCAACCAACTAACTGCCTTTTTTTAAACTGCACATTGAAGGCCATGTCAATTCTATGCATGAGAACACAGGACAACTTTCTTTTACAGGCCCCAACAATCGAGATATGAGTATGGTGCTCAATCTGTTTCTATTGGAGATGTTTCAACCTTTCAACCTCACTTTGTGTGGTACATATCGTTATTAGACATGTTACTTCAGCTACGCGTGTTTCATACTAGTCAAACATAGGACAAATCTTACCCTCTGGCAAGTTAACATACCTATTGATCATGGGCCATTTGTTCGATAATTTACATATCAATCATGGTGATTCTCTACTTGGCAAAGTGTTAAACATGAGCAAAATCGTATCTGTAACTCTAACATACTGTAACTATGTAACATATCTCATCTGCAACTCGCCCAAGGGCCCGTTTCTTTGAAACACATCCCAGAGAGTTCCACCTGCCTCAATGGCTTTTTGCGCCTGGTGGGACACTCACCAGCAAATCATGGGGAGGACATCGTCAATGGAGATGTGAAGTGATACCCTCTGGTTATGTCAAAATAGCTCTTGAAAATGGCCATAGAAATAGTTGATTTTCCCATTCAAAATGGTGATTCTCCATAGTTATGTTAGTTTACCAGAGGGTATGATAGGATATCATGATATAATGAATGGGATACGAAGCACAAACAAATGAGGACATAATCCTACAAAGGGTGGGGACAGTTGACTCCATCAGTTGGGATAACCCCCCTATACTCATGGCCGGTATTCACTTACTCAGAGGAAGCGCACACAGGAAGCGCTCCCCAAAAGTTATAAGTTGGCTGGTATAGTTGTGTTTACCAACTTACCCATCATAAATCAACCATCCATCCCTATTTTTTTGTGGTGTTTTCTCACCATTTTATTGGACAGGCCCCCTGCCATTTCCTGCTACCTGTGTTTGAAATTGGGTTGATTCTAGTCGCCTCTGACAACAACAGAACATGATTGGTAGCTGATGTAGATATACCTACTGTATATCTTTATATATATATATGTAATAGAGACATCTTATATGACAATATGAGTTTGGTTCCTTTCTGCATGTCTATATATATATATACATAATGTATAAATAAATATACATATATGCATGTATATAATATATATATATAATTCATACACACATATCCGTACCCCATTCTTGCTATGCACCAACCACTAGTGGTTGATACTCCCATAAGTTTTCTCGCCTCCTCCTGCTTTTCGAAGGTGATGAAGCCATATCCTTTCCCTTGACCGTTCCTGGGAGATTCACATGGATTCAGCTACCCTCCGGTAATCAAACATGGCTGGCTGGGAAATCCCTGAACTAAATGGGAATAGGAAAATCATGGAACTACATTGCGGATTTGATTGCCAGCCGTGCTTGATGACCTTCGGGTAGTTCAGTGAATGTGTGTGTATATATATATATATATATTATATATATATATATATCTACAGATTTACAGCACTGTATGTATCATATAATGGGATATGACCAATGTAGTAAATAGCTTACTTTAACGATCAATCATTTAGATATTCCCAGCCAACTTACAGAGCTTCAACCACCACAATTGGGTAATTCACCAATGATTATACAGGTTCGTCTGAAAATGGCAACATATGGGGAAAATGAGGTTCGTAATCATGGGATGTTTGGGGTACTCGATTTTCAAGCAAACCCAAGTGATCACTGTAGGATATGATGCACCTCGATAACCCTTTCTGATATAGATACGACAAGTGGGTACCACGGGTGGACACGAACGCAGTGAAGGAATCATCTGGGCCTTTCTGGTGGTAAGTGGAGGCATTTTCACCCAGCCCTCCAAAAATTCTCTCCCCACAGCATCATCCATCGAATCTCCATGTATCCACCAAGCAGAAACCCCGCATCCCATTAACATGCTGGGACCTGGGAGCATCCCACAGTTTTGAAGGGCCTCTCAAGTTGAGCAAAATGTCCAACCATATGGGGGTGTCTCAAATTTGGAACCCAAATGTCTATTTATCATGGCTCAAGATGGTCCAACATCATTCTACCAGGTTCTACCAGTATACGGCCATAGTTTGGGGCATCCCACCATTTTGAGCGACGAGCCGGGACGAGCCCACCAAACAGTCTGGACAACCTGTGATGACTCACCGGCAAACCCCCCGAAACCTGGCGTAATGACGTTGATGACGTTGGCTTCATTAGTAAAGCAATACGCCACCCATATGGTGTAAGCATGTGTAAACCATCCATGGTAAACTTTGGCATGGTTGGCTATTGCTTTACTCACATCATTCCAGATTCTGATTCGTGGTATTTCAGTCTCAGAGAATTTCAGCCATTGGTTTCCACTTGCCGGATCCGAAAGTGCAGAGCCAAGGAACTTCAGGGTTTTCAAAGATATGTCGGTGATTTTGCCAAAGCCTGGGCCAAAAAAGATGGCAAAGTGACCCATCAAACTCGGATTTTCGGGGATCTCAGAGCCAATCAATACCCCCAAAGACATCCTCAAACAACTTACTCTTTTGATGGACATAGTAATTAAATATTGATAGAAACAAACACACACGTTGTCCTACTCAGGCAAGTTTTGTCCTGATACTGTATTGCCCAAAACAAGCAAACTCAATGTGAAAGTACCACCAATATTACTTGGATTCACCTTTTGGGGGTCCCCCAAACATAGAAAAGCTTCCCAGGAGATTCCCCAATTCTTGTCGATTAACCATTAAAAAAAACCGTACCGCACGGGTGCTGGTCAAAGTTGGGTAACCCCCAACCCTGGATGTTTCATATCGAAAAAAAAGGTGAAGAATGACCAACGGGTTGCGGCGGTGACAGCTTTGAAATTTGATTGTCACTCACAATATAGTGTAACATGGTAGTGATATAGTCACCCCAAAATAGATGCAGACTTGATAATTAGTTTATTTATTTAAATAGCGTTTTTTTTACCTTTCCTTTCGTTTTCGGGTTGCTACACCCACATGCTCAACACCCACCAGATCCCATGCCCATCATGGTACTTGCTGGCCTTCGAATTGTTTGCGGAGATCTTCCTCCTTGGCGTCCTGGCGACGGCAGCGCCACATCGGATGATGTGGATGAGGAGGGGATGGATCGACACCTAAAATACCATATTAAATGGGCACGAACATGGCTATTTTCATGTTTACCAGGGTAGGGTTTTGACCCATACCCACCCACAATAGAAGTACAGTAAATGAGCAACATGAAGACGTTGACTATGACATATGATATTGATGAACATGAAACTGATTCTCATGTCATGTTCACATATGTTCACATCATCATCTTTGATGATGGTGATAACTGGTGACAACTCATTGTCGACATAATAACTTGGCGTTTGCCCGAGGTTTTTATCCTCATCTCCAAATGGCACGTTGTTGGTGACCAAAAGCAATTCCTTGTACGGAGGGAAACTCTCAACCACTGCTATCTTCATATGGGGGTTTCCTAAAATAGGGCTACCCCAATAGCTGGATGGTTTATTTCATGGAAAATCCCAATCTAAAATCGATGAGAACTGGGGGTGCCCCTATGACTTAGGAAACCTCCATATCTTTCAAACTGGAACTATGGCCTCAAGTGTTTTGTGCCAGGTCTGACAGCCAATCCTGAATCCAAAATATGCACGAAACATCACGAAACCACCAGAGAAGCTGAAGACCTTATCTACCCAAGGTATCCCAAGGTTACTTTGTGGGGCTTCTTAGTCTTAGCTCCAGAGTAGGGGACGTGGATCCCATACCGATCGGCACAACCCCCCAGCAAGGCATCGATCACCTTGGACAAGTTTCGCACACAAATTTGAGAGCCTGTCCGAGGATTCCCGAGATGTCCACCCCAGTTGGTCAGTGGTCAATGACCACCATTGACCATGGTTGTAACTCAGTTGTATACATATACGTATTTATATATATATATATGTATATATTATATATTATATATATTATGTATGTATCTGACTGTAATGTGCAGGATATACTTAGTACATAGGGTTATTGTGCAATGCGCAGGATGCACATCCAAGAAGTTATTGGGACATGATATGGGGATTGGTCTGGCTGCCTGTGGGTACGTTGGTGCTTTGGGGTTGACCCATACCTTTTGTCACATCGGTGAAATCGTGTGAGATCAAACATGAAATCCACGGCGATATCCAGTAGATTCATCATCCAACTTGGACCCATTTCTTCAGCGGATTCATGTAGGGGTTTCCTAAAATAGGGGTACCCCCAAATCATCCATTTTAATAGGATTTTCCATTATAAACCATCCATTTTTGGGTACCCCCATTAGGAAACCCCCATGTGAAGATTCGTGGTTCAAAGCTCAAGCAGGTGCTATCGCGCTTCAGGATTCATCAGTCGGCTTAAAATCGATCCCCTTTGGGGGAAACAAACCGGCTGGCTTGAAATATCAATTGCCTCATTTTGATGCAAACGCAAAGATTGATAATGTATCAACAATGCAGTGTTTTATGCCATTTTATGCTTGTTCTTATCATATATCATCATAATATAATTATATACTGTAATATGTATATATACATATGATTTGATATGATTTGTGGTTTCAACCTATCCCCAAAAATATTGCAGTAACCACTAGTGATCATCATCCCAAAGCTGGTTGAAAGTCAGGCCGCTGAAGACCCTGATTTCCACCCAATCCGGTACGGGCATCTATACAATCTATATATCTATGTATACTATATACATATTATAAAATATTATATATATTTTTATATCATATACATCAATCATCATCAATCAAACTGATGTATAGATCCAGATATAATCAAATACAATTCGATACACATGCGTATGTCAACATACCTCCTGCCACGTCGAAAGATGAGTAAAACCCTGTTTGAACCCTTCTGATGTTGGGGTCTGTGACACTTCTGCCGGTCAGTCGCCTGTGGGCGCCTCCTTCTTTGGTTTTTCACCACCTGACCAAGGGCAGAACCATGTTCCGCTCCCCTCAACCCAAAAGAAGTCAACATGTTTTTTCCTGCAGATTTCCATGTGAAACATCAATTAAACCATCAGAAACTGAAACTATAGCAGAATCTGAAACTATAGCAGAATCTGCTCTGGACTAGTGGGCCTTCAAATCACGTCGTAGTTTTTTGAATTTGTTTCACCTAGAGCAGCCCCCCAAAAGGGATAGAACATGATAGAACACTAAAACCATCATCGCAAATAAGTAAGATATATGATATAAGTTCAGTTGTTCATAGCTTTTCATAGCTTTTCGATCTTTTTGGGGCACACGTCAAACCGCCGCTTCGGCGCCGCTTCCGTGGGCCGCGCCGCCTGCAACAGTGGGCACCGTGGCTGCCGAGGCGGCTGGGAGGAAGGCGGCCGCGTCGGAATTCATCTTGCTGCCTGGTGGGACTTGTGAAGTTTGAAGGGATACAACACCATATACATAAGCACAAAATACTACAAACCTGATGATCTCACTGGTGATTCAAACATGATTGATGGATATCTATATGGCATAGATGGTTTTGATAGGGATGATGGGATATCAATTGGATGATAAGCTGGTGATTTAGTGGTGAATCACAGGTGATTCGATAGGAATGTAATGGTGACTTAGTGGGACATCACCAACAAACAGGAATTGGATCAGATAACGATGGTGTTTGGATGAATTTAACCAAGACAAATGGTGACTTCACGGTGATTTAATAGGATACAATGGGATATAAACCGGGATGTAATGGTGGTTGACCCTCTGGTGTCATCAAACGTTGCTGGCTGGACAATCACCGTAGAACATGTAGATGTTGATGGGAAAATCATTGAGCTGAATAGTTGGATTTTTTCAGCCATGTGAATACTGGAGGGCATTGATGATCAATATGGTCTATGTTTAGATGTGATCATCAATTGATTTTGACCGCATCAATTTATCATTGTGATCATCAATTGGATCCTTATTTTGATGATAAACATTAATCATTAGATTTTAGATTAAAACATCAGATGGTCTAATGATCACATATGTATTGGTCATATACGCAAAATAAGGATCCAATCATTAAGTACGAGTATCATGATCAATGGATCGATAAGGAGAACGTGATATGTATAGAACTGGATCCCCGTGGACTACCCCAAAGTGATCGGATTCAAAGCTTTAGTTCCAAGTTTCATTTTAGGATCTTCTAGGTATTCCCCAAAGATACAAGACTTCGCCCAATATTTGGATCCAGCACATTGCTTACAGCCCCTAAGCATTTTGGGGATTTTTCGGGGGATATTGCCTTGGATACCTCACCAATCGTATGACACTCGGACGTATCTATGGCCATATTTTCACCCATGGAGCTTTCTGCCTTGGGCCAAGGGTTGAAACATGTTGTTTATGAGCAACTCTCTATAGACATGGAGTTTTCAGTACGAAAACAATGGGCTTTAAAACTTTTGAGGGGAAATTAAGTATTTCAAGAAACTGCATCTGTGTTTTAAGCGACCAATAGCGAAACTTGGCATCCATATTAGGACCCGACCAACCAACCACCCAACCATACTAGTGATCCTCAAGTCTTCAGCAAAGACACACAAATCAACATGAGAATATCACAGAAGTACTTTTCTATCTTGTTTGGGACGCGTTTCAGGGGAACATGTGTTTCCAGGGCGACAAACATGAGATATTCACCAGCAAAGACCAGAACAATGATGATTGTAAACAAAACAAAGCCAAGTACAGCACTTTCTTAGCAAGAAAGCACACGGAGAGCAAGCAACCATGAAAACAAACCAACAAACCCCCAAGTAAACCGAACCATCCCGACCAGACCTCCAGTAGCAGGAGCCGCAGCAGCCGCTTTAGTTGGACTTTTGGTTGGACTGGTACCTGGTGAGAAAGTGGTCACGGCTGCTGAATGTTCAAGTGGAACACGCTTCTCGTAGAGGGTTCCTCTCCAAATCTCCATGTTTTGGTTTCCTATGGAAACATCACATTTGCCATAAGACCAAACCCCACGTCTTTGGACTCATTTCCATCCATCTCCATGTGTCCACTATTCATTGCTGAAATCTTTGATGATCAAATCACTTCAAATCTCCCGATGTTCGCTTATTTTCCACATGTTTACCTACTCAAACCATGTCAAGTCCCAATTGGGTTTGTTCGACCATCATTTCGGCTGGTGAAATCCAATTTTTCTCTGTTACACCACCATTTTAGCTGAAATTCCTTCATTCCCGAGCCAAACAAACCTTCCGCAACCCCACCCTTGACCTGGACCCCCCGTTGCCTCCAGCAGTTCCTTCCGCCTCCTGCCATGGTGGGATGAGAGGATGAGGTCTGTAACTCACCAAGACCTGACTAGTGAAGATTGGAATGTTGGCACTTTTTGAGTGCTTTCTTTTTCCAAAACCCTAAATTGGATTAAATTGTACTTCTTGCTGAATGTTTGCGTTTGGGTTCGTTGAGCCCTTCATTTCATCATCGGACAGGTCCATGTGATCGAACGATGTGGGGAGCTGAGGTGAACCGTATGCCGGCGGGCCTCTCCATGGGTATTTTATGGGTATTTGACGGGATATACCCTCCGGTAACTCAACAGTTTGCTACGGAGAAAAAGGCCCATTTAGTTAATCGATGCTTATGGTGATTTCCCACAGCAATGTTACATTACCAAAAGGTAACATACAGGAATGATGACAACCAACTTGTAGGCTGGGAAAAAACTCATGTTTGGAAGTCTTGGAATATACTGGGAAACATCGACACTGATAAAACATGAAAAACAATGAAGAACACACATGGGTAATTCGATGACCAGCACTTGTGGGGATAAAACCAACAAGAGCAGGGACATGACCCCATTTGTGGTGGGTAATTGCTTTGACAAACAAACAAATCCAGACAAATGCCCGCCTGAAAACTGACATCGAACTTAAAACGGACTTGAAGGAATCAATTCCTGTTGAAAAAAATGGTTCCATGTCAAATGTCAGGGATGCATTGGTCGCATTGGTCAGACTGGGTGGCCGTTTTGTAGCATCCAGCATGCAAATCGGATAGCTCGTTTTATCGTTGCTAGGTTGCTCATCTTCAAGATTCAAACATCTACCTGCCAGCCATCTACTCCTGTGATGTGGCGACGTATCCAATTTGTTTCTCTGTGTTGTCCAATCCTGAAAGGACCACAGCCAGAAACATCTCCCGCGGCCGCAGCCGGTCCTGTGATTGGCTTCCCCCCATGATTTCCCACGCAGCGGCCCCACACGGTGCGTGTAAACTGTGTGGGTGACCCCAGGCGACTCCAGTCGTCCGCCTTTGTTTCAAAGCGCAGCGGCCCTTTCTGTGACACCACTGGGAAGGTTGGCTGATTTGAAAAAAAAAAACCTCCGAGATAAATTCTGATTTTAACACCTTTCTGGAAATCGAGGAAATCGAAAGGGGCCCATGATGGAAGAATCCGAAAAAGTCTTGAGCACTGTGGCTGCGAGGTCCGTAGAGTTGAAGCTATATTGACACACATACACACATGGGACCGTATGTATGAAGGTCACAAAAGCAACTAAACATGCAATGCGCAAAGGTGTCTTCAAAAAAAGGAACATTAAAACAAAATCAACAACATATACAGTAGGTATATCAGTTTATTTTTATATGTATATTTATATATGTATATAATCAATGTAGCGTACACATAATATATATATATATATTCACCACCCGTTTAGCAGGGGGGACGTTATCCAAATGTAACGGGCATTAATAACGTCATTTTGCGGGGGGGGGGAGGGGCGTTCTAAATGTAAGATTTCAATTAACAAATTTTGACGTTTGAAATGTAAGTCCGGCATCTAAAGGTACCCTCGGTTTTCTGGAGAGGACCTTTAAATGTAAGATTACCTTTTCCAAAAAACGGACAAAAAAAATGTAAGAAATGCAAACAAAAATGTAACATAAAGGTCTTCAAATAGCTGCAGAATTGCATAAAACCAAAAATGTAAACAGAAAGTTTGCAGGACCCCTATATGCTGGTAAACCTTCATGTATTCTACATTTTTTGATCATTTCAACATGTATAGAGGTACTTGAGGTACATAATCTCTTGCAAATTTTGGGAAAGTCTTTGAATCTCAAAAAATGTAAATTGATTAAACAAAAATATACCTGAGGTCCAAAATTCCTTGCAGAAAGTCCTCATACAAGACAATAAAAGACACAATAAACTCATGTAGCCATCAAATACCTGAGGTCCAAAATTCCTTGCAGAAGGTGCTCAAACTAGACACAAAAGATATAATACACTCATGTAGCCATCATACACCTGAGGTCCAAAATTCCTTGCAGAAAATCCTCAAACAAAACAGTAAAAGATACAATAAACGCATGTAGCCATCTTTCACCTGAGGTCCAAAATTCCTTGGAGAAGGTGCTCAAACAAGACAGTAAAAGGTATAGTAAACTCATGTTTGTGGCTTCAGGTACGGATGTAGCGATTTCAGGCAGATTTCAATTATATCTTGAATGTAAACATACGTAGAGGTACATTTGAGGTACATTTGAGGTACAATTGAGATACGTTTGAGGTACGTTTGAGGTCATATAGTTGCGATTATCACCTTCCCCCCCATTTCCGCAACCAAAATGTAATCCGTCCGTAGCCTGTTTTTTGAGGTAGGGGGACGTCCACAAACCGTAAATACATTTAAATTTGAGGGGGCAGGGGTATGAGAAATAGCCCGTTACATTTGGATAACCTCCCCCTCCTTTTTTGGGCACGGAAAAGGTGGTGATTATATATATATATACGGAACAATCAGTATTGATTCTATGATGTGAACACATGGACCATTTACACGTGTAATGTAACCATTGAAAACAAACACGTATGCAAATTTGATATGATATCAAATAAATATGAAAAATACAACACATCCAAGAGATAAATAAACATCTAATATATTCTAACATACATTAGAAATTCAAATACCAAGAATCAAGAAAATACTTAAACCATCTTAAACCCATAGAGTAAATGTATAGTAGATAAAATATTGAATAAGTAGCATAAATCTAGAAACAACAACACAACATAATAAGACATAATTCAACTCCATTATCAGTTCGAATGACTGCTTTGCAAGGGATATTGAAAGTTGTGGCTGTGAAACTTGCCCACCATTGCCTGGG
Source organism: Symbiodinium sp. clade C Y103 (assembly GCA_003297045.1). Classification (NCBI taxonomy): domain Eukaryota; class Dinophyceae; order Suessiales; family Symbiodiniaceae; genus Cladocopium; species Cladocopium sp. clade C. The sequence goes on along the minus strand of BGPT01000183.1, from coordinate 227,442 downwards.
GATCAAAGTGTTTGGTGAACTTTGAAATTCCTGGTTTTTATGGGGGTGAATTTGGTCATGTTGATCCACAACGTTTCATTACGTGCTGAAAAGTTCACTCTTAGTTCCCACGGTCTCAGTCTATCGCACTTCCAGCAAGTCACTGCTTCCTAAGCAAACTTGTACTGTAGATGTTGCAAAGATTCTGTCTTTGTACACAGCAACACGTGTTGGCGCCAAAATCCATTCATTGGTAGAAATATATTTTACCAAAGGTCTTCGTGATATCCTCGCAACGAACCAATCCCATCATTTTAAAGCCCATGTGCCATTCCCTAAAATGGGGGAACCCTAAATCATTCATGTTATTTTCGGATTTACCACTATAAACCCTCCAGCCATTGGAGTATCCCCAAGTACAGTATGGAAACCTCCATGTGCCCATCAAGAACACCATCGACCTACAAACAGCACCATCGCAACTTTTCTTCGTCTTAGAGCGGCTCATCGCTTCGACCCAAGAGCTTGTAAAAGTCTCGCCTGCGAGACGAAAAGAAAAAACCCAAGAAAACCACGTGGCAAAAGGTACCTGAAAAGGGATTTAAATCAAATCAATTTATGATAATTTATGGCCATCTATATAATCTATGCCCATAAAATGTTGATCAACATTCAAAAACTAGACAAACCCAAGCGTGTGCGAAACATGGCAAGTGTACCCTTTTACAAACACCCAAGGCAGGGTAAAAGTGCAGGGCCATCCGATTTTGTCCAATCGGGAGAAGTAATCATGAGAAGCAACACTGTGATTTCATTTGCTTCGAGTGTTTGGGTCAGGTCTTTTGTTTACCGATGCTCTGAAACCGGTTCACATGCGCGCATGCAGGCGAAACGGTTTGGATCCACACATCTGATTTGGAGTATCTTTTTAGGAGTGTGTGTGTGTGTGCGCGTCAAAGTTAAGCATCCAAGAAACTGGATCAACCCTGATCAAATTGGTTGGGTCAAATGTCCAACTCCCCAAAATTACAAGAACCCATGGTCCCCTAGGTCTAAAAACGTATGTACTTTCTTCGAGTAATCCCCACCAAATGACACTCTATCTGCATTTTATCTGGTATTCTATCCGGCATATAGTCTGACATTTTATCTTCTAAAAGATATATTCTGACATATACTTGACATTCTATCTGACCTGTTACCTGACATTCTATTTACATGTTATCTGGCATTCTACAATCTTAATCTGGCGTTTGTCTGACATCTTGTCGGGAATGGTGTCTGGCGGGCCGTCCATGGGTTTGTCTGAAAATAGGGCAGTCCCAATTCCAATGGTTTTTTATGATCCATCCCCATTGAAATGGCCATTTGGGGGTATACCCCATTTTCAGACAAACCCATACACCATCAATAATTATCAGACTGTTGATTAGATATCCCATTTATATCCCATTCAAATCCCAACAAAAAACCGTAAAAACCATGGTTTCCATCAAAAAAAAAATCATCCTTGCCAAGTGGCAACTTGGCCGCACCCGCAGGGCGCAAGGGCTTGCTGGAGCGCAGTGGCGTTTCGTTCTTCACCAGCTCCTGAAGCCCCCGATGCCATTTGTGTCACTCAGCGCCGTATCCAAGTAGCTACGTTGACGCACATAACTTGGTGAATCCAAGGATGATGATGGTTTATGGGTTATTATACAGCAACTGTATTTGATGGGTGTATAAATTCATAGTTAATGGGCAAAGCCCACAATAAACCAAACCATCCCATTCACCAACCATGGACGTTTTACATCATCCCCAATGGGGGTATTGGTTTCCATATCATATAATTACCCTCTTAGGAAGTATTTGGCATATGACTTGGGGGTTGGCAGTGCCTTCCTCAGTATCTGGATTCACAATATGCGATATTCATGGGATTCGTGAGATATTCATAGGATTTAATGATATTCAACGGGTTTTTTCTGGGTATTTAATGGGATATTACCCTCTGGTAATTTGTTACAGTTTGCCATGGAATAGATGGCCCCTTTAGTTCGATGATTTACTTGGTAAACAAGTTGTTTTTCCAGTTCAGAAACTGTAGCAATTACCTGAGAGTAATCAAAAGTCAGGAATTACCCAACCGAATGATAGCTTTAATCCCTAGACTTCCAATTTTCTTCCTCAGCAGGTGGTTTTGGTTCTTGTTTGCCATGAGCATTGGCACCACTTTTTTTGTGTGGTCGGTGCTTCTGGTTTGGGAAAAAAAAACAAACGAGTCACAGGGATGCGACTTAAACACCATGTGGATCATCAAATCCTTCATTGCTTTTCTGACCGCTTTGAACGCTTTCATATGGGGGTTTCCATAAATATGGGTACCCCAAAATGGAAGGTTTATAATACGGAAAATCCCATTAAATGATGATTTAGGGATACCCCCATTTTATGAACATTGCCTTTTGATTCCCCCCTTCTTGAGCATACTAGTAGGAGGAATGCCCATGCCCCAACTGAAGGGTCCGCAATCCTTGTTGGATCTCGTGGCTTCATCGTTGGAGCCACGGGGAAACATCCACTCAGTAACTGGTCAACAACCCTGGCCCTGGCTACTGAGTCCCTCAAGTCGTCCTAAGTGGTTCATTCATGATTATTCCATAAATTACTATATATTATATATATACACAAAATATGTAAGTATGGTTACAAACAAGAGATTAAGTGGGATGATCCTTGAAGTCTGTCTCAAGCTTTCCTGCGACGTTCACTGTCATTGTGATGATAAATCTAGATGTGTCGTGAAAAGCAGACCTATGCCATCCCACTATTCCGGTTGGCCAAAAGGTATCCTATGAAATATGCTACAACAATTCACACCAAACCAGTTACGATAGTACATGCGCATCTGAATGATGGTACTGGAGGTCTGCGCCACAGCAAAAGCAGTGACTTCCCTATTTTTTCTTGATCCATGTGAACTACTTGGATACAGAAAACAGCTTTAGTTTCTACATGTTTCTACAAGCATCAGGTATCTGCCAGGGATATTTCAGATACTCCCAACATCTCCCAACTAACTGTGGGCCATCTCTTAAATCCTTTGGTTGTCTGAAGAAATTCGGGGACACCCAGAACCCACTGGTTTCAACACCCGGGGCATCCAAAACCTCTCGCCGGAACAAAACACGGGTCCCGCGTCCGCTTATTCTTCTTGGCCACCTTGAAGGCAAATCGGCCTTCCTATAGGGGTTGTGGTCCACTAGGCATTTCTTTGTGCAGAAATGGTGTATTTCTTCGTATTTTTCCGCGATTCATGCCACTGAGGATGAGTCACTGGACTTTTGGGGACCAAATTTCTGGACAAAGCCAATTTGGTGATTCACAAACAATGAACTTGAATAAATCAAACAGAACAAGACCATGCTGTTCACAAATACCCTTCGTAACCCTTAGTATCACTTAATTACTTAGTCTCATTTTGATGAAGTCCTTCATTTTGGCTCTGTGATCTTCGCAACGCTGGCGTGGACTTTGTGATTGATCAGTAGCCGCCTGCTCATGGCATCACTAAGATAAGAAATGAACCACAAATCAATGGTCATTGAAGGGTCACATGTTCAACATACAACAAGCATGGATGTACAAAACCAGGGTAGGGAGTCCTGCTCTTGCTTTTATAGACATAAAATGGGAGGCCCAACCCTTAAGGTTCCATAAAATGAGGTGCCTATCNATGGATGTACAAAACCAGGGTAGGGAGTCCTGCTCTTGCTTTTATAGACATAAAATGGGAGGCCCAACCCTTAAGGTTCCATAAAATGAGGTGCCTATCCCCCAGCTGTTATATAAAATGAACCTATTGGTTCCTCAATAAATTGAGAGGATCAACCCTCCACAAGGCAAGTGCGCAAGAGCCATCTCCTCTATAATTCTGCAAGGGGTGACAACCCTNGGTGACAACCCTCAAAAAGCACTAGCAGAATCTGCGCATGTCAAAAAAACAATTCAACCATCTTCCGAAGAAACGCTGAATGTACATGAGTGTACCTCCCCATGCTGCACTCACTCCCAAAAAATGCCAACCCAAATCATAGATAATCATAGACCTTTTTTTAAACTATTTTTTCAAACCATCTTCCAAAGAAAGTTCAATGCATATCCACATGCTGCATCATCTTGCACTCATCTGCACTCACTCTAGAAATTTGCCAAGCCAAAAAATAGCAGATCGTCTTTTTATCCTTGCACGCCCCAGCAGGAAATAGCATGAACCAACGTGGTTTTTGTAAGCCACTAACCCTCTATAAAACACCGAGGCATGAGATTTCTTGCCTGGAGNTCCTTGCACGCCCCAGCAGGAAATAGCATGAACCAACGTGGTTTTTGTAAGCCACTAACCCTCTATAAAACACCGAGGCATGAGATTTCTTGCCTGGAGTAAGGGCTTCATATATCAAAATAAAATGGGGTTTCATTTGCCTATAAAACCACCTGGCCCTCTATAAAACCATACTANGCATGAGATTTCTTGCCTGGAGTAAGGGCTTCATATATCAAAATAAAATGGGGTTTCATTTGCCTATAAAACCACCTGGCCCTCTATAAAACCATACTACTCTCTATAAAACCAACTTGTCTCTCTATAAAACCATACTTCTCTGTAAAACCAGAACCCCAGCCCACCCATTGGCCATGCATAAAACATTGTATGGTAGGAGGTGTCTCTCTCAATTTCATAGGGGGGATAAGTACCATCATCAACAAGCGAACATAAATTGTGTGCATGTCTTCTTGAGCATAGCCAACAAAAAATGTGGTTCCATCTTGCTTGCTTCCTCCCAGATACTTTGGCTGTTGTCCGACTGTTGTCCCTACACTTACACATGGATGTGTCTGAACATCAGGGCGTATACCCTCAAAATTGCAACTTGGGGAACATGATGATGTACCTCTAAATTTACCCTTCTATGTATCTATATGTATATATCTATATTTGGGGAAGTCGATTCTTTTTTGCTTTGGAGTAAAACAACCATCCGTTGATCCGTTGCCAGGTTTCTTGCCACAGCTCAGCCCTCAGGATTCCACACCATGTGGAGAAACACCTCAGGATGGGCGTGGAGTTCAGGGCCGACGACGACCCAGGCCATAGATGGCAAACAAAAACATGGAAACAGCAGTGAAACAATCCACTAATATCCACGAACCATGGCTTTGGGAAGATTAACTTCACTTAACCTCACCTTCAATTCTATGATCCACCCAATTTCCTTCCATTTTCTTTCATTTTTTAAACATGTATTTTTTTTGGGGGATATTTTGGGCATGGGAAAACCAACAAAAACTTGCTGGGCTCACCAGTCCCCTGGGCTCCCAGACCGTCCTCTCAGTGGAGGTCAAATAGGTCCATGTTTTCTCGATCTGAGGCGTTTGAGATGACGACTGCTTCCTTTTCTTAAAAGAAAAAACACAAGATGCTTAAGATAAATCTTGATAATCAGAAAAGGTTTTGCAATAGTTTGAATCATCTTTGAAATCCGACCCATGTGTATCCATGTGTCATTTCTATTCGCTTAGTTACTTCATCTTGGGATGCTAAAAAAGGGCGTTCTGGTGGGCCATTGGGAGGAGATCCACAAAAACCGATCTGAGCTAACTGGCACCACCATGTTGCTTCAACGAACAAAAAAGGACAAGATGAAGACCCAATACGAAAGACTTACTGGTGCTTAGGAATTACCTATAATAAGCATTAATAATCATCCCATTCCCCCATTCCTACTAAGCACCAGTAAGAAGAACCCATCTGAAAATCAACGACATCAAATGATTCTGATGATCATCATTCTGGTTTTCCCGCGAGAAATGCGATACAAGATGCACTCACAGCATGGGATGAAGCGGCCGATCCCAGATTTCCTGGGTGAACCTCCAAAGCCTTCCACCAGTTGTGAATGTGGGAGAAGGCTCAAAACTATTTACACCCCACCTGTCTTAGATTTAAAACTCGAATTGTATTCGAGATCGCAGCTAAACAAAAAGAATTTGGGCCAACATTCCATGTTACCGTATGATTCTGTTGACCTTTTCATGACTTTCACCAAAGTACAAGGGTGAAATAAGTTGGTCCCATTTCATCAAATTTCCGTGAGCTGGTTGACTAGGGCTGCCACCCGGGTGGTGTGGCGACCCGAATAGTCCGCTTGCGCATAGTTCAGCATGGCGTACATTTGACCTGAGCGGAAAAACACTAAGACAGTCAACTATGCTGGGCGATTGAAACCATGACGTCAGATTAGCTAAAGAATACCAAAGAAGTGGTTAAGAAAATTCCAATCTCTGGAACAAACCTAAGTGCACGGGGAAAATAAACAAACACATGGTTTGGATTGTAGAGAGGCTCCAGATTTTCATACATCTTGTTGAGGTGGCAGACATGGTGCTGGTCATCTGGTGGAGGGACCTCTAGGGGATGCCGAAAAGTGATGTGCATCCCAAAGAACCCAATGTTTTACCCTCTGGTAGACTAACATAGCCATTGAAAATGGCCATTCATAGTGGATTTTCCCATTAAAAATGGTGATTTGCCATAGTTATGTTAGTTTACCAGAGGGTACTGGAGTTGCAAGTTCCATTTCACTAGCACCAAGCATCCGCACTGCCATCACGCTCGATGAGGATCGGCCCTCGTTCAGGGTCTAACATCACCTCTTCGCCATTGGATGATCCCCATCTGAGAAACGTTGAGTTTTCTTCCCGATTCGTGGGTTATCCCAGAAGTGGATCAGACATATGGTTGCGAATCACTTACGATTCGTGGCATGATCCTCTGAGAGGAATCCATCTTGCAGGTCCATCCACAGGTCAAGTACTTACAACATATACATTGATCGTATATCACCATTGTTGTTCTAGACTCGGGCAACTGCATACAGTATGTGTCATAAACTCAGTGCTTCCTGGGCGCCTTGGTACGGAATGGTCTTAGTAGACAGAATGTCAGCGGCACAGTTCAACTCTTGAATCCAACAACCAAGCGTTGAAGTTCCAAATTCCTGCAAACAATGTAGAGAAACCCATGTCCATAGGCCGAATCTACCGAAGATTTCAGTGCATGGTCTCGCTTACATATTGGACATGTTTGCTTCTCAGAAGGCACCCTCTCACCACCGGTTTCCCCATGAAAAATAGAGTCTTTTGAATGATTTTTTTGGGTCCGAATTTTCGAAATCCCCACATTTGGGATGAAGATGGTGATGTATAATCCCATTAAAGTGAGAATATATATCTTGTTTAACCAAGCTATAGACCACTTTAGCTAACCATGGGGCACCACCTTGTACTGTATGTTTTCATGGGCTTTTGCCCTGAGGAAGCCCAAAGCACCGCACATTTTGTTGCCTCTTCCATGACACCCTCCACATCCACCATCACCTGTCAATGGGACATCTGATTGCGTTATATGCTGTGTATCTCCGTGTTTTCATGTCACCCCATCCAGTATCTGTTCTCAGCTGATTCCTCTATTTTTGTTGGTTGCAGCAAGCAAATTGCGTTGCAGAAATACACAGTGGCTTTGGCTTTCATCAACAATAATACATATATCATATGACTTTGTGCTTAAGAAAAGAACATATATTCTAATCCCCTGTTGTGATGAAACGCTAGAACCCTGACACAACAACCATCACTTCTTCGATCAGAGTCCTGAGGGGAGCACCTTGTTCAAGCCTGCAGGCGTCACTGAAGGCTCTGTCAAATCCAACTTGTAACCAACTCATATGGGGAAGTAATGGGAATTCAATCAAATGGCTAAAAAGTAAAGCAAGATAAAGCAAGCGAAGTTTCCGGGCCAACTGTGGAGGTTGGAGTTTCGGCCAAGAAGTTGAAAGTTAGTTTGACAACCAAAACAGCTCTGTGAGGTCAAATCTTTGTTTGGGTTGTCTTCAAAAAATAGTGGACCCCCAAAATTGGGTTCTTTTTTCTGTTGACGATGACCAGCCATTTGTAAAATACCTTCACTGCAAGACCTCTACTGCTCTAAAAAAATGGTATTGATGCCAATGAATTCTACTCACCTCCATGGGTAGTCAGTAGTCCTAAGATGTCATAAGCCCACAAACAAGATCCTGCCCCGGCCCATCAGTGTCGGTACCCTCCACGTAAGTTTGAGTATCAACATCATATTATGTACACTTCACTATGTTGGATGTACTGTAGTGATCATCCATCCAACAGAATGATACCTATCAAGATTGATGATCATCTATCCTGTAGTCCCATATCAGTACTTTTTGTTCCGTCATTTGATCCCACAATTCCACCCTGGAGATTCTCACGCTCCAATATTGTTGGTTCGTTGTTGCCATTTTCCGTATACAAGCCGAATCCGACCATAGAAAATTCCTTGTTGGAATACAGATGTTTAATATCATTTCTATAAGCTACCACTATGATATGTATAGAAACATGCATGTTCTATATTCACACGCATCATTAAAAGTATTATACATCAAAATTATTCAAAATTAATCACAAGAATACCAACCCGAAAAAAAATATATAGAAAAGGACATCCCGGATATCCCCATAAAATAGTGGTAAATCATTGTTCCGATTTGTTCGGGGGGTTACTATATAAATGTATGATATATCATGATATATCCAATGGTTGTTATGTTGGATCATCACTCCACACTCGCCCCGGCCATGCCGCCCCGGGCCGTCGTAGTTACGCGGCCGGTCGAAGGTCTCCAGACTGCCCGGCCACGGCGCGTCGGAACAGACCACCGCATCGCGGCTGCTGCCTGAGCAGTGTATGTATGGATATGTATGGTATGTACTGATTAGAAAAGGACTGATCATGGATACTTTGTCCATCTTGATTTGATGTCATAAGCCCGTTTTGGACCGACCCCTCAACCACCGTTTGGTCCGTTTGGTCGTTGGGAGATCCACCACCCCTCATCCAATGGGGTCACCCACTCACCATGCTCCGCGCCATGGTGAAGGGCGAAGGGATGGGGGGATTTTACAGCTTCTCAACTTCCTAATACGAGTAATAGTTCAAGGGACAAACATACAGGAAAATCCTGATTTTTTGGATGCAAAAAATACACGAACTCACACAAAGGTGGTTTCCTATGTTTTTTTTTCAACACAAACCTAGACAATCAATGTAAAATCGTTCTGCAAAATCATATCAAGGTGACTGGCAGTCGCAAGAGGGCTAGTAGCTGGCTTGGACTGACACCTGTTGAGATTGTTGGATAACACAGCAGTGATGAGTTGGAGGGTCCAACTTCGGATGCCAGCTGAGCCAAAAAAAAGGAACAGTCAGCAGTCGTGGTGTAAAATGAAAACAACATTACGAGATATTTCTCAGTTGCATTAAGTTGCTAACTCTGCGAATAATCTCTGCTTTACTGATCTTTTTTTGACCACGGAAATCCGCGAAACAGATTGTTTGCATGATGGGATTCTCTTTAAGTGTCTGTAGATTTCCTACCGATGGATGTTCATCCTAAAGGTGAATAGAAAATGACCATGTCGTGGTAGCAACAAACCAGCAATCTGGGTGGTGGTTGTCCAAAGATCTGTCATTGGCTTAATTTGACTTGTCCTCATGATTTCATTTTTGGGATACATAAAAGGATCTCGTACAGCCTGAAGTCGAGTCACTTCATAAAGCTTCCGATGTTTCCCAAAAAAAAGAACTGTACCAGTGGCCACAGCTTTCCCAAAACAGGGGCAGGAAAAATCTTGGCCTCGAGTCCTTACTGACTTCGGACTTGGCCACTTTGATGCTACATTTTTGACCACCTCTGTGGCATTCTCCCCCTATTGCCAAGCTGAAGACGGCTGGCTTCTTTTTATCGCAGCAAAAAAACTGATCGCAGATCTCAGCCGTTTTTTGGAAATCCAACGAGTTCTTGTTCTAGTCAGGCTGACCATTCAGAAAGGCGATGGAGTATCTTCAATGTGATAGAATAATATAGAATAGACGTAAAACACATGCACATTTCTGTGCAAACAATATTTTCGTATGAAACGTATGTGTATATGATTGTATACTTTTTTTTTGTGCAGGGACATTGGATAGTGACTGCTCTCATCCTTCAATATCCTTCAATAAAATCGACTGAGTCTGATGTTCTGATGTCTTGCAACCGCATGGCTGGGTTTTCCAGTTGCGGAAAGTGAGAATTTCATGGTGAAACAACGGGGAATCATCTCTCATTCCAGGCCGGTGCAAGCTGAGGCTGCAACCCTGCAAGCCACAGGAACCCAAGGTGTCCCTTGGCAAAAGAAATATCACACAAGTTGAACAAATGGAGGTTTCATGGGTCATGAGGGTACCCCAAATCATCTAAGTCATTTTACAAACCATTTTAGTATTGAAACCCATGGTGACTTGGGGATCCCCCGAATCTATCATGTGGTTTTCCAAAAATCCGAACAGCTCCCTCCTAACCAGTGGTGCTGTCCGGCTCCTCAGATGGGTGGCAGTCGGTCGGGCGCTCGCGGCTTTGGAGACCTCATGGACATGGCGGTGTCCAGACATGGACTGGAACAGCTACCCTCTGGTAGACTAACATAGCTGTGGAAAATCACCATGTTTAATGGGAAAATCAACTATAAATTGCCATGTTCAATAGCTATGTTAGTTTACCAAAGGCTAATCTCCTGGGCCCCTGAGTCTTGAATTTTTGACCCAGCTTTGCTATCGCATGCCATTGGAATCCAAACATCATGGCTATTTGAAAGTGGATGGATGACCATGCCCTAAGGACTTGGTGTATAATCCAACTTCTGCCCATGACACAAATATCAAGGGTGAGGCCCCTGAGTTATCAGTTGGTTTATAAACCCATTGACTATAGACTATAGACTATAGCTGTATCATGTTACATCGCCCCCCTTAACTCTAAACCAAAAAGAAATAACTGAGCAAGTTAATCAACTTCGCTGTGGGAAAAAAAGGGGTCTCACCTTTTCCATGTTCCAAGCGTACCCGGTTGACACATCCACCGACGGCATCTGAGTGGCGCATGGACCGTTTTTCGCATCGTGGCGCTGAGCAATGGCAGCCGCACCGGTGGCGGTGGCGGCATGTCTTCGCCTTGGACCAGGGCTGAAGCTATGGATAGCTATGGTATAAATGGCCCATTTATATTAATCATGGAGCTGTTCATAGCTATATTAAAGAACCAAAGGATGAACCAAGAATCATGGCTTCAAGATCCATGGTCTTACCTGCCAAGAATAAATGGGACGTAAAACGGTACAGCCACCAAAATGATTGGTAGATGCAAAGAATGTCTGGCTCTGTGACACTTGGGAAAAAATCCTAAGTTGCATTTAACTTTGCCGCGTTCCTTAGCGGATGGTTAGCCCTGGTGCAAGTGGCTGGTGGCGTCGAGTCCGGCCCTCTTGACTTCCTCTTCACTGGTCTTGTTCTTTGAGGTTTTTGATGAGAACATGCTTTTGGATCTACTTGCTCCACATCTCGCTTGGCTAAGGGTGTTGACTTCCTGCTTGCAATTACACAGCGTCGATCTCAAAGACGGAGCCCAGTACAGTGCAGCTACAGCAGATTTATCATCGGAATCATCGGCTTGACGGGGGCGCGTTCCTGATTTCAGTGACTCCAGGTGTGTCCAGCCCAATTTTTACCGGTGAGCCATAGGTCCTATAGGTATAGCAAAGTCAGGTTTTTGCGTGCACCAAGCAAGACATTGCAGCAATCAGAGAGGAAAAGGAATAGAAACACCATGAATTGTGACAAGTACAAGCAGGGTCAAACCACAAAAAAACAAACATAAAGGTAGAATCCCACAACCAGATTGGAGAAATATGGATGACAGTAATATACCCAGATTTTGTTGATTTCGGGTACAAAATTTTGGTGAATTTCGAAAAACCAACGACCAACTCCGTGGGGCCCAGGGGCGCGTTGAATTTCCATTACCCACATGACACTTTCACTTGACGCACAACTGAAGGCTTGACATTCCAATGAGCACAGCTACAAGTTCCACCCGGTATCTCGATGGGACACCTGCTCACCATGTAGCGATGTGAGTTTTGCCTTCTTGATGAACGGAATGATGCCTTGAAATGAACCTAAAATGACAAAAATTGGTTTGTCCGGAAATTTGGGTATTCCAAATTCATCCAAGGTCTGTCACACTCTTCCGATTCCAATGGTCCTAACTTAGGGTAGCCCCCATTTCCCATCGGAGCCCGTGCCTCCGCTAAGCCATTCAGTGGGAGTTTCTACAGTTTCCTCGCCAGAGACAGGGCTAGCGGCTAACCTCAGCATGGCCTATGCCTAGATGTTGGGCTCCAGCAAGTACATCAATGTGGTGAATCCCATAAACCTCATGATAAACCATCTGCCCAGTCACCAGTTGGATCATTCTATGTCATACAATACATCATCCCATTGATAGGGTCATGTCCAATTTCAAAACACATTTCTCGGATGGTTTGCTGTTGGGTTTGCCTCATTCGTTTCTTTATCACCTCCATATTGAATGCGCCTTAAATCCTTTAAATCCGCCTTAAATCCTTTAAATCCGCATAAATCCTAATTAAATCATGTTTGTAATACATACAAATACGTACTGAAATCCACATCAACAATCATCAACATACATGAACTGCTCCACATCCCAAGACATCTCCATTGTTCTGGAAAGTGCTCGTCCCACTCCTCGCCATAGGCCATCTCTGCCGGCGGAAATAAGGGATCGCAGCAGTCGCAACCTCCGGCATGACCTGCGCAGTTCATCTTCGAGAACAGCGCCCTGCTTGGACTTAGTGGATATATTTCAAATTATTTCACTATAGTTACCATAGTTGGAAGGGCTACAAGTGGTAGGGTCAAGTCACAGCATTCGGTTTTAAGTCATAGCAGGGTTCCCGTTTCTGCATGGAATCGCTGCCTGAGGGTTAAGTCATAGCAGGGGCGTTTTAAGTCATAGCATGTGGATGCTTTCCCCAGTGGAATCGCTATGATTTCCATAGTGCCCTTTTATAGGTTTTGTTGTCTAATCACCATGTGACTACGTTGTATATGTATGATACGGGGCATGTCACCACTACGTACTTCACCATGGAATCGCTGTATATGTAGGGATAAGTGTGTATGTTAGAATGTTACAATTCGCATCAGAATTAACTTTATTCAATACTTGTTCTTGGTGCTTGCAAGTCTTGAACACCATGGAATCGCTTTGATTCAAGCAGTTGTCTACCGCAATCCTTTTCTAGCTACTGAGCACTCGGGCGCGCAACGAATCGCAAGCTGCGATTGTGCTTCTGTGCTTTGAACCAAGCTTCACGCCCTTGTGGCTTTGCCAACAGCTTCGGCGCAAGCACGGCTTTGTAGAAAGCTTCTCCCAACGTGTCCTTACCTTTCTTTTTCTGAAGGTTTTGGACAAAAAACGTGCGCTTTCTTTGGAGCTGGCTTGCTGGCGCCGCTGCAGAGTACCGCGCTGCAGGGTGCCGCGCTGCAGGGTGCTGCGCTGCAGGGTGCTCTGTCAGAGTGCTGTGTGCGCTTTGGAGCTGGCAATCTAGCAGCAATCTAGAATCAATTCTCACTTTCTATAAAACATGCATTCCATATCAGCACGAAAGAAAGGCACCGCAAGGCACACGCTGATCCAAGAACAAAATGTTAGAATCTGTTCACCATGTATTATCACAAAAAAAATCTTTAGAACACGCACTTCCGCAAGGCACACGCTACAACGCTACGACTCAACACACGATGCTACGAGTTAACCCCAGTACCTAGTATACCCCAACTTATGGGTGATTATAACCCTGGTTATATCCATATAGAAGTAAGTTAAGGCCTGCACCCCCAAGTCAAAAAGCTGAGGATTCTTCAAGGCGGGGTGCGGCAAACTTCGTCTATGGACCCCATGGACTATGGATATATCATCAACCCTGCTGGAGTTACCAACTCAGCTCTCTAAGGGGACCTCACCTAGTAAGGATCGATGTTTCTGGGGGGTTGTACCTCAGGAATTGTAAGATGCGTCAGTTCACCCCCAGCGGTTTTTGGTAGGCGCAACGTCCAGTTGCAACTGGAGTGCCCAGCTACTAGCTGGAATGAGCCACCAAATAGTGATAGTCCGCTACTTGAATCGTATCCACAAACTTAACCAGTCCGGGAACTTGTTCATCCGGGGTTGATGACATTATTATTTCTATTATCTATGAATCACATGATTCATGCTGCAATCCAGTCTTGTTATCCAGCCTTGTTACTTCGATCCCTTTCAAACACTTCTCAGACTCTACTCCTAAGGTCGTTCGGTACCCTGAAACAGGATGCTCAATACAACAAATGACTAAGATGTCTTTTATTTAATTCTCGATCCAGGACCTTAGATTTTGACATGCACAGGAAGGGCCCTGGATTACTGTGTGCCGAAGTTGGCTTATAAACCCATCACTCTACACAAAATCTAGTGTTCTAAACCAATTTATCTATCGTTTGGGGGCCGCAGGCCGGGAAGTAAGCATCTTTGATGACTGTATCAAAGGGAGAGGGTTTGACCTAAACACAAATCCAAGACTTGAGGATCGAAAAACATATGATGCAATGAAAATTAATGACTAGATAAGCTGATGCATTCGCTCTTGCCATCTTTCATAGTTACTCCTCATTTTCCAAATGGAATGATCCATTTTCCATCTAAAGGTACCATGTCATAGATGTTGAGATGAACTTATCAAAAAATATGTTGACAGTTACATGTACACACATTTGCATATACACATATTTGCTGCTTAACCATCTACTGTTGGGAAAAAACGTACTGCAGCAGAAGTGAGTCACAGGAAGGGTGTGTTCAATGGAGTGGATCATGTTCTAAACCACTGCATTTTGGGGCTTTTCCCATGATTGTTGAGAACATCCACTAATGATATGTGTATATATATATATATGATGTACATCTACATATCCTTGATTCATTGATTCAATCCTTATGTTTGATGCTCTTATTCCCATGAAGCGGCCGGTCAAACACAGTTTTTAGTGATTCAATCCATCCCAAGGTTTGATGGTTGAATCACCGTTTCTTGGTGATTACATCACCATGCTTGATGCTGAAATCGATCTGTTTGATGGTTTCATCCACATGTCTGATGGCTTATTCCACAAGTTTTTCATGGTTTAATCCCATTTTTTGATGGTTAAATCAGCATTTTTGATGGTTAAACCCAATCTTTGCTGGCTGAACACCCATTTCTGCTGGACAATCTCTACAAATAGGCTGCTTCAATACCTGGAAAGTGCCACTTCTTTTGGGGTCTGGCATAGCCACCACCCAACTCCAGAGCCTTTGGAGCTTTGAAAGGCTGCCGCCAGATTCAACTTGGGAGATCCTGCTGAGGGGATTTCTAGTGGGATTTCAGTAGGGATTAACTGGGATTAATCAACAACAATATACTTACTGGTGCTAAACGTAGGGAATGGGGGAATGACTTATAATAACCATTAACAATCATCCTATTCCCCCATTCCCCACGTTTCGCACCAGTAAGTTTTTGGGGATTTCACATGATTTCACCCACAAAACTGGGATAAGAATGGGATTCAACCAGCAACAATTTGGGTATGTGAAATGGGATGTAAGCAACAGTCATTGGATTGATGGTAGATACATTTATAGATATCTTGAGTGATATACATAGTTATATTATATAGTAAGTATGTGTTGTGAATCTCCAGCCAAACACCTGAAGACAAGAAACAAGTGGTTGGTGATTTGTACCCGTGAAGAGTATGCTAGTCACTCGGGATGCTCCTCCCACTTAGGACGGACAATACACACAAACCACACCATTGTTGAGGATACATCAGGATGCAAGTCGTACAGTACGTATATGCAAGTATAATATATATATATATATGTAAAAAATATGTGAAATATATATGTAATATATATATATATATATGTATTATGTATAAACACTGTACTCGAATTGTTAATCTAGTAATGTATATGAATTGGCTGATTTGCACATGAATATATATTTAATATACATTCCTATACGTATGTTTGCCATCTGGGACCACTTTTTTATCCCTTCAGACTTCTGGCACGATTGTCGCGCCAGAAGCCGAGATGCCTGTCAGGCTTTAAAATGCTCGCCGTCGCTGCTTTTGGCGACGATCCACCAACGGTTGCCACGAAGACGGAACATGGACAGGAAGTCTGTGTACAGCACTGGAGGATATCCTTACTGCAGGTCCATGGCAACATGGAAACTCGATCTGAAAGGTAATGCTGAACATGAGCTCTGTCCAAATGAGGGATGCAGAAAACAAATGGCAACTTGATTCAGAAAACCGGGAGTTCCATGAATTTTCTGGAATCCAGGTTTAGGGGTTCTCTTAAGATAGAGGACCCCCAAGTCACCATGGGTTTCAATACTAAAATGGTCTAGTTTTGGATGATTTGGGGTCCTATTTTAGGAACCCTCCATTTCCAGAAACCTCCATATGGCATACCTATACTGATGAGTTCTACCACTGAAGGACAGATCACCAAAAACATTTGGCTGCTGGATATCCTCTTCCAATTTGCGGGTCTTCATGGGCGGTATGTCCAAAAAAGAGATACACCATGATACACCTAAAATGATTCATCATCCCTCTTCGTCTTACCCATCAAGCTTTGCCATGAATTGGGGTAATCCATACTGGTACAGTACCCTTGGACTGGACAAACTGATATCAATTTGACTCAATTTCTGACTATGAAAATCCATAGATGGGATTTGATGTTTTTTTGGGTGCGATATTGATGATCCTTGGGGTCCCCAACGTGTGAATATGGACACGTTCATAAACCTTCCATGATCTTTCTCCAACACTTCCCAGCGGCCAATCTGCAACTTGATCATGGCGACATCTGGACCTGCTTTGTCCACCTTGGCTCGAGCGAGAGTTCTCAATGGTTTGGAGATATCCAGAAGTAGAGTTTCAGATTTGGCTTCAGTGTGCACCATTTTTCGACAAACTACAAAACAAACATTGAACCGCAATTTGATGGTAAATTAGCATTTCCATCCATTTCCTTATCAACATATATCATTTGTATTCAGCCAACCCCCCAAAAGGTGAGCTCCGAACAATTTTTAGCCCAGGGATTCACATGGATCATAGATGACTTACTTGTGCTAAACGTAGGGAATGGGGGAATGACCTACAATAACCATTGATAATCATCCCAGCAACCCCCATTCCCTACTAAGCACCTATGAAGCATCCATAACAGCCACGAGGCCAAGCAACGCTGAGAATCTTATCGAAGCGCAAGGCATTGCTATCAGCGAAGGTCGCTGGCATACCTTGAATCACCTCGAAGAACTGTTGTTGGGACCAGCAAACCTGGGGCAGCAGGGCCAGCCCGGTGGTCCAAAAAAGGAATATATAATATAATACCGATAAAACATCGTGATACTTTGAATTTATATAATGGGGAACACATTAAAATAAACCGCATCACATGTGGGCGTGTAGCCGTGTATTTTGGCCAAGGCATGGAAGATTTTAGTGGAGTGTCGAGACTTCAGACATGATATAGGTAAAGTGCCAGGGGCCACAGCTGGTAATTACATCATAAGGTTGGCAATGGTTGGCAAAAAAAACTTGAAAACCAATCAGATACTTCAACCCAGATGAAATTCAATCTGACAAATCCTATAAGGACATGGTGCTGAGGTAGCTAGAGATAAGCAGTGTTCGAACCCCGAAATGTCGCCCTTTTTTACTGCCTGGTTAATAAGATTTCCCAGTTCATGGATTGTGATCCCAAATATATTGGATAGCATAACCGCACATAACCACATATAAATGCATATAAATGCATATAATAATCAACCAATACAGGGGTTTGAACACTGCTCACATGTCAACCCATGGGAGAACTGCAGTGATCCACGTGACCAGTTCTTCGGAGTCGTTGGAAAAGGTCAGCCGCGCAGAGCTGTGGAAATTCTCCTGGATGATTTCCTCGGTGGACTCGAAACGGGGAATTCAAGAGAGTCTAAGCATAGAATCGCTTTGGTAGCAATACAAATCGCACTCACAGAATATGACTATCTATATAGAATATATATTTATATTTATATTATATTATACACATGTACATATGAGTGTATTATGGTGCATAGTGTATCTGTATCGTATATGATCCAAAATGTGAAGACACCAATGCCTTTTGTCTCCCGGCTCCACTCTTTTCTGGAGGATTTGAGAAATAGAGCATCAAGTCGTCACTGTTTTGGAGGAACACCGCCCAATTTGTTCCACCAGGGTTTGACATCCGGGGTTGACATCCATGGAATCCCACCTTCCCCAATATCATCAAACACCCCTCAGAAACCCATGGTTTAGTATTGGATCTATTCATTTTGGGGTCCCGCAGGGGTATTTAATATGATCGGGGAATGGGATAAATTACCCTGAATTTTCCAATGATATCCCATAATCTCCCCCCTATCATGCTCGATTTTCCCTATTCTTTCCCCCCCCAAATTTCCGAACGTTTCCCATGGGTCTCATCCTGCAGCTTCCAAGCATCCGGTCGTGAAAGGTGCCCACCCCGGTAGTATTCCAACACCCCTCGCACCGGCTCGCCGGCCGTGAAGGGCAAGTCATCCTGGCGTTCCTCGTAGGAAAGCTCCGTCAGTGGCACGGAGGAAAAGACCTTGCTGATGATCTGCCATTTGCCGTGCCTGGGTGAAACATGGAGTGGTTCAAGGGGATGAATAACCATGCTTTTCATGTTGACTGCTATGGATTTATACGGAAGTATATGGATTGATTGGGTTCACATATGTTCACATGGATTGGTCTTGTTGGGAAATATCTCAATTGGAAACCATAGTTTTTTGCATAACTTGCTTGGGGTTGCCGTTTAGAATTTTCCCGTCAACCTATTCCGGGATAGCTTTGGAATGCCTTGGATTTGTTTTTTTCTCTCACACAGGTGGTTGATCCGAATGTTGCATTTTACAAGCATTTAGAGACCACCCAATCATCCACTTTGGAATCAAAAAATAGATGGCTCCGTTTGGTACCACTTCCCTACTAGTGGTTTTTGTTGGGGGTTGTCCCCTTCAGAAATCGACCAACCAATTGGAAAAGATCATCCACTTCCTTGGCCAGGCAGTCTTGCCAGCCAACTTGGCCTGGCATGTCCAAACAGCCTGCAGGAATCCGCGGGAAATCTTTGGATTTGCGATTTCCAACCCATATTTCCCGCTGGTAGATGGAAGATGATGGAAGTTCATCCCCACCAATGTGAAAGAAAAGATCATCCAGCCCCCCTGTTTTCACATGTTCCCCTAGCTCTCCCTAACTCTCCCAGACCCCTGGCAAATCGAGCGCAAAAAATCGGTATTCACCCATCTGTGGCAACCAAACAACCCATTATATATATATATGTGTGTATAGTAGCCAGTTGCCTGTTGGTTTACTCGCCATTCGCTGGTTTGCCTCAAAATGGAGTCTCGAAACTCCCCATAGTTTTTCCATTTTTTTCCGCCAAGATTTGCAGTATTTGATGGCCAGATGTTGGGGGCCCATCTCCCATTTGAGAAACACACAATTGATCTGTCCTTTTGATGTACCTTTGATGTTCAAATCATCATCTTTTGGGGCGTTCATTGTATACACCTTGTTTTGACAACCCAGTGTGTGTTGGCTGCATATTTGTCACAACTTACCATAGATCTACATATTACCCTCTGGTAATTTAAGATAACTATGGAGAATCATGCTGTTTATAGGCACCTCACGGAGCCAAATGGGCTATCTTCCGTAATAGCTAAACAGTATATTCGATTGCCAGAAGGTAGAGTCCACCCCAAATGCCAAAATCTATAGAGTATGGCACTTACCCTTTGAAACCCTTTGATATGTCCCATGGTCAAAAAATGGTACATATATGGTCTACAGTCATCCATCCCATATTGGGAATCCAAACAGAATGAGCAAATGAATCCCTTTGAACATGGATTGATGACTCCTGCCCCAATAATCATGGGTGTATACTGTACAATCCAAATAACTTGACCATGGCACATGTGTTTGCCGGATCTGACTTGAAATAGAATAATTCAGCTGACAGTCGCTGTTCTCATACGGCCATTTGGGGATGATTTCCCTTTACTTTTGCCATCATCCAGAATCCAGATTGGCCATGAGTCAACCCCCTGGCACACCAATTAGGTACCCTGAATTAGCTGTATTCCCCCAAATATGGCAATAATAGATCTTGACCCTTCATCCAGATAGGATCTTCCCCATTTTTCCAAAGCACAGCCTCAGCAGCACCAGCAGATCCGTGTAGCGCCGCTCTCCGCTCTCTGCGCTGAGGGCAATCTGTACCTTGGCGCAGCAGCAGCGATCCGAGGCGAAGTCCAGGCGGATGATCTGATCCTGGGCCAAACGGCCAGGGGAATGATGTACCCTCTGGTAAACTAACAGTTTGCTATTGAAAATGGTCATTGAAATAGTGGATTTTCCCATAACAAATGGTGATTTTCCATAGCTATGTTAGTTTACCAGAGGGTATTTGACCAGAAAAAAGTGCAGTTTTTGTATACTCAGAGCCTCCAAATACCACCGACAAAAAAAGTAAACAATACCAAGATTATTATGGGGTACAACAACATTTTTATGGGCACTTGGAGGGTACAGATACTTTTAACCATCAAACATGAAGATTTAGCCCATATTGAAACAAGATGAAACAAGGAAATCTATGGACATATGGACAAACATGTAAATGTTGAAATATGTTGATCATTTTATGACAATTATATATATAGAGATAATATATATATAAATACAATTATATATATATATATATATATTTACTGAAGATGGAATGGTGGTATACACCGATATAGAACATCTATCACCAACTAGATCCAATTAGCTAACAAACATGGGGGTTGAGTGATCACTGAATAACAAAGTTTATTGGTGTTTACAACATTCTATAAACAACCACTTGACAACCAACAATACGATATTTGGTGAGTCTGAGAGTAGGGGATTTAGCCCAACGGCTGTTTCAAAAAGATAATTAATGATGAGAAACCAGTGAAATTGGGGGGCACCCTGTTTTCAGACAGACCCATTTCTTGCTTTTCTACCCATAATTTGGTTGCTTATGTCAGACTATTTCCCCATTCTCTATTGAAAGACCGCACGTCTTGTTGGTCAAATCCCGATACTTCTCGGCTTATTGCAACAAAACCGATACACACGATGGACGATTTGGGTTGTTAGTACAAGATGGCAACTGTAAATCTGTTGTGGATTTGCCCGACGGGATTGGGATACCCAAAAAGATGTTAACTAACATCCTAAATCGTAAATCAAAAGCGCGGATTTTTGGCAAGTAAGAAAGAGAAGGCATACGTACAATGAATAAATAATGGGGGTGCATCAGCTAAGCGAGTTTGAACCAATGCGACGTGTCAATTTCACCCACCAAACATGTTCAGAAACCAAAAGCAGATGCAACTTCAACCTGTACCCCTAGTCAGTGCCAATGTACCCCGAAGACGAACCAGCATGGGCAACACCATATCCCGCAAAAAACACCAACCACATCTAAACACAAGGCACTCAACTTCACTCAACCTTTGTTTGTTTTTCACTGCTATGTCTGATCCCTCGTCATCGAGGATCATACTCTGCCAAGTGCGGGGACTTCTTGTTTCCTTCGACATAGGCCTGGGCGAATGTCGCCACGCCACGTGCTCCCCCAAGGCTGGATATTGCTGGCAGCACTATACCATTCACCATTCATGACATCAAGTTTCCTGCCCTCAAAATGAGTAACCTTGAGAGAGAGTCCAATATCATATCCTATCTCTTGGCTGGGACCCAACTTGAGCAGAACAAGCTAACAAGCTACCTGGAACCAGTGGCGACTCACGATCAAGGATGGAGAAGGAATGCCCGTTCTGATAGCCGTTCTGCGCATCAAATATGTATTCGTTTAAGGTCAGAAGTCATTTATTTACTGCAATTTCATTCCTCTTAGTATCTAAAGATGGGACCCCCAGCTTGAAAATTGTTGGGGCTCCTTGGAACACTCTTGAGCTCCCTGTGAAACATCAAAATCCTGAGTGCCAGGACCCCCAAACCGATCTTGGCATCAAAAATCAAATAAGTACGGATTCAACCTGTACTAGATCATACATCTGGTTATTTTGTTCATCCATTTACCAGCTATGTTGCTTTTCACCAGGCGATTCCATCGGGTTTTGACACCATGCGAAACATCTCCAAGGTACCAGGAATTCTTCCGCAGTGCGATCCACCAGATCACCCTCCGGCGAAATCCAGTATAGATGTCCTTCGGGATGCCACACCTCCTTAAAACGCTCCACGTCGCCGTTGTGAAGACCATCAAAGTAGGCCTCTAACGCTACCGCCACCTGGCGTGGAAATTTCCCATGTGCAAAGATGAGGGACTGATCTTCGGAAATTGGAACCGAAGCCTAAACACCTGTTTTGGGTATGTTTGGGTTCTATATTTGTATATATTTGATTATATTTGTTAGTTTCACAATAGTTTCACCGCAACTACACCTTGGTCGAAAAACTCCCATCCGCCTCTGTAAAGCGCGCCGACGCCAACCTCTGGCGCTTGGATGGCTCCGCCATAGCACTGTGATGTACTGTGAATCACCACGAGAGCCACAGAAATATGAGTCAGATATAGTCACGAAGAATGTCGAAGCCTATATCAGCCCAGAGGGGATGGAGGTTACAAGAAGTTTCGCAATGGGAGAAGCTGGGACATCTCCAGGGGAAACACGAGGAGACGTGTCTTCTGGAATCAAGAACCGCCAAGACCTGGGATAAGGTCGAGATAATCAGCCCAAATGCAGGGGTTCTTTCTGCGGACCTGTTGGGAATTTGAAGTGGTGGATGCAGTTTGCCAACCAGTTTCTTGGTTCTCATTGATGGCTTCTGAGCCTTGCAGTTGGTGGCCGGGCTGATCAAGTTCTCCGCAAAGAAGGGGGCCCTGCCGTTCATTGATTGAGTCACAAACCATCTTCAACCAGAGGTCCGTATAATTGTTCAATCTATGTACCATGTAGTGAATCATCATAAATCAAATATGAATCATTTCATTCTGTTGAGCACCCCCAGAACCAACAAAATCCGAAGGGCCGACGGCCGACGGCCCAATCCATCAGCTGCGCGACTGATTAGATCTCCCCAGTTTTTGATCGCACGAGGAAGTGAGCAAAGCCCGTTGGGGACTAATTCGAGTGCTTGGATTTCTATCACTTGCTAAAGGGTTTTTCATGATTTCCCCTTTCTTGAAAGTTTCCATCTAAACTTGCCGAAATCCGCATGTTCAACGCCACTTGGGATCGAAACAATTGTATTCTGGTTTTAACATCAATATGCTGCTGGTTTTCTCCGGACACTTATCCTCCCTGTGGGAAATCCTTGTCTAAATGGTTAAAGTCCAATTTTGAAATGATAAATCAAACTTCTTTCAGCAGTACGTAAAAGTCAGTTCCACTCATTTAGACCCAATTCACCAATACCATCTAGTACACGATGTTAAAAATCCACCATTGGCAGATCATTTTCCTACACAAAACCCATTTCCAGAGGTTTCCATAGCCGCGATAGCCTATGAAGTTTACCAAAGGGTACACAAGTCACCCTTGGCCGTCGCCCTTTCAGGGCTCCTTTCAGGGCCCTCGACCCACGGCTGCGTGGAGGTGTCTTCACCCCGTCCGAGGCGCTCGTACTGACCGCCTAGGCTGGTCGGTTGTTGATGGTTTCATTGCTTGATCTGCTTTATCAGCAATTTCCTGTTTTTTTGGATGTCCAACTCCCATTTTCCTACAGTCTTATGATCTACTTGCTGGTGATATACCCATCATATTACCAGTTTTCGTAGTTCATCCCAATATACCCCAAGGTTGTCTTCTCAATTTCTCAGGGTTAAATCACCATTTTCCCCCCCTTTGGCATGTTTTCATATGTTTTCCCCATTTTCCCCATCTTCCCAGGTCATTTTCCAGTGAAACCTCTACTATTACTGCGAGCTCCTCACATTTCACCGCAGTTTTCCCCTCCATTCGCCTCGATGTCCAAGGCTTCAGGCACTTCCGGCAACTCGGGTTCCGGGGCTACCTCCGCCTCGGCCAAAATGGCTCAAGCCCTTCCCTTTTGGATGAGGGTTTAACATGGTTTAACATGGTTCAACCATGAAAAATTGAAACAAATACTGGATTTAACCATCGGAAATGGGAAAAAAACACATGATTGAACTGACTTAAGCAACAAAAACTTGTCAAACATTTGGATTTAGCATTATCTAACCATCAAAGCCTGTGAAATATTAAAATTTCACCATGAACAATGGGGACCTAACCACATTTTGAAAATGCATATTTGATTTGACTATATCCTCCAAGAATTGAACCTGGCAATATCTGGGTGAAATCCCTTTTGTTAATGGGTGTAAATAGTAAATCACCATACAGTGTCTGTATTTCATGCTTACACTCCAGCAATTTTAGCTGGCTAGATAGAAAATCACTCATCTATAGATGCTTCTCCGATATGATCTCTTAAAGAAAAAAAGACAAGCCAGCCATGTGAAACTACCAAACGGTATCACTGGTTTTGTGGGAAAAGACTCCTTGAAACCTGTCGTGGATTGGTTGTTTGGTTGTTGGTTGAGATGATAGGCATTCCTGCGGTGGATCTCATCTACGAATTGCTGTTCAATAGTAGACCCCTGTGAACCAGCCCTAGTCACCGAACGACTATGATCAATGGGTTTGTCCAGAAAAACATACATACCATGATATGATATACCCCAAAATTACCCATTTAGTGGGGAACATAATGACAATCCACAGGGATGCATTGGGTTTTAAGGGTACCTACTCTTGTTAACCAAACCCAAATGGTTGCTGGTCAAATCCGCCAGATACACCCCGCCTCTGTCTCTGCCTCTGCTTCTACCTGGTTCGGTTCCTTCGCTTCTTCGGCACGCTCGGGAGTTTTCACCTTCAAGCAGCACCCAAGTGGTTGGCTGGGCCTGTGGTTTGATTCTGGGAATATCCCATATTGAATATATCTCATTCTTTGGGGAGTCTCGAGATTCCAACCCACCCACACAACCCACCAGCTAACCAGTGTCACTGGTTGATTGAAAGCGGGTGAGAGAACATGATTTCAGGGTGGCCAACGCTGCCAAGTTCGAAGGGTTCTTGCATATTAAATTAACAAACAAAATACTGCAGTTATACTAGCCATAGTTGCGGGTAAATGGTAAACAAATACTTTCAGCTCACTGCGTCTGAGTTCTTTTTTGAACATTGACGTGTCCGATGCACTTTGGATAGCGTGGATAAATCCACTGCTGCCTTTATTGGGCGAATAGCATGTGATTCGCGTGAAACTAGAGAACACTTCCGGTGGTTGATCATCAGCCATGGCCGTTGACGTGGCCATTTTTTGCGGCCCAATGCATGCCCATGCCCCACGTCAGATAAGCCCAAATGTCCGATTGTTGATTAATCACTAGAGGTTTCCTAAAATGCCGGTACCCCCAAAGTCATCCAAATTAGACCGCACGTATTGAAACCCGTGGAGTTTGGGATCCCCCATTTTGAGAAAACCCCATAATTCTATGCCAAAAATATCCAAAAACATATGGAAGGGTCCAGTCCATGGGGGGTACCTCCTGGTTATCATCCATTTCATTCTCGGATTTTCCATGGTAAATCAAGCTATTGAGGTACGCGCATGGCCATGGAAACCATCTCCCCAGGCCGCCCCACCTGGCGCTGCTTCTCCCGATGCTCCGCAAAGAGTTTCAAGAGTTCGTCATCTGGGCCGTTCAGAAAGGCCCCTTATTTTGGACCTCTAACATGTGACCATCAAAAAAGGTGGGGATTTAGCATTTCAAAACTTGGGACAATGGGGTTTTACCAATGAAGATATGGGTTTGTCGTGATCTAAGAAGTGAACTTGGGGATCCAACCACTATAGGAACAGGGGTTTAACCAATGAGACGAATATGAGCTTGTCCCAAAAAAACGGTGGCTACACCAAAATGGCAGCTTCCATGGGAAAATCATCATCAATCATAATTAATAGACAATGGGATTTTTGGGTACCTGACTTTCACCCAATGGGGTGGAACTTGGTAGAAACACTTCTTCATCGGCTTTTCATTAGACCCCTGCTTATTTTGAGTAATCCCAACTTATATATGAAAAACAAACTTTGGAACCCATGATTTGCTTGCGCTGGATCCGGTCATTTCTTGGTCTCCATCCATGTTGGCTGCTCCTTTTCATGGTGAAATCCGAGGATCCCCAAAGTTTCAAGTTGCGTTACGGATCATTACGCATCATTTTATCATCTGGTTTGCAACTCTGAGTCTGATGAGTCTGTTAGTCCCTGGCTCCCCATTTTTGGGCACGATGAGTCCCAACTCATAGCTGCCCCTCCGAGTCCCAACTCCCCGCAGTGGCCTGACACATCTCCTGCCCGTTGGAAGATGAGGTTTTCCCATGGCCTTAGAGGTGCCGCTGGTGGGTTTCCAGACGCAGCGTGGGGAAAGCATTGGGACATCTTTGATGGCTCATCCCACAGGTGATATCCCTGGGTATAAGTGGGAGAAGTTAAGGTCAACAACTAGGGTAACATCTTATAAGCTACTTACATCTACGAAGTGGGATGAGCCACCAGGTAGCAAAGTTTGGATTTTTTTGGGATGAAACCCCAAAAGATGAAATGATGTGCTTGGTGGCTTCAACGCCCTGGAAAGCTGCACTGGTCACTAGTGGAATGGCTCTATCCCCTGCCAACTTGGATCCCTCGCTCAACACCAGGACCCAACCGTTGGAGGTTGAAATGCTCCCGACTATTGTTGTTTTGCTCCTCAAATCAAGCTTTTTGCATGTTCAATCCCAAATATTGTTTCTTAAGTTAGAAGTTAAATCATTTTTTCGCTGGTAACACTCTTTTTTCAAGCTGAAAAAAACCCGATTCCAGTTCTTGCCGGTGGATCCCCATTTTTGCAAACCAGGGCTCCAAGGTGAAGGAATCTCATTGCTCTCTCCAGCCGCAAAGACGCCCCTCAGAGGATTGGAGGAGAAAAAGGAACACGTCGAAACACGTCGAATGGCCCTACAAAAACTGTGTTTGTCTTTTGTGTTTTTTCATGGTGTTTCGGACCTTTTGCCGCAACATGCTTGCTTAAACCAGTTTTACGAGGTACCAAAAAAACATGCAAATATCACCATTGAAAAATGAGGATGATCCAAATTTGCCACCTGCACATGCTGTTCCTTCAAGGTTTCCACATGATGCAAAAATATGCAAAAATCATGATTAGAAACCATGACAGTCAGACTCAAATAATTTTTCTTGAATGTTCCACCTATCAAGTTAGATATGAATTAGATGCTCTTTTTCCATCTTTTTGCGTGTGGGATTCTTTGGGTATGTCCAATCATCGAATGACATACTCCAAAATTGCGGCAATCATGATCCACTTGCGGCAAGGAAACGTTTTGTGGGCGAAAGCGAAGATGTCGCGTAGGAAAAGCATGAAATCCTGTGAGATCTTGGATGATGTTTCTGGCAATTTTACTACCTTCGCTTTCAAGACGACCGATGGAAACCCATCCGAAAATATACAGGCCATACAACTATGCATGTTTAAGAAACTTATGGATAGGAAAGTACAATAAGGTGCTGTAGTGATCTGTAATGAGTGACATCTGTACTGGTGCTTTTCATCCAAATATATCGGATTGGCCGTCCACAGCGCAATGGACCCCTTCTACTGGTTGCGAGAAATTAATGTTCCCAACTGTATGCCCACCATGTAACCATCAACCAACAGAGGCCCTGGGCATTGATCTACGTCTCAAAATTCAACATGGGTAATAATGGGCATTATAAACATAACCAATCCGTTGTCCCTAGCATCAAACACCCCGCGGAAACTGTGGTTTAGAAGGGGATTTACAGGTATTTGGAACCAGTTAGGGGGTGTTTAATATTGGGGGGATGGAAATATGGAAATATTGCCATTTCATCCGGTCACCCAGCAGCAACTCCTTGCCGTGATTCATGTGCTTCAAGTGGCAGAGTTCGTGCAACAAAACCTCAAGAGCCGGGGCAGCCCAGGACAAGGTACAGATTTCAGTTGGGTAAATGGCGTACACACACATACACCATCTAATCATCTCTGGCAAATTTTGAGAAGATTTATAATTTCGTTTTACCGGTTGATCGCGTGGTGCTGATTGATCTGATGACCACGACTATGATTTCATCACATTTCGATACATTTCCTACTTAAGACTGGACATTGCGCTGTGGGCTCATGTCGTAGTCGCAATGCACCCGGAAAATTGCCGGAACCTGTGCAACAAGAAATCATGTCTTACTTATCAAGTTGATTTAATTCGAACACATGGTTTGTCGGGGTGAAACCAAACCACAACAACAGCCGCAAAAAACAACATGAAATCACGATTCACCACAACACTATATGTACAGTACATGTACAGTAAATGTTCAGTTGCAATTGCTTAATCACCTGCTTTTGAAGTATTGATATGTGTTGAATATTGTTGAATCATATTGATCATTTGAGATCTGCTGATCTGCTGCTGTCAAGGAACCGCTATTTGAGTGCCATGGGAAACGAAGTCCGTTTGCGGATCCTGGGCAGCGGAAACTTGCTACAGATTGCAACCAATGGAAACCAATAACTTTCAAAATCCTTCAAACATGTATGTATATCTTATATATATAATCAATATATAATATAATATGTATATATATATATATATTACATGTTTTCTTGGATTCGTCTTTTTTCCTCTTTGACTGTATCTTTTGAAGAGGTCTTCAAGGGCCGCGCTGTCAACTCGACATCTTGCGAACGCAGCACAAAACATGGTTGTCAAATGTTGTCAACAGATTGCATCAACATAATAGTTTCGACAACCCAGTGGGCCTGCATTTCCTCTGGCATAGACGCAAACCAACCGTGGCAATTTACATGAACATGAGTCAAACCCAACCAATCACTTGCTGGAAACTCACGGCGATGGCGCCCAGTGATGACAAAAAATACGGATTGAAACAAAAAAATAAATATATTTAAAAAGGCCCCGTCGGCACCC
>BGPT01000183.1:150725-188225 GCA_003297045.1 Symbiodinium sp. clade C Y103 | reverse complement strand
TCTTCCCCTCCGGCGTCCGCATGGAGCTGAACGAAAAGTACCTGCAAGAACCGAAGAAAAAAAAGACGTGTGGCTGAGAGACACCATGGGCCGCTGTCAATTGAATATATATATATATATATATGTATAATTGGATGTACGGAATTTATGGATTTATCTGAATATGCAGTCTTTATATATATATATACATAATATGTGTATACATTTGGAATTCTATGGATTTATCTGAAAATAGGGTAACTAACTCCATTCATCCATTCATGAATCATCATTTGACGGATTAGACTTGATCTAACTGCAGTCTTTTTGGGGTACGTATTCCATGGGTGTACCACAGATCTAGATACACCGCTTTCGACGATATCAATTGGATATATATATATATATAATTATATATATATATACATACATATCATTCATTCATTGGTAATTAGTAATTAGACCTTTAATGTCCCATGACGAAGACATCGATGAATGGACAAGTCCAGCAATTTAATGGATGTATTGAATGGATACTTAGTATCTACTTTCATGGAGGGTCTTAGATACCACGTTGAGAAACGATGATAGTGAAGATGGGCACACACACACACACGTTGGATATCCCATGTATATGTATATATACAGTAAAAATATATATATATATACAGAATACAGACAAGAGGAATAACAATTTGAGGAAAATTGTGATATAGCTGGGTGCTATTTTATATGTATTATATGCTGCATCCTATAGCTATCCAGATGTCATATAGCTATCCAAGATGTCAACACATGGACACATCAAAAGAGTACCATGATTGAATTGGCTTTACAAGGTGAAGGATCACAAATTATTAGTGATATTAAATGAGAAATACATTCATTAATTAGTGGACGTGTAAAGATCACCAACAAAAGGGATATATTTCACCAATGCCCCTATAGTATGTATCAAGGTGCACATTGCATGGTACACAAACAGGAAGATATTGAATGGTTATTACATTGGTTGTACAAATCCTCTAATGAATGTCTCAATATGGGGAATATAGATGAATATAGGGTATGAAATTTCATCCCATGCTGGATCATGATTTTTTCCCTTAATATTGCAATGTTAATGTTGTATTCCTCATTTTTGCACAAACTGACATTGGTGCGTCCTGCAGTTTGCTTCCGCCTGATTCATGGGTAGAACCATAGTTGTCGCCCGCAATAGTCAAGTATAGTCCCTACATTTATATAGATATAGATATAGATATAGATATAGATATAGATATAGATATAGATATAGATATAGATATAGATAGATATAGATATAGATATAGATATAGATATATATATATATAGATAGATAGATATAGATATCTACCTGGCTTATTGTTTCAAACTGCACCCCCAAGTGCTATTGCCGATGTCCCATGTGCCCACTTATGGCTGAAGACAATTTGTTCCACTTCTCCATGTTTTGTTGATGAAACC
Source organism: Symbiodinium sp. clade C Y103 (assembly GCA_003297045.1). NCBI lineage: Eukaryota > Dinophyceae > Suessiales > Symbiodiniaceae > Cladocopium > Cladocopium sp. clade C. Next base: position 186,761 of record BGPT01000183.1, on the reverse strand, counting down.
AGGATTCCAAATTCTCCGATTTCTCCACTCTGGATTACCCTAATCCCTAACAAATGTTCACTGCCACTGCTCGGTGAAATCCCAACTTTCAATCAGTTTGGCACAAGGTGGGGCCTACCAGTTATGTTTGTTGGTCTATGAACCGATGAACTAGTTTGTTATATGATATATCCATATATATATATATACATATATCCCCCATAAACCCAAACGTCAACCAAGTTCTAAGTTTAACTTCGGGTCTTAAACCTATGGTAGATATAACCAAGTTAAAAGTTGAACTATCACCATGTAAACCATAAGTTATATAATTCTGGTGTGAAAACCCACCAAAATCCCCACAAAAGCGAACTCTTGCATCACCACGGCAATGGCCGGTGGCGCACAAAGATCCCAAAGACAGGAGCGTCTCCACCACCGGCTGCGGCGGGATTTCAGCAAAATTGGCATGTCTTCCCATGAAAAAATGGGGAAATCACCATGAAAGATGACAATTTAGTGGAGAATAGCTGATTACATGATAGGTAAGTCGCTGTCTATCTCTAGCTTCGCGATTTAACAAATACAATTTGGGATTGAAGCATGAACAACCAAGGGTTGGGCAAGCAACATGGTCTAATATAGGAACTTTGCCAATTGTGGATACATGGGTGGGTCTGAAAATGGGTACACTGTATACGGTATTCTGTAAAACAAGTTAGGGCAATGTTGTTTTGGGCACAATTCAATTCATTCAGAAACTAACAGAAGTATGGTGGACAATTACTTAGGAATGTGACATGAGCAATGCCTGAAACCACCGACCAAAAAGTAGAGGTATGGTAAACCATCTAAATAGGATTCAACCAGCAAGTATGGGGATACAAGAAGACTTATTCCACCAAACGTGGGGGTAGTCACAGATGTCCAGAACTATCATCAACAACCAAACAACTGGGTCAGCCATGCTAACTACTCCTCAAAGTAGATGGAATACTGGGGAAACTAAATTGGATCATCCCCAGTAATGTCCATGCAGATTGGTGGCATTCTATCTCTGATTACTCCATAGTCTGCACATATTTGTAAAATTTTGTAAATAGACTGCTGTTTTTTTTCATCCGATGATTGGACAACAAACCATAAGGATCCTTTGAATCAAAAATATCTTGGGGCAACCGATCAATGTGACGATTCGATCAGCTTTCAAAAGCTGTTTTTTCCAGGCAAGACAGGTGTCATGTCTTGTCCGAAAATTTTAAGATACCTCAAATGACTGAAATTCGGCCGTTTTGAATTGGAGAATGATGACAAATCCAACCATCAACCCCCTGTAAACCAAGAAAAACGCGTCATTTCCAAGGCCAATAAATCATCGAACCCAGCCCTCTGGCCTCTTTCCAGACGGTCTTGGGTGGTTGGCCTCTGCCTAAGTGCAGCATCCAAGGGAAATCCGGAGAATCATGCAGCATCTGTGTGATTTAACATGAAAAATGGGTGGTTGAACCAGCTACAATTGGGAATCAACAAAAACACGATAACGATGTTGTTGAACTACTGAACTACAACAGAAGATACTATGACCCCCAGAGAGGAATCATGAGCGGTCATGAGACGTCACCCTGGTAACAATTAATGTTTGCAGGATTTGGTCGATCAACCATAATCGAACTTACATCCTTCTGGGTGATGGAACAAGACATCAAGGAACACAAGTCTTTTCAACGTCTGCAACAAGACCAAAAAAAAAGGACATGTTGGACGGCCTGACCGGCATTGTACAGGCATGATTTCAAACAGAAAGACAACAAACAACTGATGATTCCATAAATAGGGATTGTATGGCTGTATGGCAGAAAATAGGGCTACTTAAACCATTGGATTTTGGGAGTGTCATGGATTGTCCTAACATTCTCAGACAAAACCCAAATGAGAAAAAGACACAGTGACTTGGAGCTGCAAAACCTGCTGATAACTTCCAGGCAAAGTCAAAACACACATTCATGTCCAAGTATTTTCTCAGATTCCGCCCCCCATGTACTACTGTAGAGCTATTGTAAGGATGGTTCAATTCACCAAGTCAAGGATCCCTGCTACCTTAAACATCTTCTAATCCTACTACAAAAATCATCAAACATCCACGAACTTGTCACACTTGTTTGCACTGAACAAGTACTGTGGCTCTTTAGGGACAACAAAATAACCTTCACCCAGAAAAGATTGGTTCTCCAGTTCGACACTGAGACACTTCCAGGTTCTCCCCCAGTTTTTCCTGTTTCATCCCCCAAAACATGAGGTGAGGCCATAAAATTTGCATTCCCTTCCCGATGCATCCCATTACTACAGCATTGCCCAACAAAAATCACCGAAATGGCGATACCCTCACTTGTCTATCCTGGTTGGTGGTTTCAGACTATCAAAAACGCGGCGTTTTCACAAGCAAGTCCCCTTTATCTATGCTTATCAATATTTCAGGACATTTAATGGTAAAAGACGGCCAGTTTGAACTGTAGATTCTCCCAACAAAAGCCATCGATCCAGATACGTAGTGGCATTGCTTTGGCCACCAGTCCAAAGGATCTGGGGTTTGGAGAGCCCTGGCTGGCTAGAGAATCTTCAATGGGAGTTTTCATTGGGAAAATCATTGAAAATCATCGAGAAAAATGGGAGGCTTCTCCAGCCATGTGGATTTTGTGCCAACAAAGACCGGCATGTCACCCACAATGAAGGCTGGATTTGACAGATCAAACTATATCAAACTATGCCAAGGGACATGCAGGTTCTAGAAGGGCCCGGCTGTATCAAACATCAATCGGAAGATGACAACCAAAATGGGGTGTTGAGGTCTCCACAACCAAAGGTAACCAGGAGTTGCTTTGGGGTTGTAACCAAGCCCCCCCAAAAAAACATCGGGCCATGGCGGCCAAGGACTGTGTGGAGTTTATATACGCTGCACTGAAATCACTGGAAAAACATGGTGAAATCAACAGTTTAGACGAGCATTTAGAGCTCTGATTGCCCGCCGAGATTTTTTATATTCTGGTGACTGCGTGCTTCGTCTGGATCACCACTGCACTGCAAAAGAACATTAATGATTAATGACTAGCAAACTTTGTCGAGCCTGCAAGCCTCAACTTGTGGATGCAGGGTATAGCACCAAAGGTCTATCATTGATTTGAATTTGAAGGATATATGATATATGATATATCCAATTTGGATCTATTTTGGTGGTATATCCTATTTTTGAACACACTACTCCATTTGAAGAAACCCATGATGAATGCCCACCGCCCAACTGGGCAGTCCAGTCAAATCAAGCTGCTTATCCCTGTAAAGGCAGATGAGTTTCACATAGTTTCACATCGAGTGGTAATTTTGACCCCTGAAATACCTGGCGATGATCTCTACGGGAAACCTCGGCCACTTTTGCCTCTCGGTATAATATAGAAATTCCAGGTGCCATCATGATAAATATGTTCCACTATGTGTGTGTACTGTGCCAATGTTCTTGAATCACATACTTTCAGAAAGGGCATCCCATCACAATACATCATATTAAAAAATAAACAAAATATAAAAAATAAATCTATCGTTGATCTGCCATGGTTGCTTGTTGTTTCATCATTCAGATTCTATCCAAAAGGTTAGCACACCCGCCTGCCTTCGCTTCGCCATCGGTTTCCGTTTTTTCACTTTCTTCCCTGCCACCACTCGCGGGATTAAAAAACTGTGTGTCTTTGAACCAAGGTTCATGGATCCTTGGGAGAAATCTTACATGTTTACAGTCATCACACTGGAAATATGTTTGTGATATTAAACCACACCTATTTTCATGGTTTATACTACCCAATTTATATTCATGGTTTATATACTACCCAGTTTATAGATGTTTATAGTAAAATTTAGGGATGGTTTACTAGCTGTATTGCTTTACACAAACATTACCAACGGGAATCCTGCATGTCCCTTTTGTGCCTGGTACTGTATCTTCATTTATGCATGAAGCTTTCAATTCTTGGAGGGAACATATCCCGTTGTTTTAACCTCCCAAATTCGTTGTTGGAACATCTATGTTGTTTCGGTCTCAAAATTTTTGGTGGTTAACCATTGCATCTCACATATGAGATCATCCTGGCGAGGATGGTGACTAAATTTATTAACTACCAACCAGTTGTTGATGTCCAAAACCACCAAACATGAATTCCTCTTCAACAATGAATATCATGGGGTGGGGGGCACCAATTTGTATAGAAAAATAGCCTAGAACTACCCAAACTCTGGCCTCAGCCTGTTGGGGATTACAATTATCCCCAATGAAGCACTCACCAATGCACACCCTATCATAAACTACATTTAGAGAAATGTATAGTTGAATGGTAACTCAACTACTCCATGCTAGATATCGTTTAGTCAATGGCCCTCTCACATCCTCTCACTATATACCCAAAGTCTTACCATACAATTATATAATTACACATCTATGCATATATACATATATATATATATTCAATATAACTCTAGATCTTGAATTTACCCATAACTACAACGCAACCACCGTGCCTCACATCCGGCTCTTTCTGCAGGATGCGTTTTATCCGCACCACCCGAGGCGGCCGCAGCGCCCGCGCCCGCGCGCGCGCGGCGCGCTGCACCGCGGCGGAGGTGGAGGGAATGGCGCGGCGTGGAACGCCACGCAGGTTGGAGACGGCCTGGCACGGCTGCAGTTGGATGTGCGACTGGGATACACCCTGGTGGGTTTGAAAACGTGCTGTTCAACTAAATGCTGTCCTTCTTGAGGTTAGCATTTTTCTTTGATTTGAGCAGAATTGAACAGATTTAACATATTTTGGCTCCGGTTTGAATATGTTTGTCGATTTCTTTTAGGGTTACTAATGGGAATCCAGCTGATTCTCTGTTGGTTTTGGCTGATTCTTGGCCACTTCTTTGAGCTTGTCTTTTGTTCGGATTTCAACTTGGGTCTGAATTTTGTCGAGATCGTGCTGCTTGAAATCAGTTGTTCCCCAATTTCCACATACGGAGACAAATGATTTGTGGTGTTTACAGAAGTAGGTAGGCCATCAAGTCAAGTCCCTGTCGTGATTTTTACTGGTTTACAAACCCAATGTGTTCTTGGTGTTTGTTGTTCCCTTCCTAAACGTGCCCACTAAATAGTGTCTGATGTGGCTTAAACTCCATTGACCCCTAAAAACACAAGACAAATCTAGTTGTGTGTGGCATTGTATGGCCATATTCCATAGATATCCATGAGGTTTTGGTGTTCCATAGATATCCATAGAGTTGTTGCTGCCAGTAGCTACACTTCTTGGAAGATTTCGCCTGATCTTCACTTGCAGAGACATCTTCCAGGGCATCAGTCTCCGCTTCAGGGGGAAACTTCTCCTGTGCCGAGTCGAGATCTTTCGATGACAAATGGGGATTCAGAAGCAGAAAAGCAGGACATCTAACCATCTAACAGTGGTGATACAATTAATAGGTATAATGTATAGATATATTTATATATACATACTTATAGCTATATGTATAGAATGATGCATCATATATGTATATATATATACAGATATACGTGTGTAGTATACATCTGGCTGATGGTTAGGATCATCCCAAACATAGTTGCAGAAATTGTCCAACCACCAAAGCAATAGGATGCAACAAGATGTTTAATATCACGACCAAGAAAGGAATCCTGGCTTGCAAGATGAGCCACTAAGCATACCCCTATTGCATCTCATTGTACTAGTTGGTTGATAGGTTTCCCTACTACGGGTTTTAATAACCCTCGCAAAACTAGGTATTTTTAATAGCTCAGATGAGACTGTCCATTCATTGAGGAATAGCGCAATCAAACCTTAGCTGAAGTGCTGCTTTGGCTTAAACAACACGTTGGGGCTTTCTCTTTAAAACACACGTTACAACTATCATTCATCTATCTATCCATCCATACATCTCTACATAATATGTATATATGTTATATTATTTTATATTATATATAACTTATACAACAACATACAGTAATAATATATTGTGTGACACTCTTAATGTAGAGTGTTAACCCCCGAAATATCCCAAAATCACCTGTCTTTTACTGATCTTTTTTAGGTCCCCCTGGTTTCACCGACCTCGTCATCTGCCTCAGCACTCGCATCCGCAGCGCCACCAACCGGGCCGGACTTCCGCTTCGGGAAGCGACCCAGCAGGAGGTGCTTGGCGAAACCTGAGATACGCCAGAAGCGGGGGATGGCTGATGTTACGATATTTCACTATTGGCTTTTGAGATTGGTAACTATGGTACAGTAACTATGGTATACTGTGGTAACTATGGTTAATTGAGCTTTTGAGATTGGTAAGTATGGTACAGTAATTAACTATGGTATGCTACGGTATGCTATGGTAAGTATGATTGATTGAGCTTTTGAGACAATTGAGGTAACTAACTATATAGTAAACATGGTCAACTCACTTGAATGGCAATTATGGATATTTATGTAACTATGATTTCTACTCAGTACCGATCAGTACCATATCCTTAAATCACCCCTGAAATATGAGGTCGCACATGGGAAATGTTTGGAAACCATGTCAGCATATTCAATCGGATTATATCTGAGGCAATCCCAGGGGATAACCAAACCTGGTGGCGTCATGGATCAAGATTAGGGGACCGCACCCAAGGACCAAGATAATACTTTATACCCTCTGGTTATTTAACATAGCCATGGAAAATTGCCCATTTACAGATGATTTATGATCCATTTATGGTTAAATAACCAGAGAGTATATCTTGACATAGCTTGAATAGAACCGAATTCATGTTCGGGCGTGGATCATTTTGAGCCATACCTGAATGACCACTGACGCAACAGGAAAAGCATTAAACACTGACCAGAGATTTTGACCATCACAAGTGATATCAACCAAATGGTGGAAGCATTATTTTTTCTATGTCACCTGTCCAATAAATTGGGAAACAGCAATCAAAGCAGAAAGAATCCATGCCTACGCATTGCTTCCCCTGAGAAGTGGATCACAGATTAAAAATGAACTGAGGCTAAATCGCTATGTCAGCTATATAATTGTTTCAGCTAATAGTACTAGCACCTCGATATAGACAATATATACCATCAACAATAGTATCAATCACCACCACTGTCATCACCGTCATCACCGTCATCATCTTCGTAGTGGTCGTCCTCCTCCTCATCATCATCGTCGTCATCATCATCATCGTCATCATCATCATCATCATCGTCATCATCATCATCGTCGTCGTCATCATCAATGGTGAGTACCTGGAGTATTTCACACTCCACTTCCACATGGAATGCGATCGCTTCAGGATTCTTTGCGTCCATTGTCAGGGTGGGACCCTGGTCATAGTCACAGACTTTGGTTATGCTGTTGGATTCTGGTGGTTGCCAACAATCTCAGGCTTGAGAACAAAAACATTGGAGTCAGTTGATGCAATTGGTTGCCCAAAACAACTAATATATATATATATATATTAGATGTTTCAAGGCTACATCAGCCAAGTAAACCCCCATCTGGAGTTGTCTCAAAAATTGGAACCCCCAAATCCCATGATTTGTCAGCCTCTTCCGGATTCAAATGGCATCAATGTATGGGGCACCTCTTCTGAACACATCGGTGTCCCAGTCACGTTCTCGCAATGGTACCCGTTCTGAAGTGGAGGATACAGTGCGCTCCATGGCATTGCCAGCGCACGACACATCTTCCTTCGACGACGAGGAGGATGTCGGGTGCGGAAAGCGCGGCACAGGAGGTTTTTTCTCAACCTCAGAGCAAGGCTTGGATCATCCGAAGTGTGCGGATTATACATATAACTATCATAAACTTAATAATCATAGTATATCATAGTAGTATACCTACAAATTAGAATTTAAAACAAAAGATACACGAGGTGTTTCTCATAATTCCAAAACCTGAATCACACTAGAATATAGGGTGGTTTCCCTTCTCTAGTCATCATCTACAGTGAGGTGGCTGTGAGGGCGCTATAACCAACCAAGCAGATGTGGCTACTCAAAACTAGGCACTGATCATGTGGGATGACACGGGTTTATTGGTCAAACTTGCCCAAGAGAAACAAGGATTGGCCGGTGATTTTTCAGCAGAATATCAACCAGCATGGTCCCCATCCCATTTCCATCCTGGAATGCTGGGAGGTTCATCCTGGCATGTTGGCGGATCAGTAAAGAGCTACGATGTTTTGGATATACTGGTATACCCTCTGGTAAACTAAGATAGCAATGGAAAATCACCATTTTTAATGGGAAACATCAACTATAAATGGCAATTTTCAGTAGTTATGTTAGTTTACCAAAGGGTAATGCATGATTCTTATAGACATTTGTTCAGTCTAAATTCCGTCTTAAAATAGCTGCAGCTGTTGTGCCTTTACGATGCTTTACGACCTTTTCCATTGGTTCCGCCCTCCATGAAAATCCAGCTCGGCTCTTGGTGCCGCGTTCAGTGCAAGGGGCTGTGACTTCCTCAGAGACGACTTTTTGTCTCTTCTTTCGCTTCCTCAAATGATTGTTCCCATCATGGCCCCTCACAGCTCAAAAAATACATCTGGGTGGTAATGGCTAGTAGTTTAATGTAGTTTCAAACTGTGTCAACATATATTGGGCAATTGGCGATCGTAATCCCAGGATATCCCAAGTAGGGACGGAAAACCTAGGATGAGTTTTTGTAGAACATGTTGGTTTGACTACTGGTTTTAGTCAAACTCTGATACCTGTCAACACACCCAAAATGAACATCCTATATATGCATGGAATATCATGGAATGTTGGGGTGTTTTCCTGATGAATCCTGATCATAGACTTTTGGATCAGCCCGTGGAGTTGCGCTAGCCATACAATGGTGTCAAGACTGTCCAAGCTATTCGCAGGCGTGTTCTTTTACTAGCCTATCAAACACACATACACACGCGCATGGGTATGGGTTTGTCTGAAGATTGGGCATACCTGTATACTGTAAATGCATGGGTCAGTCACGCTCCGCCATGATTATCCCTATTAAATAGCTATATCAAGCTGAGTCTGCCTATGTCTGGATGAGGTCACAGGGCTGCAGCTGCGACGCTGCGATGTCGTTCTTGGTGATGGGACAGTGGTGCAACAGGAAGGGAAATCTGTGAGTTATCGTTGACTTGGAAGTCCGTGGTTGCACTGTATTGGTATGTATCAGTGCCGGTTTCATCATAGCTGCTTGGGTTATGATGATGCTTCACGATTTTGTACAACTCCATGCCCCTAAGTTTGCTTGAGGCAATGATAGGGTCAGCTTCCAAAAAGTTGCTTCTTAGGCAAATCCACGAGCCATCTCAAACATGCTCGCTGTACACAGTCCCAAACCATCAAACCGAGGTGGAAATTAGAACAAGTTCTCAAACCACCAGCAAATGACCAAGCAATGGTACACACCAACAAAAACATACGGTATATATATATATATACTGGCAACAGAACCAACATCTTTGGGTTTCTGGGATGGATGATTTAAACCGATCTCAAGTGTCTTCTTCCGCTTCTTTTTCTTCTTCTTGACGATGATCACTTGCTCAGTACCTTGCGCATGACAATGCCCCAGGCCCTCATGCGGAAAACTCACAATGGAACAAATACTAGCAATCACATATTTGGGCATATTATGGCATGTAACTTCACACGCCATTAATTACGCTATTGAACTTCCGTTGGTTTCCCAAAAAATCGACAATGGCGCCACATTTCATGCATTGGCTCAGCAGTCGGAGCGACACTGCACCTGTACAACAACTGCCATGTGGCCACAAAGAAAAAAAAACAATATATGGGTTTGTCTGAAAATAGTGTACCCCCAAACCCAATGGTTAATGATTCATTATCCCGAATTATCCCTATTTAATTGCTATAATTGGGGGGATACCCTATTTTCAGACACACTCATATTCTCTGTGGGTTCAATCCATCACTGGAGATAATTCAGATGCGAGATGGGTTCTGAGCCATATGGGTTTGTCTGAAACTAGGATACTCGAGCGTTTGATGATAAATCATGTTTTTCTTTTCAAAAAAAATGGTCATAACTTCGGGGTGACTCGCCCATTTTCAGACACACCCAAATCCATTGTCCATTGTTTGAATATGGTGAAGCTCCCATTTTAGATGATTAAACTAAATTAGTTAAGTCCCATTCTCACAATTTTTGACCTTCAAACAGGATTAAATCCCGTATCCCAAACCTACTATACATCTGGATAACTTTCAGTAATTCATGAACCTGAAATTAGGGCTCAATATTGATCTATTTTGGGATAGTTGTCCTGTATCCCTGCGAAGGCCAGCTTCTTAAGTACGTCTTCCCTAGAGCAGCACTCAGATTCTACTGCACACAGCTCCAACATTGCGGTGACCTCATTGTGAAATTTGTGAAAATTTCTCCAAACAATAAGTGTGAGAAGTGTGTGAAACTGTTCTATCCCATTACATCCCACATATACAAATTTATATATATATATATATATACACTTAAATTCGTTGACTCCCGAATTTTCAACCGCTTTTCAGTGGGTGAAATCCGATGGGTTCCTCCAACCCCGTCAGGGCACCATCGCCGCCATCCATCAGCAGCAGCTCCTCCACGCCAGGCGTCTCATAGCCGTCTGAAGGGCTTGGCTCGGCGGCCTCGTCGCATTGGCCAACGTCCTATGCTGGGAGTGGCCCTTTGGTGGTCTTTGGTGGCTCTGAATCTGGAAAGATCCTGCGAATATTCTAATTAGCTAGACTTAGCATGACTTCGTTACCTAGAGAAGTAGAGTCGAGAAGTCGGTATATAATAGCACCATGGCATATACGAGTTGTACCCCTAAAACATCCGAAAACAGCCTAATTTTCTGGCGGGTCTAAAAGGATTCTTTGACCAAAAATTGCTAAAATTCAGCCCGAAGGGTGGCTGTAGGTAAAATTGGATGGAGAGATAGCAAATAGAGAGATGGCCAAATGGTAGATAATAATGATACTGTGGCATATGTATTGGTCAACAACTCAAAATTGTCAACTCGAAGAACTCCTACAATATTATCTATTCCCCCTTTGGATGTGAACCCTATCACAAAGCTTCAATATTGTGGTTATGACACTTCTTTTAAGTTATAATAATCTATACATATATATATATATATTATATACAGTTATATATATGTTTAATATTATATTAGATATTCGCATGTCCTTCTGCCTACAGTATACATATTTATACCCATACATGCTCTTTTCACAAAACCCTTCAACATTTTCCCAGTGGTCCCGGTCCTCCTGGGTTGCTCCTGGCTGATCGCTATCCGAATCTTTGGCGAAGTCCAGGTCGTCCCCTGCGGTGACTTTTTGCAAAATGCCTAGTTAACATATAGTATCAATAATAACAATAATAGTGAGATTGCACAATTATAATAATAGTCATAATATAACAACAACAATAATACTGAATACATATCAACCATGATAACAATCATATTAATAATTAATTGCAATGGTACTGCTCATTTGATGGTTTTTGCTTTGATTTCCTTCCATATGCCGTGCTTGCATATCCTTGCCTGCCTGACTGTTGCATCCTGCTGCATCCCATTAGCATTTGCGCACAAACAAATAATCCGTATAGAATGGGAACATGCCATCCCCACTTATTTATTGGAGTGGTCGATTGAGAGAACACTTCGGGGACAGTACGTCATTGACGAATATTGACGATCCAAACATATAAAACATATGTATATATATACACATATGTATATATATATATATATACACATATGTATATATATACACATATGTAGACAGTAGACAATTTCTGCAAACGCTCATCTTTTCATTTTTTTTCAATATGACCCGTTCATTCAAGCTGAGCCATAACTATTGGGATAGTTCGTATATTCAAGCTAGGGAATACAGCCATAGCCTCTGTATTTTAAAGGACAAACTTTGACTATCAAGTGGTTCAGAAACTCTTGCTACAGTAGCTCCTTGGCTCCCCATTTTTGGGGTGAATCTGGAATGTCGCTTCGAACTACTCCCCCATTAACCACTGTAATTATAGTCAGCCATTCCGGGTTGCTGTTCTCTACAGCGCCTTCGTCCACGTTGTCCTCTGCTTCGGTTTCCAGCGCCCTGTCCTGACACGTCGCGTGTTGCTGCGTGGTTAGATAGCGGATGCGGGCGAGTTAGAAACTGCTGCACAATCCACTGACATGGGTTTGTCTTCAAATAGGTTCATCCCAAAATGTGAGAAGTAATTATCATCAGTTTCCCTGTTGAATTGCCAATTTAGGGGTATCCCACATTTTCAGACACACCCATATTGGTGTGACATGTGGCATGTAATCCCAATGATTTATACTCATCTGCAACATGTTGGTGCCCCTCAGCTATGCTTGTTGATCTACAACCCCCATTTTCTAGTTCAATTCTAGCTGCCATAAACCCAACAATTGAGCAAATAAAACAAACTTAGTTCAATTCAATTCACATACATCACATATAATTCCCAGTTTTTCATGATAAGACCATCTAAATTCCTATAAATTCCGATACATCCACCATAATTTTTATCCAAGTTTGTTGGTTTCTCATGTTGAACCAACTGGCTTCACCGGCCATGGACCGCCCATCGCCCCTCGTCCTCATCGCCCTCGGCATCGCCGTCCAAGTCTTCGACCACGACGTCCTCGAAGTCGTCGCTTGCGCCTGGGGAAATTGAGGTATATTTCCCAGATTAATGGATATGGATATGTACCTGACATCATGGGTATACCTGACATTCTAGAATATGATATACACAGATTAACTTATTATATGTATGTGTACATGTAAATATAATGTTATAGAACATGTATAATATGTATCTGTATATGGCTATGGCTCAAAATTATTGACCCTATAATTGGTTTGTTTATGTTAAGTTACCATTAAAAACGATATTTTTTGGGACCATCATTTTGAGCCATAGCCATATGCATATGCAATGTGTGTGAACAAGTCAATGTTGATGTCCCCCATTCAAAACCAGCTCTCCCTTGGGGTCTCCAACTGCGGAGTTCGCTCAGAACATCCTGCGGTGGAGCTGCTTGCCCGCAAGGGTGTCATCAAACATGGCTGGAACATGCCCTGTAAATGGATGTTTATATAAGTTTATGGCTGGGAAATCAATGGACATCATGTATAAATATCTATAAATGAGATATTCATCACTGGTTCTTGGGGTACTGGTGGTTTCAACATGGTTCAACCCATCCGAAAATTGTTAGTCTGTTAGTCATAGTCATTGTTGGAAATTGGAATAAATCATCCTAGTATGATTGAAGAAAACTAAACCACCAATCACTTTGATTCCCCGAAAACCAACAGGACGACTCTTTGCAATTTCAACGACTCTCAACATTCTCAACCAACAAAGTTCGATATCAAGCAATGGCCAAATTCCATCAGTTTATCAATTTCCCAATTTCCTCCTAGATCATCAGTATAGTAACAACACAACCAAGTCTTGGGGTATCAGTATATAACTTTGTATCATTTAGCTTTTTGGCTTTTTTATAATTGCATATAGGTTTTTCAAATTTCAAATCAGTAGTTGACATCAAAAACTACGATACCCCACCACAAAATCCACGGCCAGCCATGTCAAGTTTCGACTCCTCTGGCGTGTCAACGGCCTCTGCAAAGCTAAAAGCCTGAGTTCTGCCCACAGATGCTACAAGAGGTATCGTTCAAGTGATGTGAATGATGATTTCCGGGTAAGGATAGCGATACCAAACCAGAAAACTTGATCGATTTCCAGTAGGCAGCTGACCATAGTGGCTCAGTCATTACCGGGGCACCTGGGCCCAAAACAATGGGGATTTGACATGCGAAGACATTGGGATTTGGCTGCCAGACACATTTATAGATCAACTATCTGTAATTAATCAATGTTCTTTGTGGGCATATGTGGACATGATCTTGAACCCAATAAATAAGTTCAGCACATATCGCAATTGCAAGCATGCAGACCAGAAAAAAGGCGCTGGAGAATCACTCTCCTACTGCCAGAGTTTGAATCCCTGGAGCACAGCCTACATTACTGCCACTTCTCGCACGGTTGCTGCTGAGAAGTACCAACCCACTTATTTGTTTTTTTGCACAACGGCCAGATGAAAATTGACTCACCTGGAATTCGACGTCAGCATTGGGCCTTCTAACTGGCATCTGGGCATCATTCAATCATCTAAGATGGGAGGAACAACACGGGCTTGACACCACCAACATTCCCATCTGTCAGGATATATTAAACCGCCAACAAAACCTATTCAACAGGAGAGATGATGTCAAAAGGGTTTCTTGTCAAATCTCCCTGCAAAACATCCCAGTCCTCCCCATGATCATCACCTAGAGAACCCACTGGTATTAAATCTACGCACAGAACCGGACGTTGGCCCGGAACCTGTGCTTTCTCGCACGAAATAGCCCTTCTGTTTCACGGACCCCCACGATGTCTGCGAAGGGTTGTTGCCGCAAATTATTGTGAAACGAACCGTAAATCAACTTTTGCGTCGCACGCGTGGCGAGGGGCCACACCTAGTGTACCGTCCATCCCTGCAAGGCGGTTAGAACAGCGGATGAAACATGTGTTAAAACCAAAGGAAACATGAGTTTTCCTGTGTGATCGTGGGCGAACGTTAGGTTCTGCGGGCGAATCAAGACATCTTGGAACATGATATTATTGTGGACTAACTCCCACATTCTTCTTGGTTACTTCCCTTTTTTTGGTGGTTAAAAGCCACAAACGTTGGTTGCTCCTGGCACACGAAACAGCTCGCTCCAGGTGCCCCTCACATCACCCGGCAGCGAAATAGTGACGTCTTCACCTGGGCCGAGTGGCATTTCAAGAAGGACCAGGTGCTCTTTCACCAGCAAAACCAACTCTATGAGCTTCAATTTTTGGGTGTCTGAAAATGGGGTATATACCCCCAATTGTAGCCATTCATCTAATCTGTTCTTAGGAGGGCCGCTGCAGGGCCAACAACAGGATGCCAACAACATGAATCATGGGGAATATGGTGATTGACCATCAAACATGTGGGATAATTACCCTATTTTCAGACAAACACATTTGCTATGTTTGATATTCAACTGTACCCTCCAGCAATTTCAGCTGGGAACTGTCACCCATTGGGTTCGGCTCTCCTATATTCTATCCTGTTTGTCCCAGTAACCGTCAGTTGCCTTGCGAATCTCAGTCGCTGTATCAAATTGAGTCATATCCCATCCCCTCCCCATTTCCCATGATATTCTAATTTCTGATGATAAAACATGATAAAACGCCCTGACGGCCTTGCAAGGCGCTGCTCTCTTGGCAAGTTTCAACCTGCACTTCCTGCGGCCGGTGGTCAAGTTACATGGGATGCATCAACGGGGTATGGTCATCCAATGTTTTACTTTTTTTGCGGAAATCCTATCATTTGGATTGGACGGGGGAGCTTACCCTACAAGGTACTAGGGAGATAGATATAACGCATCTTTTGATCATGGCACATGTGTACATAGGTACAACCCCACGATATTCCCAAGATCATCTGTTGGAAAGAAAAAACGTAGCTTTTCCAGTACCGGCCAGGTCTGATCACAAGAGCTCTTCCCAATCTGCTCTAAGCTCATACAGAATATCAGAATCATATATATATAATATGAATCAACATAAATAATTATCATAAATCTACTGTGTATCATCTAATCCAATCTAATCTAATCTAATCTAATCTGATCTAATCTAATCTAATCTGTATACATATATATACATATACATATAATTTGTAAATAATGTGTGTATATATATATATAATACATGTCATACAAAAACAAAAAAAACACATGAATCATGATTCAATGATTCTCAAATGTTGCGGTGAACATAGAACCTTGCGGTATCGCTGAGATCGCCTGCACCTCACAGCTGGTGGCCCATGCTGCCGCAGGGCCGCCTGGAGTTCGCTGATTCATGTTGATTCATGTTGATTCCGGGAGTCTCCAGCCACTTTTTGATGACATCGATGGGTATTCAATATGGATTTTGGAGTTCTAAGCTTGATGATTTTGAGAGAACATGTCTCATTTGTAGACCTGCAATAGATTCTCAAGTACTTAGTTCCATGATTTCAGCCTCATTTGATTGCTTAAAGATGTTATTTCAGCACTTACACACGTTCATTGAGAACAAAAGTAAGCTATTTGACATGATCAGTGATTTAAGTCTCGTTTGATTGGGTACTTAAGTTTGATTCTGGGGATTGGGAGTATGATGGATCCAAGTCTCATTGTTAAGTGGCTTGCACTTCTGATGCCAAATAGGACATCCCTTGTTAATGTTGCGCCCAAAAAACATCAGCAACCTGAACCTGAGTTCGTCTCCTAAATCAAACATACACGTCTGCCATTCTGTGCCTCCATAAAATAATCTCTCTCTCTCTCTCGCTCTCTCTCTCTCTCTCTCTCTTTCTGTTTTCACCCTGCATTCCTTTCCTGCTAAACCACATTTCATGCTGAGACGTTGGAGTGAAACGAAGCAGCACGATCCCGGGCCTAGGTGAAGAGGGTCCACATACCTCAGCATGGTGCTGTAGTGGGCAACCCTCATAGATTGGGGGCATAGCCCCAATTACAACTGGCAAGTCATGGTGTCACCAAAAGAAACACTGGGCAAACAGAGGTGTCTGTGCCTTGCTTCTTCCGGGTGTGTTGTGGGTCCGCGCAAATACCCTTGCAACGTCTTACAAGTGGGATGAACCTTGACTAGATAGACAACTCTTGTCAAGACTACATAATGACAAATGTCATGTCGTAAGCACAGTTCTCAGCCCAACCTTTGAAGTTATGTCAAAAAAGAGTATGCTCTTGATTGCTCAGGTATGTCTTTTAATCACCTTGGAGTGTTAGTAGTCACCGCTACCTACTTGTCTTTCCTGAACATCCCTCAAACATCCGACATCTCTGGGTTTTTGATTTGCATATGATCAAGTTCCCATGTTCATTAGTCGAATTCCAACTCTTTCTGGTTAAAATTCAATGTTCATTTGCTTCATTGTGTTATCTCTTTTCAATCCCATGTTCTTTTCTGGTTAAAATCCCATTTCTCAGTTTTTTCTGGTTAAAATCCCATTCAAATCAACAAAAAATCTGCATTTTCTTTGACAAACAAAAACCTGCTGCTCACCATCAGTCGTCATTTAGGGCGTCCCGCCGCAAGGAGGGGCCTTCCGCCTCCCCGGAGCGAAAACGAATGGAGCAAAGAAATGGGTCATTGGTGAAATTCCTGAAGTGGTACTGGAGTGCTACAAGAAGCCCATTTTTGGCATATTTTGCTGATTTATATACAACATCATACCAATTTTTCCACCACTATCCATGTTCAACCCCAAAATCAGGATCTAAATCTTTAGTTGTTATTCGCTTTCGGTACGCAGAAAACACTCTTTCTGATCAAGGACTCGAGCGCGGTTTCAAAAAGTTGCAGTTTCATTGAGCCTCACCTGTTGAATATCGTTTTCTTTGTCACTTTTTTTGTGAGTTGAATTGTTGCAATCAAGAGATTGAACGTCGCTTTATGTGTCGAAAAACCCGCAGGACATGGTGCGGATTTTCCACCCAACCAGGTTGCTTCACCAGAGGGTAGTCATATGTACAAAGTCAAACTTTGCCATAATTTGGAGATTTCCTACATAACCCTACAACACACCCCACAATTGCTAGTGTGGATGACTTCAGAGGGGGGCACTTGCTTTTCACATTTGCTGGTGACATCTCCAGGTTCCATCCAATGACATACGGCAAATCAAAGGCACGGTCTTCTCATGATCATCCCATAACTATCAAATCATAATTCTCATCAACCCATTATTATCCATATCCATCATTTTCTCATCATTCAGCCATGATTATACAAGAAATCTATAGAAATCTCCTAGTTCCCTTGGATTTACCACGTTCCCAACAGCTCCCGGACAGAATTCTCCGGCCTCGCGCGAGCCGCGCGCGGCAAGATCCTCCAGCGAAGATCCGGAGCAACGAGGCAAAATCCTGGCCGAGCCGCAGCACCGAAGGCTTCGGGAAAGAAATAAACCCTTGGTCGTTTATACATGCTCTAGATGTATATATAAACATATCTCATGTGTACATATATTTGTGTATATATACAGTATATATATAAATATATATATATATATATCGTATATATATCGTATATATATAGTATATATATATATAGTAGATATATATAGTATATATATATAGTATATATATAGTATATATGTATAGTATATATATATAGTATATATATAGTATATATATAGTATATATAGTATATATATATATATAGTATATATAGTATATATATATATACACTGTATATATATATATATTGATATATGTAATTAAATCTATTCCTGTTTACATACAAGGTGGTGCCCCATAAGTAGCTAACTTAACTTGGTTGAAGAAACTGTACGTTTACAGGAATTTATGGTCATGAAAAAGTTGTGGTTCGATGATATTATAAGTTATAAACCAACTTGTCGCTAGGGGGCAACACTTTGTGTAGATTTGTATCGAAATTATGGAATAGTGTATGCATGAAATTATGATAATGACAACAATTGTAATTTTATGATTCTGGAATTGAGTAATTAATTATCATATTATCTAAATGGTAGTGGACGTTGTAGATGCATACCATTTAGAGAAATGCTTTGAACATCTTGTGGATGCTTGTAATCAAGATTCTGGACAACACGGTTGATTCTCTGGATAATCAAATTATTCATCTACAATCTACAAACAATATCATCTCAATAGATTAATGTATCTTCCTAAAGTGGCTTGGCTTTGCATGCAAAGGAACTTATGTTTCCTTTAGAGACAAATCTGCCATGTTTCCTGGATACTTGGATGTTTTCTTGCATAAATCAGTGAAATCGTCCCATACTTCAAGCCTGATGTCGGGCCATTTTTGTACAACTGATTCAACTGATTCAACTGATTGTGGTTGATCAATACATGGAGGTTGCCAAACATAGTGATCTTCTCCTCTCGGAGCTCTGAAATCACTGTAAGTTACTGCACTCTTCCATCCAAGTAAACATGTACCCTCCTCGTATATATGTAGTTCATCATCATTTTCCCTATCAACAAATACCCCAGTTCCACCCATGCATATGTATGGCTTCGTGAATCCGAACAATTGAGACAAACTCCCAAACCTGACTTGAAAACATGAAACTGAAGGCTGTTGTGCATATCTGCAGGTGCTTGGTCGGCCATAAGAGTACTGTGAATTATCCAGAATATACCGACCCAAGAAACAAACCAACCACGGTAGTAAAACTACAGACTGGTTAAACTAAGGAACAAATGAGATGACTATAAATTAAAGACAAAGACTTCCAAGCTCTTAAGGCTCTATTTAACATCAATTGGGTTTGTCTGAAACTCAAATATCCCCAATTTTGATAGTTTGTCTTCATTTTCCTAATGAAAATTGTTATATACAAGGCATCATCCTTTGGTTATATTTCCCGTTATATCCCCACTATATCCCCACTATATATCCTTTTTATTATCATTATATTCCCATGCCATCCCCATGAAACATCCAAGTCAACATCACCCAAATATCATACATTCTCAGATTCTTGCTTATACATAACTATCCAATGAAATCCCCATTCAATCCCCACTATATTCCCATGAAATCATATTCAATCCCCATTCAATGACTTTAAACGTCAACATCACTTCAACCCACAGCTCAACATAGCCAGTCAGCTTTCCTCCGCGGAAGGCTCCCCAGGCTCGGCAGGGGCGGACGCTCCAGCTGCTCTAGGCCTTGCGGACGGCGTTGAGGCGTTGAAGATTGACAGGACATTTGACCAACAAACACAATTTTTGAAGCGCAAATGGATGGTTTAAAATGGAAAGTCCCATTAAAATTGATGATTTATGGGGTACCCCCGTTGAGGCGTTGAAGATTGACAGGACATTTGACCAACAAACACAATTTTTGAAGCGCAAATGGATGGTTTAAAATGGAAAGTCCCATTAAAATGGATGATTTATGGGGTACCCCCATTTATGGAAACCCCCAAATCTAAGATGTAAAACTCAGAGTTGAGTTTTGTTTAGCAACAAGCAGTGCAAATTTAATTGACACACACTAGGTAGTTGAAATGAGTTGTTAAGCAACAGGCACGGGGTTGTAGCCCACAGGACAATTGAATCAACAGCCTTAAACACTGGGTGACTGCTGTAAATTGTGATAAGCTTTTTGGAAACAATAAACATCGTGACCGTTCGAAGCAACGATGAAAGGTATTGAATCTAATCTCTTTCGGGGGTGGCTATTTAACCAACCCTATTATTGTTTGACCAGCATACATGTGCATTTGAAGAACTACCATCAAATATCTAAAACATATAGCAGTGTCATTTCAACCCAACTCCTAGTGGTGATTTAATCATCATGTGGCTTTTTGATCCTCTACTAGAATCTACTAGATGCAAAACAGAGTAAGTGGGATAAATGGTCAACACATCTAATCCCAAAAAAGCCATTATAGAAGCAAATATGTGTATATATATATATATATATTTATATATATATATATATATTTCCCCACCTGCCAGGTGAGGGTTACTAGATTTTATCAGAGCGACGCGGGGCGGGGGTGTTCCTCCTTCTCCTCCTCCCGCCTCCTCCTCCTCGTACTCCTCGTGCTTCATTGTCGCCAGCTGCAGATCGCAGTGGGAACTGCCGGACTGCATCTGCCANCCTCCTCCCGCCTCCTCCTCCTCGTACTCCTCGTGCTTCATTGTCGCCAGCTGCAGATCGCAGTGGGAACTGCCGGACTGCATCTGCCAGCTCCAGATCCCAGTGGGCACTGCCGGACTTCATCGGCGAGCTCCAGATCCCAGTGGCTCCAGATGCCAGTGGGCACTGCCGGACTTCAACCGCGAGCTCCCGATCGCAGTGGGCACTGCCGGACTTCATCGGCGAGCTCCAGATCCCAGTGGGCACTGCCGGACTTCAACCGCGAGCTCCCGATCCCAGTGGGCACTGCCGGACTGCAACCGCGAGCTCCAGATTCCAGTGGGCACTGCCGGACTTCAACCGCGAGCGGACATAAGACTGTCAGATAGAATGCCAGTTAGAATGTCAGAAAGAATGTCAGAAAGATATGCCAGATAGAATTGTCAGAAAGAGTGTCGGATAGAATGTCAGAAAGAATGTCAGAAAGATATGCCAGATAGAATTGCCAGAAAGAGTGTCAGATAGAATTGTCAGATAGAATGTCAGAAGATATGCCAGATAGATTACCACAAAGAATGCCAGATAGAATGCCAGATAGAATGCCAGANAGAATGTCAGAAGATATGCCAGATAGATTACCACAAAGAATGCCAGATAGAATGCCAGATAGAATGCCAGAAAGAATGTCAGAAAGAATGCCAGAAAGAATGTCAGATTATATGCCAGAAAGAGTGCCAGATAGAATGTCAAAAAGAATGCCAGATAGGATGCCAAAAAGAATGCCAGAAAGAATGCCAGATAGAATGCCAGATGGAATGCCAGATGGAATGCCAGATAGAATGCCAGATAGAATGCCAGAAAGAGTGCCAGATAGAATGTCAGAAAGAATGCCAGAAAGAATGTCAGATAGAATGCCAGAAAGAATGCCAGACAGATTGCCAGAAGGAATATCAGATAGAATGCCAGATGGAATGCCAGATAGAATGCCAGATAGAATGCCAGATAGAATGCCAGAAGATATACCAGAAAGAATGTCAGAAGATATGCCAGATAGAATGTCAGAAGATATGCCGGCAGAATGCCAGAAAGAATGGCAGAAGATATGCCAGATAGAATGTCAGGAAGAAAGTCAGAAGATATGCCAGATAGAATGCAAGGAAGAATGTCAGAAGATATGTCAGATAGAATGCGAGAAAGAATGTCAGAATATACGTCAGATAAAATGTCAGAAAGAATGTCAGATAGAATGTTAGAGCATATGTCAGAGAGAATGTCAGNTCCCTGCCAGATAAGTTTGTCAGAAAGAATGTCACAACATGTATCACACTATATGCCAAATAAAGTGGCATGGTGGGGATCATTCGAAGCAAAGTAATTATCTATAACCAATAGACTTTCAGGACCCCAAAATGCAGGTACTGTACCATACAGTAAAACCACATGTTTGGTGGATTTTGGGGGCATATCCCCTTACATAAGCATCATAAGCCTTACATATGGTACTGTAGGCACCTCATATTTCTGTACCTGAAATGGCGATATAAGTATGTGGCCGCTGACAACACAGGAAGCTTCTGATCTAGACCGGAGGGGCCGAAGGGAAATCATGGGGATGAAGCCTGGAAGCAGAAAATGGGTGAGCCGTATCAATACATGGTTAGCTACTTTTTGAGTATGTGGCTATTAATCAGGTTCAGGGCTCTGGAAGTAGATGTCTGTTTCGATAAGTCTCATTGAAATATGGTTGTGTTTCACTGATTCACTGTAACGCCCTGGGATTCGACAATTTCCCCCTTCGAACTGCTGGCGGAACCTGGTACCATCTATGGATCAACGCCCTGGCTGATGAACATCAGGAATATATAGCTGGTTGCGGAGGGAGGTTCATTTGTCGTAGATATTCATGGATTATACCAGATTGTCGTGGAGGGCAACTCACAAGTCAAATATAATGGAGATTGATAATGCAAAAGTGAAAGAATAATCTTCATGGTAGCAGACCAACATACAATCCATCAGTCATCACTAATCCATCCGGACCAGGCCTGAAACTTTGAGCCTGCCGATGACCTGCAAAGAAAACTTGCAGAAATCACATTGCTCTGGAACATCCACCATTTGTAGATCATATCCCAGGGAAACCATGGGTCTTTTCATATCTATGTTGGTTTGCTGCAGGATATACTATTTAACCAACCTAACATGTTCGGAAAATTCTAAGAGATTAATTATTATCCTTACTGACCGTGTTTTTTCAGTGACGTCTCAATGATGTCGCTATAATTTCATCCAATTCATGGATTCAAAATGATTCACCAAACAACAAACATGGGAATGTCACACTCACGGGTTGCATACAGGATGAACATTTACAATCTGTTAATTTAAGACAGCTATGCTAGACTTGATCCATTTGGTTCGATGGTTTACCTTTTTCTTTTCCTTCTTCCATAGCTATGCTAAATTATCAAAAGGTATACTCAAAAGAATCAACAACGAGGCAATCCTTTGCTTGAGGGTTAGAAATTGTCACCTCAATCGTGGAATCGTCCGGCAAAAGCGTGGATTCTTTCGGCTATCACGGATTTGCCAGGATAAAAGGATAATAAAGCCCTGAGCCTGGTTGATGTTTAGCAGGGCGGTTCTATATGTTTCCGTTTATAAACAAAACATAACACAGCCAATTCCCTCGGAGCAACCCTAGAATTTCTCAGCTTGGGATTATTGCTACGGGATAGACCTTACAACGGAATCCCCATTTCAAAAGTACGATGACTACCCTCCGCCAATTTAATTTAAACATAGCAATGGAAAATCACCATTCTAAAAGGTAGTAGTTCATATAAGATTACCATCTATACTGTAGCTACGTTAAATGTGGAGTAGGGATTTGTGCACTCTTTAGATTCAATGATGTATAGCAGAGCTGAACTCCGTGGGGTCCGTGATAGTTACATATTATGTTGGGTAGGCTGTTGACCGGCTGCATGAAGGCAAGCAGTCTTTCAGCAAAGCGGGCCAATGAAGAGTCATGAAAACCTATTGATGTATACATACCACTTCTCATCTCATTGCTATTTTAGTTCTCCTGTCCACAACACTCGTGATATCTCATGTAGATACGTACAACGTCGTTCAAAGAAAGTCTGGCAACTAGGTGATGTCTGTACCATCAAGATCCGTCAGGTGCACAACGTTAACACATCATATCAATATTCATATATTCATATAGGTTTATCCACAAATGGAATTACAAAGATTGGGAACACCAATAACCTATCAAAGTGTCTATACTGAGTCTACTGGTTCCCGGTGCTTCAACCAGTTCAAAGAAAATTCGTCATTCTTCCAAACATCGATGAACAGTAGGAAAACACAATAATATAGAAACAAAAGCAGGAAGACATTCACTATGTCACTATGTTTGCATCCCCTGAAAGCACCTCCTTGCTATGACTGCGAGGCCTCAAGTGGCTTCCGCATGAGTGGGGCACAGAGGTATTGGGGGGTTTTCCCAACATTTTCAATCAAAACTGCGGATTGTCACTATGTGACACACCCAGTCCATTCCACCCCCAGCTGACCCCCAGCAGTTGAAAATCATCCCGGATGGGAAACGAATGAAACCAGGACCCCGCAAGTCGGCAGTTGGAGAGGCCACTTAGATCCACTTAGTTCTCCATCTGCTAGTGATGTTCCTATTGAAATGTAGACCTTCAATACTAACCAGAGGGATACAAAGGACATTGTCGGGCATTGTCCCCAACTGAATCAGATCCAGATATTCCTCCGTTTCATGACTCATAATCTTCATTCTCTCGAGAAAACGGCTCTACTCTATTGGAAAAATGGATGTACCAAAATCTTTTAGCCATGTCCTTCCACCCAACATCAGGATTATCATGTGTAGTGCTTACTATCGAATGGTTTTGTCCAAAAGAAGGGTACCGCTACCCCAAAGTCTACTGGTCTGTCAAAAATCATCATACGTTTCCCAATTCAGATTGCTATCAATTGGGGTATATGCCCCGCACTTTTTTTTACCAAAAAACCCGGGTATGATGTCAAGTTGGTACGAAATATCTCTTGATATCCCCAATAAAAAGGCTGGTTATAAACCCGCATAACTTTTTTTTTGGCTGTATATCCTACTATCAATCCATGGCTCCAAAGCTGGTATAGTAACGGCCAGCTTTATGCGCTTTGCATCCAAGTGCTTGTTGAGCATTCGGATGAACTTCTGAACTTCTTTGTGTGTTCGTATGTGTTGCAATTGTATATGTATATATATATATATACAATTATATACAAACTTATCATGCAAATAAATGTACACATATACAGATATATACACAATTATACACATACATTCTTCTATCCCAAAGAGGTGGATACCCCGAAACTGGCTATTTCGAAGCATGCTGATCTGATATCAACCAAGAGATTTCCGCCTGGTGCGGCCCAAGAGAAGCATCAAAAAACACACCCTGAGCAACGCTGCAATCGGCCCTTCTTTATGCGCCATTTCTCGGTCGTCCTTCTGGCGACTCGTCCCCAAGTTGTTCTGGGAGCAAGTGGCATCGACCCAACCTGGATTTCGATGAGAGATCGGGTCTGAGGCGATCTCAAGTGACCGGCCCACAACGGGGATTTCCCACATTTAAATAATCCGAAAAAGCCTTCTTCACCAACTTTAGTGGGAATATCTGGATGTGAATCCTCAGAAATGCCAGATTGGGGGTTATACCGCTATACCCCACTTCCAAACAAAGCCATCCATTCTTGGCTAACCGTACAGCCATCACCAGGTGGCTTGGTTGAAGCCCTATGTTTGACGCTTAAATACATATGTACCATGGTCAAAACAAGGAACATATTTGTACTTGGGGTCATCATCATTAGGAAATCCTTGCTTTTGTCAGAACATCAACGACTATTCCTGGCGGGTTTAACCGTGCCCCCATGTTTTGATCATGGCATACTCTCCAGTAAACTAACTCAGCTATGGAAAATGGACCATTTATAGATGATTTCATATCATTCTATGAAACGACTGTTTTTTTTACGATCATTTTCTTTTGGAAACAGTATGGAAACCATGGGTTTTCCACATCTAAATATTAGTTTACCCTAGGGCAATGATTCTTGTTTTGAAGCCACCACTTCTCCTCATCTTCCCCGTTCGTCTGCTGAGGCGACCATCGAGTGCTCAGCTGCGGCGAACAGGCTAACAAGATCCAAACGCACGCGGCAAGTCCTGTGAAGCTTTGGAGCGCTGCGAACAGGGTGTCGATTCTTCGGAACTTGGGGAATATGTCATGGGATACACTGGATATTCTGTGTATACATAGCTGAATGAAAAACTGTGTGTATATATATATATATACATATATATATATATACATATATATATATATTATAAATATTGTTATACATATATAGCGAACCCCCAAAAGATAGAGTTCAATAAAATCTGAAACTAACATAGTGGAATGATTTTTCTGTTTGGGGAGTACATACCCCAAACTTCGCCCATTCATGTAGGCAAATAGCCACCCATAGATGCCATAGATAGTATATGGGGCAAACATCTCTTGTCGATCACAATTGATCTGCAGGGTTCTCAATGATCCCAAACACTTTGACCATCTTGATTCAGACATATTAGACTAAAATGATTGCCATTCAGACATATGGCCCCACGAAAAGAACATAGTCTCAAATAGATTCCCCAAATAGTGGATGACAAAGAACTCACCTTCACGAAACCCACTTGGATAATCATATCATTCCATATCATTCCTCAGATGCCTCCCCAACAGGATAGCTGCACCTACGATACCGTCGAAGCCCATGTACAGCCTGATAAACGAAGTGACTAGCTGGTGGAGAGGACACCGGGGGGGCCCAAAGACTTGAAAGTCAATGGGGAGATCATCATTGCAGGATGACCCTCTCGTAGTTAAACGTAGCTATTGAAAATGGCCATTTATAGTGAATTTTCCGATACAAATGGTGATTTTCCATAGTTATGTTAGTTTAACAGAGGGTAAATGACACATGACATTGAAATCTGGACTGCCCCACAATCCAAATAGCAAGCCTATTCCAAGGTATTCCACATGTTGCACCTGCTAGATCTGTACGCTGGGCCAAAACTGATGACAGTCTTGTCTGCTGCCGCGACACATGGGGAAGACCGTCAGCTTGGGATATTGTGGTAGCTGGAAAGATACCACACCAGTGGTCTGTGGCGCTTGGTACACAATGGACCTTGATGGCCCAAAGGAGTGCTCAGGGGGGGAAACTGAGTAAATAAAGATGTAAACATACAATCTTGTGGCTATCAGATATCATTTGCAGTACTAGTACATATTAGTGGGTTGGAGCAACTCTGCTAGGTGTCACTGCAATGTGTAATTTTTCCGCGGAGAAATGGGATTCTAGAGGGATTTGCAATCATTTCGATAAATTTGGTCACAATGCGTCTTCGGCAATCCAGCTTGCCCGTTCGCAGGTGCTTACACTCGCTCACACAAAACATCAATTCGGTTCATTTTATGGTTGAAACAAAACGACTATAAATACGGAAGATGATAGGCTGGAGATTGCGGAATTTAACGGGTGTCTAGTCAAGTGTTGCGTTCCCAGCCACAAGCGAAGGGTAAACAAACCAAGCGAATGTCTGTGCTAAATGACATCAGTTTCATGCATTCAAAGCACAAACCAAACATCCAAATCTGTCAAAACCAAATCTGCCAGCTAAAATACATTCTAGTGATTTGGCCCCCGCCACACCCTCTCTGGGTCTTTTGCCAAGTGTCCCATATGGATCGATGGCTCCCGTGTAGCCGTCATATGTACATTTCCTGAGAGTGGGGACCCAGATTCTGCTTGAACATGATTATTTTTGACACCCATTCCCATTTGTCTGCAATGTAAACAGTGCAATAGCATATACATATGCATCTACAGTGTATATATATATATATATACACATGTTGTTTATGCATGTATGACATCGTATTCTCCAGTAAATAAACATATTGGAAAACCTGCCATGAATGTTCCGTGAATGTAGAATAAGCTCTTTTTTGCTTTGAACTATTAAACCACCGTGGTATTCAATGTTGACTACACCAAGCATCACCAGGGTCTGTCCGTTCTCCACGGCAACATACCTTGCTGCGGATGATCCCCAAAAGGTGTTGGGTGGCTCAAAAAAATGGGGTATCAGCGGACCCACACATATGAATCATATGTATCATATGTATCGTCATCATCACCATCATCATCATCACCATCATCACCATCATCATCATCACCATCATCATCATGACATCATCATCATCATCATCATCATCATCATCATCATCATCATCATCATCATCATCATCATGACATCGTCATCGTCATCGTCATCGTCATCGTCATCATCATCATCATCCTCATCATCATCATCATCATCATCATCGTCATCGTCATCGTCATCGTCATCATCATCGTCATCATCATCATCATCATCATCATCATCATCATCATCATCATCATCATCGTCATCGTCATCGTCATCGTCATCGTCATCGTCATCATCATCATCATCATCATCATCATCATCATCATCATCATCATCATCATCATCATCATCATAATCATCATGTACCTGTTTAGTCTTTCACCTAAATTGCCAAATTAATCCAAATTATATAAACGATAACCCTGGATCAATATGTTTGAACCCCAAAGTAAGGCTTAAAAGCTCTGCAGATTTTTGTGGCCTTGGACTCTGACTAGACTAGTGCTCTGTTGCCAACCACGAGGGAAAACGGGAATAAACATTGAGGATTCCGACGCAAAGGGCCAGGACACCATTCAACATTTTGATAGACACTAACATAAAACAATGAACCATACCGCTATAGGCTACATATGGCGATATATGCAATCATCCCAATAAACCAGGTAGTATAACCCGTGTAAAAGCGGACAGGGGTATTTTTGAGGGCTCACCATGGTTTAAACCACTTGTCATCACAATTTATAAGGTGGCTGACTTGATTACAGTCATCACTTCGCAGTGTTGACCTGTGCTAAGTTGTGGTTGGGGAGACGGGAGCATGTGACCACACCAAGATTCTTCGAAAACGTGCTGGTGATACTTACTCTTTGTAGGGGCCTGCAGAACATATCTGGAAAGGTTGGTCTTCAAGGTCGAACGCAGGCTACAATTGATTACCTTTCAAACTTGCTCTTTCAGCATCAACCAGATTAGGCAGAACTCCATTTGGTGTCTTTCCTGTCCCTGCTGAAAAGGAACTCCTCTGAACCCGGTGAACCCTGTGAACCATATGAACATACACACTGTTCCATTTCTGAGACCTCAATTGACCACACCAAACCTGGAGAATCGCAGGATTCTGCCTGAATTGCCAGGTCACTATTGCCATCATCCGGCTCCTTCATCTTGAAGATCAATCGTAACGTAGCAACCCCTCTAGTTTTTCTTTTGGTCAGGGGGAAGACAAGTAAACCATAGTAAACCTGTAATCCGACAGTTAACTTGTGGGTTTAGGTTGTCAACTTGATTCTGGCTGAAGCCGAAAAATTCCCTAGCCTAAAGTGTTTCGTCGTCTGCGAGTGATTCCGAAGCGTACCATTTACAGTGACTTCAGCGAGTGCAGTGGTTACATTTCAGCTATGATCATGGTTTCATTTTGGGTAAAATCCCATATGATCATGTTTAAATCCCAGTTGTATAGGCAATTGCCCCCAAACATCCCAAACGATTCCAAGTCTAAGTAGTCTAATGAAGTTGGGTAACCTTTCTAGATGAAAATATGAACCAACACAACTGAGCCCCCCTTCATGATGCCTCATGAAAGTTCACCTTTCATTTTTTCTTGGCGAAATCTGGGAACTTGAGTCACCAAGATGCTGATGGCCGCGCAAATGCTGCTGACCTCATGGGAAACTGGACACTCCCACGGATCAAATGGATTTTCGCCTTTTTCTGTCCCAATTCCTGCCAAAAAAATAATAGAAAACATCTCCCTTTGGACCACCCAGGGAGGTTCACACCTTGGAGATTTCTGTTTAGATCAAAATTAAATCCAAGGGCTGCAGCATATCAACATAGACAATTAGATCAATCTGAGTGATGTTAGCTAATCCATACTACATCAAACATCCGTTAAAGTCATATAAAATCCCG
Organism: Symbiodinium sp. clade C Y103; assembly: GCA_003297045.1. NCBI lineage: Eukaryota > Dinophyceae > Suessiales > Symbiodiniaceae > Cladocopium > Cladocopium sp. clade C. The sequence continues at coordinate 156,715 of BGPT01000183.1, read as the reverse complement.
ATCTTTCAGCATCTGAACTTCTATCATCTTCATCCAATATCTCAAACTGTCCTGTCTTCTAACCCCTCCACCTCGGCCAAAACTAGATGATCCGCTGGCATGTTTTCCAAGGCAAAAGCCTGTCATCTTCTCATTGCCTGTACGCAAGCCTGTCATTCTAGACATCTAATTAAGGAGAATAGTGTCAAAGTATTAATTATTATATCTGTTCCTTCCTGAATACTTGGGCTGTGAACGATATTCAGGACTTCCCTCATTCATGGAGACACCTTCATTCAAGGATGGTAGTTTTTGAACTATGTTTGGCAATGTGAGTTACTGATTGACCAGCCATGCCATTTGCCTGTAGGACCCATATCTAAGGACTGTATGAAGTTGTTTTTACATTTTGCAGATGTTTGAAGAATTCTGACGGTTTGGGTTTTATGGGTTGGAAACTTATGGTTTCTTCTGGTAGTGTCCACACCCTGGCACAATGCAAGCATCTCGAAACATGGTTCAAATATAAACTCAAGCGCATCTAGAAACATGGTTCAAATATAAACTCAAGCATCTAGAAACATGGTTCAAATATAAACTCAAGCATCTAGAAACATGGTTCAAATATAAACTCCACTTTATCTATATAAATAGACAAATCATCGCACTCAATGGCTACACGGAGGAATTTCCAGCAAGCCGTGTTTGATCAGCCATCAACCAGTGGGTCCTGCTGGGGTGTTTTGGCTGCGAAAACTTGGAGAAAAACTGAAGGGTTTAATGTGATACCAATATTATCCAATATTATCCAATATTGATATGAGGTTTCTGGGAGACTGGCTAAGATCACCAAATTTAGGTCAGTCAACTACCTGGATCAGACCAATTCCATATCGGGCAACCCAATTCTATATGGGCAGTGTTCAAAACCCGAAATGTGATCCCTTTATCCTGGTTAGTTGAGAACGGGATTCGCACATATTCCCAAAATTACGGGCCCTGTATATGTGACGTATATTCAATAGTCCTGACTATGTCAGATAGTATAGTCCCCTATACCCTCTGGTAATCAAACGGGGCAATTGAAAATCCCCTCTATAGTGACGTCACTATAAATGCAGGTTTATAGCTTAGAGCTGGGAAAATCACCAGTCCATGGGAGATTGTCCAGCAATGTTTGATTACCAGAGGGTGATAACCACTTCAACCAGATCAGATGGTCAGTGCATGTCCGTGCTCATAATCATGTAGTGCACATTGCCAAAAACCACATGAGCAGTGTTCAAAATTCCTCTGTCATTCCAATTGTAGTGGTTGGTTAAGAACGGGATTCCCCTATTGGATTATTTTAATCCCCACTATAAAAATATAGAGGTTTACCAGCCACTGCTCAGATAAGCCCAAGGCACCGATGTTGGCCCAGGTGGCACTGCTTTCCAACAGCAAGTCCGCTGCGCTCAGCGAACGCGTCAAGTACGGGAAGTCGGTGTCGAAGCAAATGGTGCCGGTCCTGACATGTCGAGGCGACATAGCCATGTGGATTTTTTAACGAGTTGCGAACTGGAAATTCACCATGCTCAATAGGTAAATCATCAGAAATCAGTTGTGCATGGGCCATTTTCCATAGCGAACTGTTGAAAAACCAAAGGGCAATGTTTTAATACAACAATACAATCATTCTCTAATGTTTGTTGCTGTTAGTAATCTAGTTGTTCGTATGTATTGTGGTGCGCTCATGTGCGCTCTATGAGTTAGAACCCAGGAGCTTTCCACTGAAGAACTTCAGTGGGATCTAGCATGGGATATATCATGACATATCCCAGATGCAATATCACTCTGCAGAAACAAGTTCAAATTTGAAAAATGGTCACGTGTGTTGTTCTTCACTTCTGTAGTTTTCTACATAACATTTACAGGCGTACTAACCTCGCTGTCATTTTTCCTGAAACCAAGTAATTTGATGGCTAGTACTGTCAGTGGAGTCTTTGACTGGATAGATACGCATACTGTCAAGAGGTCAAAGACCCATGTTCTAAGTCATTATTTATATATGAATACAGCAAAAAAATATGTCCATACCAACATGATAGACATTGCTGCGTAAACATGAGCCATTGAATTTGTAAGATCTTGTAACCATGATCCAGCACAACATTCTCCCCAACATCAGAAAACCCCATCACCAGTACGCACAAAGAGAAAGAACAAGAGTGACCATTGCAGTCACTGCAGTCTATACTTCAACATGTTTCAACTCATTCCCATCGCAAATGTTTGAAACTATTCAACCTCTAACTCTAATCTAGCAACACATTGTTACAGTAAAACTAACAACGTACTCAGCGCTGGGTAGACCTGTAACATCATGTAACATCATACAAATTGACAAATATTGTTGTCCTGCAACGTCTTCCCTTCATTCCGCTGGAACCCTGGAACACTGTAGACCATTGAACATAAACCGCTACTATATGGGTGTGACTGAAAATGGGGTAACCCCCGAACTGGCAATTCAAATGGGATGATGAAGAACTATTCAAACCACTGGATTTGGGGTTTACCGTAATTTTCCGACACACCCATGCCATACATCATCAAACACTCTGCATACTAGCCATATCATATAAATGAACAACCCCATCACATTGTCATATAGCCTCCATAGACTCAACAGACATACTGTGAATACATATAATATATATATATATATTTATAAACCACTACAGTATCTCATATTTAGTTGGGTAAACAACTAAATACTATGCATGATTGGGTTTATCAATGAAATCCATGTGGTTCATCAATGTATATATTTATTAATCATCATGCACATATTATATATATATATACATACATAATATAACTACCTTCATAAACTCCCATCATGGATTACGACTATCCAGAATTGTGGGGTCTAATCATTTACTAAGTATCCATATATCAATCACTAATTTTATTTCTATATAGTTAAATCACTACATGGGAATTTCTGAAATGGGGGATCCCCAGGTTACCATGGTTCTTTCAATGCTGAGTCATGGTCTGAATACTTGGATGATTTGGGGGTACCCCCATGACTTGGGAAACCTCCATGTATATACTATGATGACTTAGATTAGGCACTATGAATTTCCACTAGTATTCATGGGTAGTTACCCCCAAAATCAAAGCCCCCAATAAACTCCTCCAAATGGGAATTTCCACAACTGGAGGTATTCCAAAACGGATGGTTTATAATGGACAGTCCGAAAACAAAATTGGTGATTTGGGGTACCCCCATGACCCCGGAAACCTCCGTAAATTTATTATGATGAATTATTTAGGCACTATGAATCTACAGTATATTATTCAGGTATTTACCCCCAATATCAAAGCCCCCCAATAAACTCCTCCAAATGGGGGTTTCCACAAATGGGGGTATTCCAAAATGGATGGTTTATGATGGAACAATGGATGATTTGGGGGTACCCCCATGGCTTGGGAAACCTCCATATATTTACCATGATGAATTAGATTGATTAGGCACTGTGAATTTCCGCTATATTCTTCATGGGAGTTACCCCCAGTATCAAAATCCCCAATAAACTCCTCCAAATGCGGGTTTCGACAAATGCGGGTACCCCCAAATCATCCATTTGCATCGGATTTTCTCTTTTGAACCATCCAAATTTTGGGGTACCCCCATGACTTCGGAAAGCTCCATATATTTACCATTATGAATTAGATTGATTAGGCACTATGAATTTCCGCTATATTCCTGATGGAAGTTCCCCCCAGTATCAAAATCCCCAATCATCTCCTCCTCCCCCCATTTTCACTTCGCGCGACGCGGAGATGGCCACACTGGACGAGAGCTGCAGCGACTGCGCCACGCCGGGCAGAGCGTTGCCTGGACCGATGTCAGTCTCTACAAAGGGCACCTCGGTGAAAAACGACGGCGGAACCAGCGGGGATGGCAATGAAGATGATCTATGAAAAAAAATATTATACATATATATTGACAATAATAACTATGATATCTTATTACAACACTTATTATTACTATTATTGTTATTGTTATTATTTCTATTATGTTTATTATTATTATTGTTATTATTAGTACTATTTCAATATTTTGTATATCTATCCAAATGAGAAGGGACCAGAACTAAGGGTCACAGAGGCGATATTGGGACCAAGTTATCGATTTAAGTCGTTCGCTATATCGATTTCCACGGTTTTGTAGCACATGTCAAACAGTGGCCATTGATTCGGACATGTAATCCATTGTAAACCCACTTGTTTCTTCATGGTTGGTGGATAGCAGCCGCCTGTTTTCACAGTGGCACGTCACGGTCAGAGTGCAGCAAGCTGTCTTGGCGTTTCGCTGAATCATTTGGTCAAAGGTATGTTCAATTTGTGGTTTCAAAGCTGGCCCGCGCCAACTGGAGCTCTGAGCCTTCCTGCTAAGACTTTGGAAGGTCTGCCGTTAGACTTCTTCAAACTGCAACTTTGGGCTGACTTCTTAAGTGCTAAGCGGCTCCTTTTCAAACTCGGGAGATATTTGAGCCTTGTCATGTCATTGGCGCTGTAACCGGTCACCCTCAATGCGCGGTCGACTGCACGCGCAACAGGGGCACTGTTGTGCTTCCAAGATTCTCTTAGATTGCCTAAATCTTTCAGCAAGAGAGAGCACTTGCAAGGCTCAAGTGTCTGGACTTTGTCTTTCATTCCAGGAAAGGTGTTGTCTAGATGCGTCAAAACCTGGCGCAACATATCGACAGCAGTGTCTGTGTCATGGCAGCTGTTCAACACAGAATTGGCAATTTCTGTCACATGTTTCCTTCGCCAGCTTGCACTCCATGTAGCGAAGCTGTCTCCGACCANTGTCTGTGTCATGGCAGCTGTTCAACACAGAATTGGCAATTTCTGTCACATGTTTCCTTCGCCAGCTTGCACTCCATGTAGCGAAGCTGTCTCCGACCACACGCTTTTTGTGTTTAGGCACCAAAGGTTCCTCGGCAGGTTCTGCAACCACTGCTTCCTCGGCAGGTTCCGCAACCACTGGTTCGTCGACAGGTTCTGCAGTCTTCTTGTTCTGCTGACGAAGGGCCACTGAACGAAGCGCCGCTAAAGGGCCAGGTGCGGCAGAACACGATGAACTGCCGTGGTCACCAGGAGCCTCTGTGCCGTGTAAAATTGTTTGCAAGGACGGCTGCAAATAGTTGAGGTTTGGAGGCTGCAGGTCGTGCTCCTGAAGAATCTCTTTGTCCGCANGGAGCCTCTGTGCCGTGTAAAATTGTTTGCAAGGACGGCTGCAAATAGTTGAGGTTTGGAGGCTGCAGGTCGTGCTCCTGAAGAATCTCTTTGTCCGCAGGATCAGCCTGTGTGAGTGACAGGGATGGATTGGGCCTCTGTCTGCCCGGAAATACTTTGGGCTGTTTTTGGTTATCGATCGGTTATCGATACGGTTATCGATAAATTCATCTGGGGAAAATGGAAAAATCAGGAAAATGAGAACAATTGCTTCTCACAAGTCAAGANTTGGTTATCGATCGGTTATCGATACGGTTATCGATAAATTCATCTGGGGAAAATGGAAAAATCAGGAAAATGAGAACAATTGCTTCTCACAAGTCAAGATGCAGCTTTCCGCAGCTTGCGTCGCAGGAGGTTTTGGCACCAAGTTCTCTGCTCGGAAGTGAGGAGGCCAATACGGTGGGGAATGCCTGGTTTCACATCCGCAGCGGCAGAACGCAGTGCTGCGAACAAAACCTCCTTTTGGAACACGGGCCTGCGTCGACTGCTCATAGCCTGCTTCTCTGGCGCGCTTCAGGCTATAATATTGTTTGCGAATCGCCACATTGACATAGACAACTCGGATGCGCCGTGCTCATGCGGATTCACAAGCCAACTCAAAGCAAGAAACCAAGGTCAACACATGGGAAGATTACCGCATTCACACTGACACAATATGGCTCACCATTTTGGGTGCTCCAAAAAAAGCCAAGGAACAGTATGGTTTGCCAGTA
>BGPT01000183.1:137325-150716 GCA_003297045.1 Symbiodinium sp. clade C Y103 | reverse complement strand
TGGTTTGCCAGTATTGTGCAAGCCATATCGAATCTTCTCGTCCACGCGCCACATGTGAGAAGCTGGCTGCCCGGCGCAGAAAAGCAACTGGTCACCCCTCGTCAACCCCAAATAGCTGCGGAAAAGCAGGGAGACCTTCAAACTCATCATGAAATCACGTTATCGCTTTCAGTAGTTCACCATATCGCTTTCCATGGTTTGCGCAACATTTTCCACCATAAGACCTCTCAATACTAAGTGTGTACATGAACCTTTTAAGTCTTTGCTCAAATAACAATCATGATAATGAGGAGTTTGTCTTTATCTATAGTATCATATATCACCAAAGGAACATATATTTCCTAATGAACTACATTTTATTAGCGAGGTAAAAACCGCGCAAACAGTTGGAGTGATTTTTGCTGATGATACCTTATGCCGTACGTTCATGTTGCCTTTCATACGCAACTGATTTTATGCAGATGATACTAGCGAAGCATATATGGCATGTGGACACTTCGGGAAAAAACAATTCCAATTGTACACAGGAAGTGGATCCCATTTTTGGCTTTGACAAAGAAAGCTTGTTCTACTAACGACCTTTGTTGAAAAGCTGGTTGGAAGCCTTGGATCCACAACTGCAAACGCGTGGTTGTCACCCCGGCGGGATATAATGGGATATATAGTTTTGCATATATCATATTATGAATACCTATATATATATATATAACAAATAAATGATTAAATGCATACCAAATCATATCAATATGTGTATATCTATTTGTATATGTAATAAATACTAAATGATGAGAATAATAAGTAACACAACTCAATTTTGGGCACCGGCACCATCCATCAAAACCAACCGGTCTTTGTTACAACTGCTCAGGTGGGTTGAGGACAATTTTGGCATATGTTCACGGGGAGGGAAGTGCGCATGGTACATCGTTGGGTTGGAAGAAATTTACATACAGGGCGGCGCCCTATAGTTATGATTAGTAAATTTATAAACCAATCAAACTATAGTTAAATCTTACAGTAGCTACCATAGACCCCAGTCAGCTTAGTTGTAAACCAACTTAGCTATCTAGAGGGCCCGCGTCTGAAGGCATCCAAAGATTTGAGATCACAGTGGTCCCACTCCCGCGTGCCAAAAGGCCGGATGGTTCTTGGCGTAGCTCATCTCAGTCCCGTTGCGGGTCACCAACTTGTACCATGTCCTTGTTCACCGCATCGAAACATGGAAGTTTCCCGGGTAAATATGACCTATCCACAAAAAACATGACGTTTTAAATAAGGGAATCAAATATAAATAAACCATAAATCATACAGGTATTCTGGGGCATTTCCCCTTGAAGCAATGCTGGCAAAAAAAATTGGATGATAATCGACCACCATAGGAGTTCATGACAGTGTTCAACACTCTTCCACCCCAAAACTGATCAAGACTGCTGGTTTCATACCAAGAATCTACACAAACAGAATGAATCAATTCACCAAGCTGACGTGTGTGGATATTTGCCAATATATTCCATTGTATACATGTAATTTGATGGAGGTTTCAAAAAAAAAGGGGATCTCCAAAATGATAGGTTTCAAAACTAGGTCTAATTTTGATTAATTTTGGATGATTTGGGGGTACAAACTCCTATTTAGGAAACCTCCATATTGCCATAAAATGGTTGATTCTATACCCCCAATCTGATAAACTGCCACTGAAACCGTCTCGCTTAATTCAGAGACCGGACACCGCTCGTTTTCTGTAAAGCACAAGACCACCAAGGCCTGGGAGAGTCGCAGTGGGATTTCGTGGCGATTTGAACGGGATTCAATGGGATTCAATGGGATTTTTACTTTCAAAGAGTTCAGCGATTAGAAACTTGTTGGTCTAAGTGACTCTCACTGTTTTTCCCCCACCTGCCAGTTGAGGGTCTCTAGATTTAACAAAGTGCAACTCGCTCGTCGGGACTGTGGGCATGGGTTCGAGCCATGTGGCGAGCTTCGGATGCAGTGGGGCACGCCTGGACCCGAAGATAGAGAATGTCAGAATGTCAGAAAGAATGTCAGAATATCTGTTGCAATATATACTCCCAGATGGTACGTCAGAAACTATGTCAGAATAGTGTGTCAGGGTGGGGATCACTCGAAGAAAGTAATTGTTGTTTTTGGCCAATCACTGGCAAAATTGACAAACTCATCAGTGAAAAATCAGATACCTTGGTTGGTTTGCAAAAATACCGGAAATAATCTAACATGTCAACCCATAGGAGGGGCCTTGATCAAATTGTCAAGCCGATATTCATCCACAGATCGTTTTCAGTAGGAAAGATTCGCCAACTATCTGTCCGTCCATTTGTCTATCATGAGAACTGACACTGATTCATCAACCCGGAAAGTTCCATCATTTTGGAATACCCTCTGGGAATCAAACATGGCAACTGAAAATCCCCTATAAATGGAGGTTTTAATTGGAATATGATCTACAAATGGTGGATTTTCCATTGCCATTTTTGATCACCGGAGGGTAGTTCCCCCAATCCTAATCACCATTCTACTGACGTCGCAGTGCGGCATCGGAGCGGACTCCAGCCTCAGTATGGCTCTTGTCATAGTGCTGCTGCAGAAGAGTTTTATAGCCTTGCTGCATCAGCGGAACATGGTTGGATTAACCGGGTCAACCATCTGTATTTCGGGTTTAAACAGCAAAAATGGGAGTTTAAACATCAAAAATGGAGATGTCATCAATAGATAATAGACAACCCCAAGCAACCGCTATTTAGGTCTGGGTATTTGCAACCCACATCCATACTTTCTGGGCAAATGACAAGCGGTACACCAACAAGTAGGGAGTGGGTCAGAAACCAACAAGCAATGTGACCCCAGTTCATTTCTATAAATAGTTGGGAAAATGATGATCATCCAATATGTGTATGAGATTTTGGGGTACCCTATTTCAGGCAAACCCTTGTATGGGCAACCCCCCCTGGTATGGTAATTAGATGTATGTAATAAGTTCAGTTCATTACGCTCGACCCGTTCACTCAGAGCAGTATATCCTTTCTTACTTAATCACTGATCAAAGGATTTAGAGGCAAAAAATGAAAACCACTAAACTTTTGTGCAAAAAAAACCCAACTATCGGGGTTTCATGGGTTTTCGCGTTTCAGAATCTTCCCTTTAGCCACATCTGGGCACTCGTCCCAGACGCTGGAGATGCCCGCGTCATCGATGTCGGTGCTTCTCTCGGCGTGGATGATGATGTTATCGCCAGCATCCAAGCGGTCTTTGGTGGTCGCCTTGGACGAGAAAAACGTCCAGGAGTCAGCTGGGAACATCCTCCAAGGTAGATAGGGAATCAAATGGAATCATACTGAAAAATGTCTGAAATATGTCATAGACATTCATAGACTATATTCAATTGACTATAATCCCCGGTAGGGTAACTTCAAAACCCACTCACCTAATAATTGCAGTAGCCTCTAGATACTTGCTATTTGTAGTCCTATGATCCCGGCACAATCAAGAAATAACCAGACACGCTATGGGTAGACACGCATCAGCGAAGCAAACATATCCTATCGAGTGGTGAAGACCAAGCACACAAATGTATGTAACGTATGTATTGAACTACTTTTGTATCTACATGTCTATATCGGACAGTATCGTATACAACCACAACATATCTCATCATCCAAATCTGAAATATCCTTGCCAGCCGCTCAAGTGAACAAACATCTCCTAGGTGTCCCCGCGAACATGTCTGGCAGGTACGACAAACAGCTAATGCCGAAGTAAAAGTCAGATTCTGGTCCTGCCCGCAGCAATGCCCGGCAGAAACCAAATAGAATATACTATCATCATGATGCATACATTGTAAATCCTATGTATCTAATCAACATGATAAAATTCAAATTCTGTAATAATCAATATAGATGACAAATACACATAAAATCACATAAACCTTACATATTATATATGATTGTTTACAATGTGTTTATGAATGTTGACAATGAATCACGGAAGCAACTGACCAACAAAACGGCTTTATATTTCAATGTGTTACATTTTTTTCGAGGAGACGTCAAACAAAAAAATAGATACCGATACCCGTCTTGGGATCCCAGCCACTTCCAGAAAAACAAGAATTCTGGGGAAAAAACATTTGACGTTTGATTTGATGTTTTGTCATCGAAGGTCTTTGCCATTTGCCACCATGTGCCATTCAGAGGTCTGGCAAGCAATGCCCCAAAAGGGAATGACCCTACTGCCGGAATAGGTAACACCAATTCTTGATTCTTGAGTGTGGGCCCCCACATGCCATCTACTCCAGGGTCAGAATGGATCGCTCAGCGACATTTTTTAGAGTGTTGGGTAACGTATAGATAATGGGAAATGCGAAAAGAGAAGCATCTACAATAAATCCGCCAAAACACTGAGAGAGTAGAGGATGCGTTTCCATGGGAACAGCTGCAAACCAAACCAAAATCCAAAAATGTAGGAATAGATGGCGCCCCGAAACGGGGCTGCAAGTAACCCAAAAAACGGTTGAAACGGGGGCATCTACAATAAATCCACCAAAACACCTCCAAAAATGCAGGAATAGATTGAATAGATAGTGCAACCACCAAACTTGGAGACATTTCAAGGGTTCTGCAGGGCAGCCAAGGGGAACAGCATTTAAGACAAAAACATCAATTCCCAAAATGTAGAATTTTGCGGTGGTGGCAAAAAGTAGAATGGACTTGGAAACTTTGGACTTAAGAATCCCTGCATAGATGGTGGAACCTCTGAAACACATTCTGGCATAGATGGCGCGACCCACTGAAAAAAGGGCGTGGGATGTCACGCCCTTTTGGGGTGTCAAAATTCCAAAAAGTCGGCGCCATCTATACGTGCACTTTGGAAGTGGGCGGGACCATCTTACTGTGAAAAGGTGTAATTGAACTATCCGCAGAATATCAAAGTCAATCAGGATCATCGTCTCTGGTAGGGTGATTCTAAGGAGCATACCAGCCAGTCGCTCAGACTACATGGGGATGATTGGTCAAAGCCACAGGAGAGTTGCCCCCCCAAAAAAAGAAGAATTCTTCCCTCGCACCTTGATGGTCCTACATAATTCTACCTGTTTGAGGGACTACTACTACTACTACTACTGCTACTACTACTACTACTACTACTACTCCTACTCCTACTCCTACTCCTACTCCTACTCCTACTCCTACTCCTACTGCTGCTATTGCTACTGCTACTGCTACTGCTACTGCTACTGCTACTGCTGATGCTACTGCTGCTACTGCTACTACTACTACTACTACTACTACTACTACTACTACTACTACTACCGCTACTACCGCTACTGCTACTACTACTACTACGACGACGACGACTACTACTACTACTACTACTACTACTACTACTACTACTACTACTGCTAGTGCTAGTGCTAGTGCTAGTGCTAGTGCTAGTGCTAGTGCTAGTACTACTACGACTACGAGTACTAGTACTACTACGACTACGACTACAACGACCACTACTACGACTACTACGACTACTACTACGACTACTACTACTACTACTACTACTACTACTACTACCACCACTACCACTACCACTACCAATACCACTACCACTACCACTACCACTACCACTACCACTACCACTACCACTACTACTGCTACTGCTACTGCTACTGCTACTGCTACTGCTACTGCTACTGCTACTGCTACTGCTACTGCTACTGCTACTGCTACTGCTACTGCTACTGCTACTGCTACTGCTACTGCTACTGCTACTGCTGCTGCTACTGCTGCTACTGCTGCTACTGCTGCTACTGCTACTACTGCTACTACTGCTACTACTGCTACTACTACTACTACTACTACCGAGTACTGTTGTAAACCAGTAAGCTATCCCCTGGCTGAAGGTTTTAAACATTCTGAAAAGAAAAGCATGTATATTAGAGTCATTGGAAATCATCATCCCACTTCTATGCTTGACAATGCAAAACACGATTGAAACATATTGAAACGACGAACCAGTGATCCAGTGGCAATTTTTCCTTGGTAAATCCGCAGCAAAACCATGTTTACGAGCAGATTATCGCCACTTATGTCCTCTTGTTTCCGTTCTACCACCCATTTTTTCTGAGTAAACCCCATCATTGAAAGATTCAGATTTGGAACCGTACTGTCCCTCTTGGGTAAATCCCCGTGCGCTCCTTCAGCGCCAAAGGCTTCGAGGAAGGAGGGAGCCTCGGCTGTCCCAACAGGCAAGGGGTAGATCGACCCTCAGATGCTTCAAAACATCTGGATGTTCCTAGATTTTGGAAATTCCCAGATGTTCCCAAATAGTAGATCATGCGTTACTTAAGGGCAATTTTGGGGATGAATTGATGATAAATGATGATTCCCAGATTTTTGACCTACAACAATGAGTCGTTCAATGGGAACCGTTCTTCTTTTTCACCTGCAAAGATGGAGATAAAACCAGTGATGGATGGACGAATAAGTGAGTGGAAAGCATGGTGAACTACGTGAAATCTAATACAATGGTCCTCTGAAATAGCGCCAAGCATCCACAATAGTGAATAAGAACCCTAGGGGACCCTGGAAAAAATGCACGGGTGCTGGTTGGGCTTTGTGGGGCGGCTAGTGTATGAAGAACCTACTTGTAGGGTACTCACCAAATCACTCAAGCATGCGCATGTATTTCAACTCTCGAAACCGGACCGTCATTGGGTTTGCAAAATATTGACCACGCCTGGAATACAACAGCAAGGGGGAGAGAAGCCTGGAGCCAGCTACATGTAACAACTCCAGCGTACCCTCGTGCTTTGATGCCCCACAACATGCACGCCTAACTGACTGAAGAACAAATTGATATTGACATGCCACGAGCCAGCAGCAACAATCGGGCACATTTCATGGAATGCTCCTCTTAGTATGCAAGTGTCAAATATAATTTGACATAGTTTGTATACCAACAAGATTTGAAAAATCATATCAGCAAAAATCAATGACCCGCTACAGGAAAATGATGATTCACTAGTGGATTTCGGGGTACACATTTTCCAGACAACCCATGTTCAAGGCATATTGGTGTTAATTGTTAATCACATTTTGTGGAGGGGTTGGTTGATGAACATATTTCACTATGTAATTCGGGTTCTTGTAAGTAGTTGTTACGGGGAGTTCGCGGTGAGGCGCGAAAAGGAGAAGAACCATGTCTTTGAAAACGTCTATTTGGATGGTCTACCGTTATACCCCATTTTCAGACACCCCCAGGTATCATACTGTTGGTTACATATCCCTAAAAACTGGTTGGTTATACCGCCCTTTTTGTGATTCATTGGTTGTATTTAAAGTAATTTAAAGGTTAAAACCAACCAATATTGATATCACATTGTTGGTTCTGTACCCAATTATTATTCACCATCTCGATCATGCGATAGTGGATTTATTGTATCATAAAACATTGTGTCAATTTTCCAATTAACTCTCATAAGCATGATGCTTATTATACGTATCATTATCAGAGTATCATGATCATAATCATCCCTACTATTATTAGTATTGTTCTTGTTGCTATAATTTTCTATTGTAATTTGTTGGTGATATCATTACGAACACTTTATGATATGATGATATGTACCATACATATTCCCACTACATTCCCATTGGTGATAGTATAACTACCCTCCAGTGAAGCCAGTGAAGCTATTGAAAATTGCAAAGTTTAGATGAGACCTATAAAACATGGCCATGCTCCACAGTTATGTAAGTCTAGCAGAGAGTAAGCATTTATCATAAAATATCCCCAGCATTCTCCAAGAGGCATAGAAGCGAAGTCCCCCGGCCAGCAACAGCAGCAGGTAGCACCCCACTGCGGCCTGGTTTCACTACAGCTGAAACATGCTGAAACCCGATGGGTTTCAACCCCTTTTCCATACGTAGAGCTGGGTCAAAACCCATGGGATCTCCTGGGTTATCAGCCCAAACTAGCTGAGTGAGATTTACAGATGTTCCTCCGTAAAAAAAAAGGGAGGTTTTGACCCATAACCAGATCAGTGCTACTTAGCCAGCCAAACTTGGAATTTTGACCAGCCAAAGTGGGGATCTAAATGATGTATATTGGATGTAACCAACGCAAATGATGCGATTCAAACAAGTAATAATCAACCAGCCAAATTGAACATTTGACCATCAAACATAAGGATTCTGACCAAGGAAAAATGCGTTTGTCTCAAAATAGGGGACTATCCAAACTTACAGAATTTGGACAATCAAAATCTGTACTTCCTGCGTGCTCCATGCAAACTTATACTTATATATGTTCGAATTTGGAAACTGATGACAACGCATGGAAATACCCGATTGCTGTAAGGTTGAGACAACCCCATCTGCTCATGTAAGGTGTATGGGATTCAATGTGAGTTCAGAATAGTTATCAATTGAGCACTGATTGTGTGAGCAATATGCTTGGGACAACATAGCCAAGAGGGCCAGAAAACAAACTGCGAGGATACCCCAAACCCGTCAAGACTTGATATCTACTCGCTACTAGAATCCTAATGTTTGATGGCTAAATACCCCTCACACATATATGTATATATATATATACGTAATATATATATATATATGTAATATATATATATATGTAATACGTATATATATATATATAATTATATATGGGTTGATCAGCCCCAAACTGATCACGGACACCGCAAAAAAAATAGGGGCGAATCTTCACCATACATTACATTTTGTGGCACCTTTTTGACTGGCTCAATCCGCACAATATATCCTATAGATCCGATATATCCCATATGCATCCATATGTCCACAAGCTATGGGGATACCAAATACCTTGAAACACCGGTTCTACGTGGACGTACAACCATAATCCTAACTGTATCCAAACTTTCGGAGGTTCTGACCATGACTATACCCATGACAGAGCACGTATAGCCATTAACCATGATTAACAATTACTAACCCAATGTGAACCCATATAAGCCATTTATATCACCAGCATATTTGTAATCCCAACCGCACCCAGCCACTCCAGCCAATGACTTCCGCGCCTTCAAAGCAAGACCACTTTTGGGGTTCCCCCAGCGCTGCGCTGCGGCCGCGGCCAACCAGCTCTGCGGTCGTTTGACAGCCGAAACCCAGAAATGAGGAAGTGGCCAATAAAGAATATCAGGTGGAAAATCCACACTGATGATACTAGAAATATTTATCAAACATCCGAGTATATAATTGTATATAATTGTATATATTATATATGTATATATAATATGTACATACAAACTCCAAATATAGACCTAAAATCAAAGACCAGCCGACCAGCCCTTGATTTTTCGGCAGATATGTACAGTAGGGGGTACATTCCTCCATGGGAAAATCATGTCAAATCTGATCTAAGATCCCTTGGGTTCGGGTTTCACCCGAGCAGTGTCCAGCATCTCGAGTGGTTCCACTGCTTTGTAGATAGGTATTCCTACAATGGGTCCTTATAGTGTCCATCAAAGCTGATGCAGTGTGAAATTACTAGTTGATTGTGTCTCCGACCATGATTTTTGACCAATAAAGCTTACCTGACCATGAATTTGAACGTTCTTCTTTGTTCAATCCACGCATTCTTTAAGTTTCTGATGCCACCATCTTCAACCTAAATCAGAAGCTATTGATACCATTTTGGGCAAGTTAGCATGAGTCACAAATGACAAATGTTCGCCATGTCCAAAGTAATATCTCCAATCCAACCATTGCCCATGTTGAATGCCGAGGTCTGCTAGTGATGTTGCTGCAACTTAACCAGATACAGTATACGTTTGGTGGAATTACATCCACCCGCCTGTGTGACGCATTTTTGGGTTACTCCCCAACCTACATCCCCAGTCACAACCAGGATCAGAACACATGTTTAGGATTAGCCTCCAATAAGAACTTTCATTCTCCACGTGCATCCTCGGGTGGGGACAACCTTGTACAATCCCACAAAATGCAAGCAAGTTTAAGGTAAGAAACATGGATTCACGTGCAAACACCGAGAATCGTTTAGGAAGGCCATGAAAATCACCAGATTCGAATCATTGGATTGGTTTAGGGAAAATGTGAACCGGACCACCCTTATATTTGATGGGGAAACCCAGCCAGCTCCCGGTGAAGATTTTTCCCTCCAACCCAGTGATCGAGTGATTCATATAGGGGTCATGGGCCAACTTGAGCCCAGACTCTAACATAAAGGTGACGCAACTTCGGCCCAGCCAGGCGGAACACCTGCACAACGAATCTGACTGGCCAGGGGTGGGAAGGTGGAAGATTCGTGGGCCATTTGAAAGGGGTCAGATATCTTGGTACCATCTGGAAAATCCATTTCAGGTAGTTATCCGGAAAACACACATCAATTTCATCCAATTCTCCCATCTCATGTGGTAATCCAAACAAAAAAAATTAGCCATCATTTCCGCCCCCTTGCTGTAGGGAACTCTAGCAAAGGTTGCAGCAACCCGGAGTGAGATTTCTTGTACTCTCCGAAATCTGGGAGTCATGAACGATAAGTCTTCAAGTTGTCAACTATTTGTTTCAACGGTTTTCTGAGAAACACGTGAGCGTGTTTCCATCCCCAGTATAACAACAACCCTCTGGTTGTCTAACATAGCTATGAACATGCTATGGAAGATGGACCAATTATAGATGGTTTATGATGATCCATGATGATTTACCCATACCAACATGTGATTTTCCAGTTCGCAAAATCCTTCAATGACACCAGAGGCATCCATATCTTCCCGGTCGAGTGACTGGATGAACATCACATTCTGCCCGGCCATGTTGTACGCAGGGCTGGCTTCGGAGCCAATAGGCAGTATGATCGAGGACAGAACCCACAGCGCCTCGCGCGGTAGGTGCTGAGGATCTAATGGGGAGATTCTGACCCAAGAAAACATGTCATTTTGAGAATTCATTTGGGGATTTTTTGGGAGATATTGGGATTTCTGATTAATGAGTAACGATTAATGGATGTTAAGAGAAAATCATGAACATTGACAAATGATTGAGTCAATGTTACCTTATGTTACCTTAAAATAAACCCAATGAGTAGGTAAGCATAGTTATATAGCCTACTAGCCGTGGGTTCGCCACATCATCAGCTCCGGCAAAACACCTGGTCCCAAAGCAATGCTGATATGTCCATTGCGTAGTCAAACCTGGATACGCAAACATCTTGGTCTGTTGCCAAACATTGCCAAACATATCCAAAAATGTTTTTTTTTGATTTCCTGATGTTTCCTAACGCTCAAATTTGACGCATCCCCAAAATCTGGAAGTCCGTGGAACCAACCCTTTGAGTTTTCCCGAGGAACTGTAGTCACGCAGGGAAATGCCAATGTCACACCTGCAGCCCGCGGTGCAGGTTGTTGGTCCCTACACTGAGAGGATCTTTATTCTAGATTGGTTCAATGAAACCATTCATCTCCAAAATAGTCATTTACTATCATTTACATTCATTTACTACTTTACCCTCCTTTAAATCACTGCAATATAGACCCTGCTAAATAGGGGGCTGCAAAATAAGTTTCCACTAACAACTGGTTATTTTTCAGGGTCTATGTTACTTGGGCAACTTGGGGAGGGTAAGCATTGAACATAATACCTGTAACTTGAAATCAAGCACCAAACACACTGCCCGTCTCGGGTCCGAAGGGCTCCACAACTCTGGGTGTCGGATGGTGAGCCTGGGCTTGCCGTGGAAGGTAGACACAGAAAAGGGAGAACACTTGAAATATACAGAGCTACTTAGCATCTTTCCATATCAGGCTTCCATACATACGTATGCACTTTAGATTATGACATATCATGTACTGTTCATTGTTACAACTTCAAGATATGCCAAGTAATGAATCTCTTTTCTGTATGATGGTCTTGAAGCCAATGACGTCATTTGCACAAATGAATTTGACTACACATTGGGAACCCATCTGCAAATTGGTCCACCTTCGCGTGGACGAGAACAGAAAAAACAGTAATCATTTCGCCATCCAAGCACTCATGCAGGATTCCTATGGAAAACTCATGAAAACTCATGTGATTCGTGGATGTTCGTGAAAACAGGACTATGGATGACCTTGGGGCCTTCCAGCAGTGTCTTTCCAGATTCAACCAGATCTGCCGGGCCGGGCCTTCGGTGCACCAAGTATGCACAAAACATCGGGATCTGCAGCAGCACCTCAATGAGGGCGGTTGTGATGGACTGCTCGCCTCTGATTCAACGCATTTGAATGGATGATTCCAATCCAAAAAAGTGAGTTGTGGTGTTGTTGCGATCGGATCTAAACAATCACCAGGATGATCATCCGAACCATCAATGGAATCTCACCATGCACATCGTATCACATCATGCAATCCTCTCAGGTAGCTAGAGCACCAGGCAACTCCAGGCCACAAGTTCTATATACAGGTTGCCTAACCGCAACCAGCTACAAAAACGATCAGAGCCATGCTGCTGTTGCAGTTCATGTCGATCCGATGTACTTGGAACCTTCGAATCTACACAATCTAAATATCAAATAATGTGACAGTATGATTTCACAACTGTTAACTGCATGTAACTCCATAATTCCAAAATGTAAGACGTAGAGTGAACAAATAGATATTGGTATGCATGATTATGATTCACAATTACATACATATATATATATATGTTACACACGTAATATCATATAATCCCTTCCCTCGTTGATATTCAGCACCCGCCAGAGTCCCCATAGTTTAGTAGGGGATGAGACACATGAGACCACATATTAGGGACCACTTATATTTAGGGGGTGCTGGTTCTTAATTTGAAGAGATTGGATTAGTTACAGTTGATTAGTTGTAGACCCTGATAGACCATTACATTCCCATGTTAATCATTGAAATCCCATTTTATCAGCTAAATTATATCAGCTAAATTCAATTAGATCCCATATTTCCTGTGAATCTATCCCCATATTTCATGGGATATTATTTTGGGATTCGTGACCAACCACTGAAGTGTCGGAACTGTCGGAGCTCCGACCAGACGCCAAGATGCACAAATGATCAGTGCAGCTTCCTTCAAAAAGCCCCACGTGGAGACGCCCATCATAGCACCTGCGGAAGGAATGCCAGAAAGCCCTGTGTTTTTCATAATTAGTATATATATATATATGTGTGTATAGCATACAATAGATAGATAGAGAGATAGATAGAGATAGATAGAGATAGATAGAGATAGTAGATAGAGATAGATAGAGAGATAGATAGAGAGATAGATAGAGAGATAGATAGAGAGATAGATAGAGAGATAGATAGAGATAGATAGAGATAGATAGAGATAGATAGAGATAGATAGAGATAGATAGAGATAGATAGAGATAGATAGAG
>BGPT01000183.1:115216-130549 GCA_003297045.1 Symbiodinium sp. clade C Y103 | reverse complement strand
TTCCACCAGTGACAAATCCACTGGTACTCTTGGACCATCCTGGGCGTCTGCGGTGACGAGATGATGTGGGTGGGCGAACCAAGGGGTTGTAGGGAACATTTTATATCGAAAAAATGTTATATAGTTTATTATATATTATATATTTTACATTTCATATCATATATCATATACTATATTATACTATATCATATATTATATTATATTGAATCATATATTTTACTATATTATATTATATTACCTTGTATTGTATTCTATTGTATGCTATTTTATTATATTATATCATATTATATGATATTATTTATTATATTATATTTTATCATATTATATTTTATCATATTATATTTTATCATATTATGTTTTATCATATAATATATTTTATCATAGTGTGTTATTTTACATAATATTGTATATTATATATTATATATTAAATATTATGTATTAAATATTATATATTATATATTATTTATATTATTATTATATTATATTATATTATATTATGTTATATTATATACTATAATATTAAATTATATTATATATTATATTATATTATATATTATATTATATATTATATTATATTATATATTATACTATATATTAAAGTATATATTAAATATATTATATATTACATTATATAATATATATTATATATTATATACTATATATTATATATTATATATGATGTATTATATATTATATATGATGTATTATATATTATATATGATGTATTATATATTATATATTATATATTATATATCATATATTATATATTATATATTATATATTATATATTATATATTATATATTATATATTATATATGATATATTATATATTATATATTATATATTATATATTATATATTATATATTATATATTATATATTATATATATATTATAAATTATATATTATATATTATATTATATATATTTTATATTATATATTATATATTATATATTATATATATATTATAAATTATATATTATATAGTATATATTATATATTATATATATTATATATTATATATTATATATTATATATTATATAGTATATATTATATAGTATATATTATATATTATATATCATATATTATATATTATATATTATATATTATATTGTATTTGTTTACTATATTTTATATTATACTGTATACTAAATCATATATGATATTATATTTTATATTATATATCATATTATGTTTTGTTATATTATATCAAATTATACTTTGTTATATTATATCATATCATATTATACTTTGTTATATTAGAAATAATATTACTATATTGTATATATATATATATACATCTATTATTATTACTACTATCTCTCTTCTGCTCGCCAGCTCCCACCTCGGGCATTTGGGCATCGCAAGACCTTGCGCTGGGCTGTGATGGGCTCAAGGTGGCGGAAGCATGGCGGAAGTACGAGGTGTTGCCCCAGCGCGGAATAGCTAAGTTGGTTTATGACCGATATAACTAAGGTTTATCATGGTTTATCGTTGGTTTTTGTTGACGGGGTTTAGAAATCAAACCACATAGTAACTGAGGGGGGGCCACCTTGTAGGTCAAACATGGTCAAACCAAGAAATTACTGGGATATTCTAATCCCATCCCCTGACCATATGAAATATCCGCCATATGGGCCCACAAAATGAATAGATCTAACCCAAAATTATGGGTTCAAAGGTTTGTTTTTTTTAATATTGATATTAAGGGACCTGGATTGATAAACTATTCCAGTCAAGGACCAACAATCATCCCCAATAATATATATATATATATATTATAATATATATATATATGTTATAATATATATATATATTGTAATATATATTATATATATATTATATTATATATTATATATATATATATACAAACAGGATATCATAATATATTGTATTATAATATATTACATTATATGTATATGTATACACATACACACCCAAATGTGATAAATCAATTTGGGATGGTGTTGTGGCATTGGGTTGAGCTCAATCGTACCATCGAAAAAGCAAAACACCCAACTCTCGACGGGATTTCTTGAGTGGAGGAACTGGCATCTCATCTCCAGTAGCCGGGTAGACAATCACCCTGAAACTTGGATATTTAATACCCTCCGGTACTCAAACGTGGGAATGGAAAATTTCAATTAATACATGATGTTCCCATTAAAATCTCCATTGATAGGGGATTTTCCATTGCCACGTTTGATTACCAAAGGGTAGAACATATCTAATCGATAACAACTATCATCAACAAATTCCCAGTTCAGGCTCTCCGAATTCCCCTCGGTGCAACCGATTGGCTCATCCTGTACTGCAGGGATGAAGCCCTGGCGCCCCCTCCTTTCGCCTTCCATTCCTGGGAGAGGCGAGAGCTGTGCAGACATCTGGCCATGGAGGTGCTGCAAATTCAAAAGGCCAGGAATCTAATTTGGATAATATAAGAGCTGTGCTCGGAGCCAACCTATTTCCTCTCCTTGGTCAAATTCAAACACTTCTAGTATCCCCTGCCCTGGCAAAACAAACCAACGTGTTGGGTCTCTCATCTCTGCCTGTCGGCTTCCAGGTTCACAAGATTTCACAAGCCTGAAATCTTCACTTCCGGGCATGAAATATGTACAACTCTGCGTAATTGTGGCTCAAATTAACGCCCCCCCGTTGCGAGGCCCAAATGTTGGACAGAAGCATCTCTTGAGAAAATATCAATTTCTGATCATCCCGTCATTTTATCAGTTTATCTTTTGGGATCCAATCAGGATCCCTATATACCGATGTGTATGTATATGTATTTATTTATTTCCGATTCTGGAATCCCATAATACCATGGTTCATTATTATGTTCACCATACTTCACCCATATCACGGGGTAGCCCTCATTGACAACAAATTCACCAACCTCACAATTCCGGCCATTGGCCATTTTATCCCATTCTATCCCATTGTGTCTCATTTTATATGGATGTTTCCTGAAATGGGGCTCCCCCAAATCATCCAAGTCATTAGACCGTGACTCAGTACTGAAACAACTATGGTGACTTGGGGATCCCCCATGACTCAAGAAACCCCCATATCAATCATATCCCCATGATTCATGGATGATTAATTCATGGTTGATGAATATCTCATCATATCCCACCAAACATGCCATGAATAAATGGGGCCCATTATATGGAGGGCCTCCTAAAATGGGATTACTTCAATAGTTGGATGGTTTATTTCATGGAAATTCCCCCCCCCAAAAAAAATGGATGATGGCTGGGGGTACCCGCATGATTTAGGACATTTCCATGGTTTTTACCATGGCAAAACAAGGCCATAAACCATCCTGAATGACTAACTCACCATTTTTGTACGTTGTAAAAACCATTCCCTGCTGATTAGATGCTCTCCCAGACACTGCCGCGTTTCAGCAGAAGAACGGTTCGGATTTTTTTCGGAGCCACAAAGGGGGCTGCTGGAGGTGCGCGACCATGGAATTTTTAGATGTTGAACTAAGCGAAAAACGAAGAAAACCCATGGGTTTCACTGAGAAAGCCATGGGTTTCAACATGTTTCAAGCATGACTCACTAAGATTGTTTATCCGATCTGTGGGGTTTTGAATGGTTTTGACCATCCAGCATATGGACTTAAGAAACAACTCACCGATATTGAATCTTGTCCAGAAGTTGGGGAGAAAATGATGGCTAAACAGTAGTTTTGGGGCCTCACTCTCGGACAAACTCCTCCTTTTTTACTGGGGATATGCCATCAAAGCTGGGCGAATGGATGTCATGGAACCGCAGACCCGGTTCCATCTCTCAGAGATTCCAGGATGTCCAAGTTGTGGGAGGAGTGGTTTTCTGCAGCTTGTAACACAACCAAAAAAACAACTTGTCAACATGCTTCGAGACACAAGGCCATCTGGCTAAACATCTGGCTTTGGCTTTGGCTGAAAAATGGAATACCATTTAGGACCCAGGGATTGGCAAGGTATATTTTTGGTGGTAGTGAAACACGCTGGCCTGAAGATCTGGAGAACTTAATGGAGAACTGTATAATCCATCAATTCGACTTCACCTGTTTTCCTTGATCATCAGATTCCATCATTCCTCTATCAAAGTACCATCAATCGAACCTGGCAATGGAAAATGATGAAACATCACCAAACTTGATGTATATCTAGGTATAGTAAGTCTATATGGGTGTTGATCCAAATAAAGGTTCCTGGGCAAGGTACAATCGCCGATCAACCGCGAACCAACCGCCGATCAACCGATACACTGCAGATGCGATCGGCCCCCATATGGTTTTCCTATGACTTTCCCAAGAAAAAAAACTGGGCGATCGCATCTGCAATGCCACTTTGTTCTTTGGTTCCCGGACGGGATCACTTGCCGCGCAAGGGCGGCACTAGGCAAACTGAAGGCATTGCGCCTGCCAGAACTTTCAGTAATTTGGTACCCCAAGAATGGGATGGTTAAGTACCAAAAATGGTGACTTGAGTGTGATTTATATATATATAATGGGATATAATGGAATACAATTGGGATATACTGGGATATAATGGGGATGCAATGGTAATCAAACATGGCAATGGAAACTCCATCATTTAGTTCGATGATTTTCCCATTAAAACTGCCACTTCTAGGGGATTTCCCAGCTAGCCACGTTTGGTTTCCGGAGGGTAAGTACTAAGAATAAACGAACATTTGCGGTCCCTTGGGTATATAGTGGGATATCAAGATCCAATCAATGGATAGATTTGAAGTACCATTCGCAGGAAGCCCTTGCTTTTATTCTCAAATATAGGGGCGAAACTAGTAACCTATCCCTTCAACCAAGTCTGGAAAAGATGTTTTGCTGGTGTGATGTCGGAATGATGATGAATAATTTGAACAGTCATAAACTATGAGCATTCATAGAGGGGTGAGATCGAAGTAAGTTCAACATAGACATTAAAGAAGCCAGCGGCTGGTGTCTTCAAGCACTCAGTTGAAATAATGGAGACATGCATAGCTCGGTATCTTCAACAAAGCAGTTGCACAATGGAGGCTGTAACCTTTCCCTACGTGCAGATCCCAGTTGTGAATTATATCTCTAGTGACTAATACGGTGGGTCAGTACCAAACAGCACCGCGCTTGCTCACATCCATATAGTACTAAGAGGTTTTGACCCATCCCAATATGGGCTAGAGCACCCAAAAAAAGAGATAGATTCTGCTAAAACCAAACCTTTCTGCATCTTTTTTGGGCTTAGTATATTTGCATATATGTATATACCTTGTAATACCTTATAATATATATATATATATAGCCATTATTATCATAGTGTAATATGTATGTATGTATGTATGTATGTATGTATGTATGTATGAATGTATGTATGTATGTATGTATGTATGTATGTATGTATGTATGTATGTATGTATGTATTGTATGTATGTATGTATGTATGTATGTATGTATGTATGTATGTTATCATGTATGTATACATATGTATATATATATATATACATATGGCTATGGCTCAAAAAACGGGTATGGATCGCTACGCGACGATCCGGACGTATGGAACCAAGGAGTTGCACAAATGGTCTCAAATGAATTCAATCTCTTCAAAAGGGTATGGATCGAGGGTATGGATCGGGGGTATGGATCAGGGGTATGGATCAGGGGTATGGATCGCCTGTGGGTCCGGGGTATGGATCGGGACCTTACATTTTGAGCTGCAGCCATACATATGTATATATATATATATATGTATGTATTGCATAATTATATCTACATATATATATATATATTACACATGGCTGTTCAAATCCACCCCTCCACACATGTCCCATCTTTGGGAGGAGAACGCTTGCGCCGAGGGGCTGTGGATATTGCGGATCGGACCAAGGTGTAGCCTGCGGATCTGTCAACACGGCTCTGGTTCATGGCACGGATCCATAGATCAAACTGGTTAAACATAGGGATTCACCATCACTAACGGGATATTAAATTGAACATGTGGATGAATGTATATACACATAATATCATATATATATATATAATATGGGGTAATTTGATGTTGATGAATCTTTTGGGCGAAATAGGTTTACCATCGAACTTTCATCATCATTCACCAAACATGGGATATTTCAATACCAACGATGGAATTAAAGGATGGGTTTGGCTGGCAAAATTTGCGGTGGAAGCCTATGGGTTAATTTGGGATAGCTGTTCCAAGCCGGGTTGGAAACAGAACCATATTCAAAGCCACCAAGCAGAAAGTCATCGTTGTTCAAACTTTGATCTTTCCCAACAAATCCAGTTACCAGCACAGCAAATCTGGAGGCTTTTGCACCGGATCTAGAGGGGTTAGTTTTCACCTGCTTTTGGGACCAGAAAACATCCGAAATCTCCCGACGACTTTGGGCTACATCCCAGTGGACTACAGCACCCACCGGGGAGAATCTCAAGCCACCAAGGGTCATCTCCAAAATGCCAAATCCTGTAAGACATCCCTATCCAACTCTCTTGACCACTGCGAAAAGATGTCAATGTGGATTCAGAATCCGAAGAGAAAAAATGAAGTGCGGGTGCATGATCCTCGATTTGGAGGGTCCTTGGCGAGTGGCTTGTTTTGGACTACAGTTGGAAGGCAATGGATGGCAATGGATGGCGATAGCAATCTGAAGAGGACTTTCCAAGGCTAATTTGGCCGAAAGCGGCAGGAATTGCGTAGCATCACAAACCATCACTTTCTATTCCTTTCCCGTGGAGGTTTCCACCATTCCATTAACCATATATCTTTGGAACGGGAAGAATAAAGTATGTATACCATGATGGCGAAGCAGCTATATATTTTCATATCATGTTGTGGCTATAAGCATGGAAAGTACCCCCATAACTTGGGCTTTTTGCCATGGTATTCTATGGCATATGGTATATCTATGGCATATGCCATGGTTCAAAACGAACCCCAGGCTTCAACACAGCCAAACCCAGCCGGTTTGGTGCCTTGGGTGCTAAGCCTTTCACGGTCAAGAGGTCGCCGAGACCCGAGAGACGATCCATGGAGCACTCAGCACTAGTGGCACTGATGTTTTTGTGGCAGTGGACTGTTTCCTGAAAATCATAGATATCATCATATGATAGATGGGGCATGTTTGGCATGTTTTTTTCCTGTGTTGTTTTAGCGGAAAAAAGTCTATGTATGTGATATAATATACATACAATGATATAAAATTACAGTGATGTACTTTTTGATACAATATACAATTCTCGCTCTGTTTCAAAGGAAGTATCACTGGTGTTTTTTGCGTTGGTGGGACATGTTTGCAGGCAAGATGCCGTTCAATATCCAGTTCCTGGATGTTCCATACAGTACCACTCTCAAACGCTTCATGCCTGCCAACCTTTCCCTCAAATACTGTATCCCAAATTAGTGTAATGTGGGTAAATCAACGTCAATCAAACAATATCTATAATTATCAATGTAATATCTGTTCATAGTACTTTATATCACACGTTGACAATGGAGCAAATGGGACTTT
Organism: Symbiodinium sp. clade C Y103; assembly: GCA_003297045.1. Taxonomy (NCBI): domain Eukaryota; class Dinophyceae; order Suessiales; family Symbiodiniaceae; genus Cladocopium; species Cladocopium sp. clade C. Next base: position 123,034 of record BGPT01000183.1, on the reverse strand, counting down.
GAGACACTTCGGATTCCTGTACTGTTTCATCTTGTCTCCATGGGCAGCTTGTTCCACTGGCCCTCTTCCACGGGGTGTCCCCAAACCCCGTGCGGACCGCTGAGCCAATTGGCACATACAAACCCAACACTTGCAGACTGCTAATAGGGTATACCCCTAGAGTTGCATGCTATATAATCGTAAAAGATATAATATAATATCAATTATTATCATTGATTGATGTTAATATGATTATATATAATATTTTACACTTGCTTTTTTATTTTTTTTTGGTTCTACAACCATCAAATGCGGGGCACCCTGTTTTGAGAGAAACCCGAAGTCTGTATCCGTGATATTTCTTGGCCGTACGAGTACTGGGTAGGGTTCCCATAATGGTCATAATGATCTTCGTATGAGTCAATCGTATGACTATAACTCCCCAATAATCTACCAATTGGTATGTCGGGCACTGCTCAAATACTACTGGTGATCTCAGAACTCAGGGTGCCAGGTGATCATACATTTTAAGTACCGTTTTTTGTTGTCACTGCAGTCTCACTGCAACCCAACTTCTCGATGCTGCATGATAAACGGTATAATGCTATCTTGAACATTTGACAGCACAACAAATGTAACTTGGAACAAATCATGGAAATTCCCAGATGCTACCTTGACCAACGTATTCTGAATTTTAAATAAATCAGTGAAATGCAAACAGGTGAGACCATTCCAAATCAGTCATGTACAATCAACGCTGACGTCGTGGAGAGGTCATTGCAATAAAAAACAACCCAAGCAGCCCCAAGAACAATAGAACAGTAACAACCCCACCTGAAAAAAAAAAACAGAACTGTACCAGAAAGGTATTAAACAGATATAAATGTGATATAAATTAGATATAGTTATATTAAATGATTAGAAATGTGTTTCTACCTGCTGGATCCCTCTGGATCCCTTTTGGGGCCCGTCTTTTTTCGTATAACCCTCTGGTAATTTGTTACATAGCTATTGAACATGGCCATAGAAATCGTGGATTTTCCCATAGCATGGTGATTTTCCATAGTTATGTAACAGTTTAGGGTACTTCACCCATGATGATTTAGCTGACCAGGCTTCCTCAACGACCAGATCTGCGCGGCATCCCTGTTTTTCAACATCGGCTCGCGCAGAGCTGCGGCTCTTTGACCTGGTCAGAAGACTCAGCCTGGGAAAGGCACAAAAAAAAAACACCATGAGTTGAGGTTCCATCTGATTATCCCATTTTATATGCATGTTTCATTATTTTTCGTATTTCCCTATCATTCCCCAAATCTGAGATTCTAATGTCACAATATGTCACACATTTTTTGGGGGACACACCAATCCCCATATTTCCAGCCGACCCGATCTCTGCCGCACCGATCTCCGGCCCCTTTTCCACATGGCACACAGCGTCGCATGGCGGCCGCACGCCCGGGGATGAGTGGAGTGGCAAGCGTTGAAATAGTCTGTGGCTCCATTGCTCATGGTCAAATCGGTGGTTCACCAACAAAAATGATGGCTACCGGTAATAGTAACCATTACGTGATACAGTATTATAATTGCATTCTCGGGACATCACATGAGAAGTATGTTCGGAAATCTGACCAACAGGATGACAGAAACGGGTGTGTCTGAAAATGGGGTATATCCCCCCAAATGGCCATTTTTATAGGGATATTGATCATTGGTCCATGGGTGAAGCTTGGGAGGGTTGTCCAGAAATATGTAAAATATTGACAATACTGTATATATCCCACAATGAGACAGTAAAAACTTTTACCCTCCGGCAATCAAACGTGGCTTGCTGGAAATTCCTGAACTGTATATAACATTATATAACATGCTTTCGATTCAGACCCGAATTTATATGGGATTTTTCAGCCAGCCATGTCTGAGTACCGAAGGGTACCAAACCCCCCAGGTTAGCCCCAGAATGTTTGGGACCTACAGTAGACGGTAGGTCCTCTCAATTCATCCCATACGGCTCAAAGACATGGCACGTCATCAAATATCAGAAAATCAAACATGATATCCTGGACAGGGTAAGATTAGTAAGATGACATAACATCATATTTCATTGTACCTTTCTTTTTAGGGTCTAATGATATGTCATCTCAGAAACATGTTGAGTTATTCAGGGCTTCGATCTTGAAGATTTGGGTCTGTACACTCTGGTCCTAAGACATAGTTATGGACCATTTTGTTGCCACTGGAGGCGACCCTGTTTCGATAAGGAAGGCAGTCTGAAAATTGGTGATAATGTCCAGATTCCTCACCACAAGAGTCGAGCTGTGATTGCGAATCCACCAAGAAAATAGGTTTGTCTGAAAATAGTGTATCTCTAAATCCATTGGTTAATCCTCATTATCCCCATTAAATGGCTAGTTCATTGGGGGTATACCCTATTTTCAGACAAACCCAAATGATGTCTCGGCCTTGCCTTTTTCCAACGCTCCACTGTTCATCCCATGTGAAACCTTCATCCTTCACCTGGCAATCTGATAAAATTTCCATCCTTCAGAATGCTGGACCACTTTGAGTGCCATCTCCACACAAATATTATAAATATATTGTTTTTCCTTGGCCACAAAGACTCTTCGAATTTGACACTTTGATCATGCTAAATGCGTGAAACCTGAAACTTAAATCTGTTCGCTGGTACTTGTTAGATATCTTGTGCAATTTTTACTGGTCAGTGTCTGTACTAGTTGCTACTATCAACACCCGTCCGGACACGAACCATCCAATCTTTGGGATGCCCCCCCCCCCATACTGCTTGACCAGATCTTTTCCTTGCGATCCCATATCCGCCAGAGTTACTGGTGGTTTGCCATTTCTGTAACTGGGCATGGAAAAACACGAAATTCACTGAAACCAAACATAGCAAGAGACAATGTTCTATTTCGACATATCTCTTCACAATGCCATGAACAACATATGTCTCCACTGTCCTCGTTTTTAGCCTTTCGGAAAGGCATCTATTCACTTACCTCCCCACAACTTCAATGTCCATGAACGAGACGTAGACCCCCAAGAAATCGAACATGGACTCCAAAATATTAACCAAACAAACAACTAGCTTCCAAGAGTCTGAAACACAAAAAAAAACCTTCCATCCTTAAATGTTCAATGACAATTGCTTAAATCTGACATTTATACATATTTTATATTATATACATTCTAATTACACATAAATTACGTACATATACATATTATGATACAGTATGTATATTGCGTAGATATAGTTACATGTCATAGATGTAATTATATATATATACACATCATCATATCACGTACATTATGTACATGTAAGATGTATTGTTGAGGCCGTCTTCATCTGATACCAGAAAAAAGAACAAGACGCCAGGACTCTCATGTGGTGCTGGCCATAGTTCTGACCTTTTCCAGACCTAGCGTGTCACAGGTACGGTGCACAAGAACTGTCCGGCGGTGTCTGTTGGTTTATGAGTTAACTGAGGTTTATGGTTGGTATTAGTGTATAAGTAAAGTTTGTGACTTTGTAAACCAGCAATCAATATGCACATATAAATATAAATATAAATATATTTATATCTAGAGGTAAGGATCTGACCTGGGGTCCCGAGACTGGAATCGATGAACAAAACTGGCAGCCAAATCAAATCTGGAACATCTCTACCCTGTATTGGATGAGTGGCAGTTCCAACTAATCCCACAAATAATTGGTGACTTCATCCTCCAAACGTTGGATTGGAAGAATGAGAAAGACATCTCTTAGAAACATCCAGACAACCAACCATAATTTCTGGGATTGACATTGTGACTGACTTTGTTTGTGTCAGCAGGCAAGGGAAATCACCTTGGGAAGGATACCCAACCAATCAGAAGTTTAGCATGCAGATTGTACATAAAACATATATTTATTGAACCCAATGGACCATTTTCGAAAATCTTGAGCAATTGGGTCGAAAAGTGAACCTAGAATCACACAGTCATGCAATGTCATGGATGCATAAATGCAACAGTCATGAATAAAAACAAAACAATCATTGCCTACTAATTAAAGTAAATCAGCAAGATCTTCAGGAAAATGTCCCAATGACTCCCAATTGACGTTTAGAATCCCATCTTGGAGAGAAATACACTAATACAGTATAGTCATACAGTAATACAGCAGTCTTTCCAATGCCGCATGACACCTGCAAACTTTTCAGAATTGAAAGGTATGGGTCTCGCGAGCTCAAAGATGGAGTCATTTAAGCAAGCATAGTACTAGTGCATAATAAAATAGAATTTAGACGAACATGACAATCACTGATCACATCAATATGGACTTCTCGCAAAATAGGGTGCCTATATGTGCCTACATATATATGTGATTGTGGGTCATCATTTCCCCCATTCGATGTTCCGGGTATCTCCTCAGTTTTGGACACACCATCCAGGCACTGCAGCCGAGCAGCGTTTCGAGTTCTCGTAGTTACGGCCTGCAAAAAGACCGGGCACCGGGCATAGTTTATGGTTTCTCGACAAGATTGGAAGAAACTCTGTATGGAATGGATGGGCAAACAAATGAAACATATGCAACATGGATGAGACTGGTACAAACAGAGGTCCAGCAATGTACATTAGCATGAAGGTCTTTGTTTGTCTCTGTACACCTTCTGTCTTTCATCATGTCTTCTTTGCGTGCATTTGAAGGAATTTTAAGATGCATCATGGTTCACGTGCAATCACATACATAGACACCTGTTGAAATCACCGGTGCATTTTTGTTTCACCTTCTCAGGACAAAAATGTATCCCAATGATGGCGCGCGCCATGGGATCACTGAGATCCGGACAAAGACTGGAGAAAGATTGGTTTACACCTTGGCCCGAGCCCGAAGGAGTGAACAAAACTCCAATGCCGACATCCAATGCCGACAAAGGAATGCTCACAGTTTTTTGGACCCTAGAATCCACTATAGATAGGTAAGTTAAGGTATCTGTATAAGTGTATGTATAAGTAGCCTGTAGATATCTGTAGATGTCTAATAAGTATTAAATAGTATTAATGAGTAGGCTGCCCGGATACACTTGGGTGCCCGAACGTGCTTCCATCTGCGCATCACGTTCCTTCAACTTCTTAAGTTTTTCCTGTTCAAGTCTTTCAGCTGCGGCCGCTAGACTGGATATTCAAGCATGTAAAAGGCATGTTCCAGAAATGGTGAAACATATCCAGGAGCTTTGCGCCATCTCTCTGGACACATCCCAGTCTCCGTGACTCGAACCGTGTTGATCAGATGGTTATGGGTCAAAACCAAACCTACCCTCATTAGGTACCCTAAAATAGCTGGTCAATGGATGGTTATTCCTCCAAATATGGTAATAATAGGTTTTGACCCATCCCCACATGAGTGTTTATACACCACATCAGGTAATTAATTACTATTCACTCACTTGTTTCTGCTTCTTGGCATTTTACCTCTACACCTTTACAGCAACCTGCAAAACAGAGAAAACATTTGGAAACCTGGAAAATGTGAAATCCCAGGGACACAGAATCGGTAAGAGACTCTTTTGGTCCTGGAAATACTTATCAAACCTGTTTTTGGATCTTTTTGGGCTTTCTATATACACGTGTTACATATGTTTTCCCGTATGCCATGGCAGGTTGGCTACCACTAGTGGTGATGATTCCATCATCCGCCCACACACGCCTCGGTGGAACCGATGTGATCCAGCCTAAGATGTTCATCGAAAAAACATGGGAATGATGGAATGGTTATTTCTATCAACATGGGGATGGCTCTGGGAATGTTTCGGTCACTATCTATACAGCTTAGCCTTTACCCAGTAAACATGTGACATCATGTGACGCATTTGCATAGGTGTGCATGATAATATAATTTCACATAATTTCTGTTTCTTACACCAGTCATACATCTTGTTGTCTTGTCATCCTTTCCATCGGATCTGGTTGCAGTCTTGGATTCCACATTACCAAGTACTTGTTGTATGTGCCATGGTGAAAACATGCTGTACGGGGTATGGTCATCCATCGCATAGTGGGAATTCGGAATTCTTGCAACGGGTATATATGTAAGCGCCTATTAATGGATTGATGACCACACCCCAATATGGGCTTATGGTCCAACTTTTGCCCATGGCACATATAATATTGCGCTTATGTCTGGTTTTTTTCCAAAGAATTACAGTACCGCAAATTGCCACGTGGCATGCTGCAAAGCAGTGGAAATGGGTGATGACTAATGGCTGGTGTCAATGGGGAGCATCATCCCAAAGATGGCAGAATATAACAACCAATCTTCCAAACATGTCCCAGCCACCAACAGAACATCATATTCTTGCTGTGTTCCTTATAATATTGCCTCGTGGTTTTTCGCTCAACATCTCTGGTAATTAATTACACATGGCAATGGAAACCATTTAGTTCGATGATTTCCCAGAAACCTCCATTTAATTAGGGATTTTCCAGCTTGCCACGTTTGAAAACACCGGAGACCGTCACGGTCAACAGGGCCCCCGAGCAGCGCCAGCAACAGACGGATTTGCTCGCGCGTGGCCTCGAGAGGTGAGGTCGCTGATGGGTGGGGAGACGTCTGTTGGTTTTGAAAGTCATCCCAGTCACCAACAGGTTCAGCAAGAAGTTAGGAATTAATATGAATTAATCATATAGATGTTCCATCTTTCACTTTTCTGTCTTCGGGGACAGTTTCATACAAAGTCATTCCAACAGACAAAAGACAGAAACAAAATAAAAAAAAACAAAAACACATTTCGGCAAGGAATTACTGTTCTACATTTTGGGGGACAACTATGTCTAGGATAAACCCTAGTTCTGTATAGTTGTGTTCGACGATTTTTCAATCGCATGGTAGAATAATATAGAATACTAGTTTGATACAGTAAGCATACAACCAAGCAATGCTAGCCAGATATATCTTGGCCATGAATTGATTGATAATCCCCTTAACTATATACATATATATATATACCCCTTATTGTAGTACAGTAGCTATAAACCAACTTGGCTAGCGAACTGGCGCACCCGCTGGTCAACTGGTCGGACTCGTTGGGTTGTCTGATGGGACAAGCCAGTTCATGATAACTATACGTCAACGACAATACAAATAATGTATATATATATGTATAATATATGTATAATATATATATATATATTGATATGCGAATATCATCTAATTGGATAATATTGGATATTTAATGGGATATAATCCCTTCCCCCTATTACTAAAACCCCCCCAAATAATAAAAACTAGGGTCCATCTCCAATTTTGGAAAATTTGTGGTTGGCCAATTTGACTTTTAATTGATCCCCTTTAGAAAACAATTTAAAAATAAACCTACCATTTGTCGGTTTCACCCCCTGATAATAAAAACTAGTCAACCCCGGGGTGCTTATTATTAGGGTCCCGCTTCGAAATCCAATTTTTTGCAACGTATTAATTGCGTTTTAAATTGGAATTTANAACTAGTCAACCCCGGGGTGCTTATTATTAGGGTCCCGCTTCGAAATCCAATTTTTTGCAACGTATTAATTGCGTTTTAAATTGGAATTTAATTGATTTCGAAATCGAGAAAAACAGTTTTTAGTAATAAGGTCCGGCGCTTACTATTAGCGATCCGCTTCGAAATCAATTTTTTTGCAACGTATTAACGGCGTTTTAAATTGGAATTTAATTGATTTTGAAATCGAGAAAAACAGTTTTTAGTAATAAGGTCCGGCGCTTACTATTAGGGATCCGCTTCGAAATCCAATTTTTTGCAACGTATTAATTGCGTTTTAAATTGAGATTTAATTGATTTTGAAATC
>BGPT01000183.1:85104-115203 GCA_003297045.1 Symbiodinium sp. clade C Y103 | reverse complement strand
ATTGATTTTGAAATCGAGAAAAATAGTTTTTAGTATTAAGGTTTGACGCTTACTATTAGGGATCCGCTTCGAAATCCAATTTTTTGCAACGTATTAATTGCGTTTTAAATTGAGATTTAATTGATTTTGAAATCGAGAAAAATAGNTATTAAGGTCCGAAGTTTACTATTAGGGTCCCCCCTAATAATAAATACCCCCCTAATAATAAAAACTACCTGAGGTGTTTATTATTAAGGGGGGGGTGGGGGGGGGAGGTTTAGTATTAGGGGGAAAGGATTACCCTCCAGCAAATTCACATAGACCCTGCCAGATAGGGGGTGGGAAATTAGTTTCCACTAACGATCTGTTATTTTTAGGGTCTATGTTAAGTTACCAGAGGGCATAACCATTTTGATGTCATGTACGGATGTGTCTGAAAATGGGGTATTGCACCTTTAAAAAAAGGAAGATAATCAAATTGCATGTCAGTAGGGAAAATGATGATTAACCAGTGGATTTGGGGTACCCTATGCTGAAATAGATTCACATTGCAATGAGGTATATCCCGTTAAAGATGGTTCATAAATAGAGGGCTTACACATGTTTATACCTCCTGTATGATGATACGATGGGTTAGCAAATGGTGTTTTTCAATGAGAAACGCCCAAGATATCCCAAGTGAAGGAGATCATAAACCATTTATATCCATTTACCAGCCATCATTGGCCATCATGTCAACCGTCCATGACAGCATGTTAAAACAAAAGATCCTGCTAGGCCGAATCCGAGGTTCAAACCTTGATCCGGCAAGATCTGTCTGCGAACCAGAAACCGTGTTTTCAAGGGGCCAAAAATTGGTTTGTCTCAAAAAATGGGTTGTACCCCAAATTTTGATGGTTAATCACGATTTTCCATACTTGAATGATCCACCTGAATCACCATTTTCCATATCGTTTAGATTGCTATTTGGAGGTATACCCCATTTTCACAATGCAAACTCGGTGCCCCGACACCGGTCAGATTGGAAGTCCTCCGCAAGCCTAGAAAGGGTTGTGTTCTTCCATGTTCTGCTTTGGTGTTGTTGTGCCAATATGTTTTTGAATACGACATGTGATATATGAACACAAATATATACTTAGTAGATGTATGTATGTACTGATTATACAACTTAGTAGATGTATGTATGTACTACTGTACATTATATATAATATATATATACCATTATATATTACAATTATATGTATATATATATATATATATGTATGAACTCTGTATTTCATACATGAAGTCATATGATTCCATCTTGACTTTCATGCGGGGGATGTGGATGTGCCGGGGGGTAAGTCCACAAACGTTGGAGACGCGTGGCCACGCACTGTCTTTCCTAAGTTGGACACACTTTAGGGCTGTTTCAACCTTGGGTGCTTGCCAAAAAAAAATCTGTTTACTCTTTCCCTGCCAAGTATTGAGATCCCGATTTGTCTTGGTTTCTCCAATTTTGGGAAGGATGAAGCCAAAGATTGGCTGACATTGTGCTGTTTGTATCTGCCCCATTTCTTGACAAACCTAAAAATCCAACTATTCATTGCTAACATAGCTATTGAAAATCACCATTTTTAATGGGAAAATCCACTATAAATCCCCATTTTCAATAGCTATGTTAGTTTACCAGTGGGTATTCATTGCTAACATATGTTTCTTTTAATACGTACATTCATAAGAATTGGCTTGTGAAATCCACTATTTTCAAGAACAATCCCAAGGGACCTGGCATAAAGACCATGTTTCAAGAACACGAGATAAAAATCCCTTCATGTGAAATGTTGACTAAGCAACCCCCAAACAGACTATATCTGTTATTTTGACAAACCATATAGTCTTAAATGCATGACGATGATATATATATATATATAAATACTTACATAATCCTATACAGTCTGACATATGCAACTATCGTAAAACATCGTAAAACCATCATATGTGCCATAGGCAAAACATATCAAAACATGGTATATGTAATGTGGCCATCTGACCATCATTGGCATTCCTTCCAATGGATATATGCACCCCTATAAATTGATTGATGACCATTCCCCAAATGGGTGTATGATAAAAACATGCATTTCTTGATGGGATTGGTTTGAGGGACAATTACAGGACCCCCCCTATATTTCATGGGAAAACCCATGGCTTCCGGTGAAGAGTTTCTAACCAATCCAATGATAACAATGTTAATATGATAATATGTGCCACTATAAGATTTTTTAGAAGTATAACTTAGACTACAAGTGATAAGTGATTGCCATCATAAGATTTATATTAAAAAAAAAACGTAGAACTTGGATTAAGAGTGATTATTTCCCTGTGATCTACCTGTTCTAACTAACCGGTGATTGAAAACCCAGGGATTTCAAGGCCACGCTGTCGGCGCACGTTGGAGGTGACCCCGCAACTGCTCCGCGGTTTCGGCGTTGACCATGTCCTGCAGCTGAAGCTGAGACAACATTTGGTTGGAAAAATGGGGGGATTTCTAAATGGGATGGAATCATATTCCAGTCATATTCGAATCATATTCCAATATAGTTATTTCAATCATATTCCAATGTAATTATTCCAGTCATATTTCAATCATATTCCAATATATATATAACTATTCCAATCCATAGTGCAAGTTCAGCAGTGGGATGTGACTGATGTGACAATCATGGGGAGAAATGGCTTGTCTTCGAGGGAGAATTGCAGGAAAGCCACTGGTTGTTTTTACTCCACAAGTGGGGGCCAGTGTGAGTGTTTCCAGCTGGGTATCTGCCAGAGAAGTCAGATGAAAAGACATCTTCAGGATCTTAAAGTCATGGACATCCAAAAGCTGACGTAGATTCCTCCACCAAAGGCACTCTAGTCTCAAAAAGCTGCCACTTCCTCCAACATTGGAATATGACCCTGTGCACAGTCCCAAGTGCTGTGATACTTGAAGCAAGACATTATTTTCATCATTGGATAGGTTTAAGGGAAATTCTTCGCAGGAAACCATGGATTTTCCCATGAAATATGGTGGTGGGTCAAAACCTATGATTATCCATTTTAGTGGGATGAACATCCATTTACCAACTTTTTTTGATGTTCACTAGGTACCAGGGTTTTCACCTATAGCCATATGGGGGTTTCCGGTGTCAATTTTCCCTTTCACCACTCCAATGATTTTAGAGAGCGCCGTCCTGCGCATCTTCCGAATCAATGTCATCCGGGTCCATGCTGCTGGTACCTGCGCTGCCAAGCGCAGGTTGCAGGAGCCTAATGCTGGAAAATCCTTGTGGAAAATAAGACTACTTTTATTCGCTTGTCATTTCTACCAATTACTAAACCCCAAACAAATAAACAAAAACAGCGATTTACCACTATGTTTGCAGGGTAAGTGCCCATGTGCTCCTTTCACAATGTTTCTTGGGTATAGGGTTAGTTTTACTTCTCTACCTTTTTGTGGTTGCTATATTATAAACTCAGAAATTTAATGGACATGGGGAAAACACGCTATCATCGAATACTTGAATAATTTCTCCGTATTGTTAGAGTACATTAGAGTATCTTATCATTTAGAGTAGCCTGTGAGAATGCAGGGGCTCTATCATATTGAAAGAAGTCAAACACAACAGCCCTCCTCCGTTCGGATGAACAGGTTGAAGCCAAGCAAAGACGTGACCCGCGAATGGTCGCTTGGAGATGGTCATGTGATCTGGACATCTCGGTCAAAAGCACTAGGCTCTGGTGGGCAGACATTGACTCCTGACAAACTACCAAACTTTGGTGAAGTCTTAGTCTTAAACTATAATCACTAGTAAATTGGTAAACCCCATAATGAAACCTATCAGAACTATCAATTGGAGATGGTTTTTTTTTTACGACCTATTTATGGTAATGTTGGCGATGCTGAATAATGCATGGTTTTATCACAGTAGTGAACACTTGTTAATGATAAATTCACGCGTCCCATGTGGAATGAGAAAATGCTCCATATGTGGATACATATAATATGTGTATATATATATATGCACAGTTTCCTTTGCCCAGTAGATTACTATGTGCTCCTCCTTGCGACAGTGTACACGGTCTAAAAGTAGGACACCCCAGTCACTCCGATGGCTTTAGAATATGATATTCTCCATCAAAGGTTCCACAGAATTGAAGGTTTTCCCATGATTTGAACAACCCCATTTCTGTTACTCAGTGGTTAAATTCCAATTTGTAATGCTTCACCTCATGTTGGCTGATTACATATGGAGGTTTCACCCCCCAAATCATCCAAAATCCGACCATTGTAGTATTATTATTTGAAATCTATGGTGACTTGGGGATCCCCCAGTTTAGGAAACCTCCATGTGGTAAATTGAATACCAAACTCACCTCAAAGCACCCCCTATGTCTCCACCCGACCAGGCACCTGAGCGCTTCCTGACACATTTCCAAGACAACAGTAGCAGGCAATGGAAAATGCCTACAAAATCCTACAAACCTTAATCCAAGACAGAATGTCTTCTAGATGATAGTTAATTACATACAACATACACATACACATACAATCACATACATATACATGTATAATATACATAGATCACATTATATAATCATAGTTACACCAGAATATACAAGTATATATCATAACTGATATCCTGAAAGGTACCCCAAAGTGGGATGCCCCAAGCTGCCATGACGCTGTGCCAATGGGAAGAATTCACAGGGATCCAGCTGTGCATAATGGCGTTGGAAACAGCTTGACACCTGAATCTATGCTGGATGATTCGGGCAGATTGCTTGGATCGTGCTTCACATAGTATAGATTAGTATAGTATAAAATGAATCAATATGAATTGAAATGACATGATGACATGATGACGTTCATTCTTAGTCCCCCGCATGCTGGCTTTGCAAACACAATTGCTGCCGATCCATTGGATGCACTGAGTCGCAGGTGATGATTTGGGAGACTCTCACCAGTAGGGAACAACCACACATCACTTAAATATGAGTTGAATTCACCTATGAAATATATTGAAATATCATTTATCGATCTGTCGTCTAGTTACTAGTTCCTGGTGTCAACCCATCCGTCCAAAAAAAAATATCTGAAACTCAATTGGGATCATCATCCACGGCAGGACAAGCGTTACAATCTGTGAAGCCACCAAATAAACATCTACAGGGCTGCTCCGGACACCTCGTATATACATTTGGGGGTTGAGGGGAACTGGAAGGAAGTCACATTGTCACATGACCAAGTTCCATCAATTTCCTTCCCCAACAGTGTCTAAGATCCACTTTGGGTTGGAGCAAGCCTGTTTCCAAATGCACAATTTCCAGCCATCTTTCCCCAGTCACCAGCACCAGTGGCCCTGCCTGCTCTTCGTCGACCTGCTGGGGGTCAGTTCTGGAAAACGACCCATTTGGTTCGATGATTTGCCGATGAAAACAATGGCGATTTTACATATAGCCATGTGAAAAAGCACGTTTATATGAGTGACATACAGTATTCATCATGACACATCCACTCACATTACTTGAAAAAAAATATTTGTACTGAGAATCAAATCGTATTATCTTCTATTGGATTGGTTTAGGGGAAAATCTACAGGAAACCATGGATTTTCCCATGAAATATAGAGGTTTCCTGTAAATTTTCCCTTAACCCAATCCAGTGATATCTTCTATTCTTATACCCAAGACCAAATCTCAACATCCAGATCATTGGGAAAATCATTGGGTCTTCTTGGATTTGCTGCAATTCTGTGGATCAAGAGCTGCAAGGCTGCAAGGATTAAAACATATTGTTATATTGTTGTATATATAATATATATATAATATATATATATATAATTGTGTATATATATATATAATTGTATATATATATATACATATAATTGTATATAAGGAAAACAAGACAACTCAATCAATTAATTGACCAAACGATAACATCATCAACTCCCAAAACCCAACCCCAACCGACAAAAATCCCAGGTCAAGGCACTGATGTCGCAAACTCATGGAATTGCTGTAGTCCCTCCGCCGTCCGGTGGACTTTTGACTCATCACCTAAAGTCTGTTGACGAAATTGTCCGTCCGGGAAAACCCATGGAAAAGCCACGGCTTGTACAACAAAAAAACGAACACACTTAAAATATTCTGATGATGCACAGTACGTGTATATATACATACATATATATAGTGAAGAGAAGATGATATCTATGTAAGTCATGTAAGTATACATATTATAGCTACGGCAGATGGATTGATGGTGGTTCTCTACCCGTACACCATGAAGTTGGCTTGTCTGATACATGGTCCTTTGAAACCACCTTATTACGCCGTGGGTGTCTCTGAATTTGTGTGGTATAGCGCAAAATAGCAATGTGAATGTGGGAAATTTTGATACACCATGATAAACCACTGGATTTGGGGAACCCATTTTTCAGACAGAGTCACAATAAGTCACAATAAGTCACGTGCTTTACATCCCAGCTACGAGTAGTCAACGCTCCTCCCTCTTTTAACCACGACCATCAATCATCCAATGCATCGCTGAGTGGCATCTGGTGAGACCGTTCGCTTCATGATGGTTTGAGCAGAGCTGCCTGGTTGGAACTGGGGAAAGCTGGAACTCACCCTGGTTTTCCTGCGAAACATGTTTTCTTTACATCGGCAAAACTTCAAAGTCGAAAATGGTAAGCTGCAAAACCACTGTTTTCTTCAGGAATATCATGGTTCTCATTTTGTTTCATGTTTTTAGAAAAGGGCATTATTTCTGGGTATACTCGTTTTGCAGGTACACCCATAGGTGGAATCCCTACATTTGGTTAACGCCCCACAAGTTGGCTGGTGAAATTCCCCTGATTGATTGCTAAATACAATTTCCTTCCATGGTCAATCCTCATTTTGGCTGGTTCAATCCCCCATTCAGGTAAAATCAGCACGTTCTCCGTGTTTGCCGCCTAAATCGCCATTTTCCCCATGTCGCTTGTTGGTTCAACCGTCATTTTCCCCTTGCGCATCGTTGATTCAACCACCATTTGGCCCATGTTTTGATGACGTCCGCATCATTTCCACCCTGGGCTCCCCTGGGCTCCTCTGGGCTCCCGGACTCACACCGCCCTCGGGGAGCTCGGAGGTGCCCGAATTCAGAGCCTGTTCCATGGCGCTGCGGTCCTTTTCTTCCAGCAACAGCCTGGAAGCGATGGAAGATCTATAGAAGATATGGAAAACCAGAGTGGCTCATAGGTAAATCATCGATAAATTGGCCATCTTATGAAGGTAGGGATAAAAGAAAAGGAGATTCACCATGGTTGTTGACTATGGATATATCGTGTTGACATGGTTGTTGACATATCTACCAACAATTCCTACAAGGTGGAACCCCCCAGTTGTATTTGTTGCTTTATAAACCCTATTGACTATAAAATCTATAGATATATCTACCATAAACCATAGTTGCGGTCATATAGTTAAAAACCAACCTAGATGTCGTTTTGGGGGGCACCACCTTGTAGGGATACTACAAAGGAATGCAAAGGATATTCACCACCAGTAAGTGTTTCTTGTCACCAACTAACAAAGCTTAATAACTCATAATTCTGCAAGAATTAAGCCCCCTAGACAGGTAAGTTAGTTTGTAAGTAGGCTAACCTGGGTTCATGGAAATTGCAGGCTACAGTGAATATGTGGGAATTATAAATCGACTTATAACATCTTATAACGGGAGGAATCACCTTGTATGGATTTACTGGGAATACTGTATGGATAAACCCAAGAATTCGATATTCAATCGGCATACAATGGGAATATATTGGGATGCAATAATAGCAATGGAGTATGGGAGATATCCGTTGGTGAAAACCATCTATAATTGGTCAGAAAAGATTCGACCAAATTGGAATGTTCTGTGCTTATGTGTCATGTATCCAGATTCCAGTCCATCGAAAGTTCATTATTATTTTTACTTTGGACTGGGATTTCACAAAAAAGGCCTTTTTTCTTGTGGGAGGGGTGGGGTTATCCTTTTAGAATCAAGGTCTGTCCCTCTCTCTGTCCAACTCTCTGTCGGATTAGATACTACTGGTTACTTCTGTGGCTGCGTCTGATAATTCAGGCCCAATAGATTAAAACATAATTTTCCCTCTTCAAATGCCTGGGATATCCCCTATTGGACATCGTCCAACATGACTTGGCCCAAAACATGATGATGAATTATAGTGATTAAAATAATGAATGGATAGTTCCCTAACCCTATAATACCCTATAGCTTTAATTGTCATCAGCTGTTTTTGTTTAACTCAGCTGGTGTCATACTTTTTTTAAACTCATCCAATGTCATACTTTTTTATCCTCGGAAATATGTTTGATGTTATGCGGAATGCGGCTATGCAAAATATGCATGATAATGTTGACTTTCTAATGGGATGGGACATGCTGGGATTTTTTTGTTGGCAATTGTAGGATAGAAACGGACATCTTTGAAAAATGTTTGAAAGGTATGAGTAAGTTCTGGACAAACGTATTGTGTCTCTCGAACATGATTATTCTATATGCATATAGCCATGGCGATGGGAACATAGGACAAAAGAGGAAACAGGTGGAAACTATAATGTTGCTACAGGTTGAATCAACCCTTAGCTGTGCCTCCGAATCATCTTCCGAGGGACCCTCCGGAAATCTTGAATCAAACACAACCAGTTGAACACCAATGATCACTTCCCCTGTAGTACTAGAGTGCACTATAACCATCATAATATCTATGATATCATCTGTATTCATATTCATTTGTGTCGTATCACAAATGGTCTGGGTACAAGAATGAATACCCAACAATGCATGGTTTACTAGTCTTAGAAGTCTTAGAATGACCACCATCAATGGTTCCATGAGCATTATATGTAAACCAAAACTATTGGTTGGTGCAGGCTATCCTCTCACTTCTTTGCAAGCTTTATCGCTGTATGAGTTGCATGGTTAAAATCAAACTTGTAATGGATTCAAATCTCAATGATGTTCAAAACAAAAAAACACTAAATCTTCCATGTCTACAGATCAAATAATCATTTATAATGGTTAAGAGGTTAAGATCTGATGGAATCCCCATCTCTTTCCAGATGACATCTCTATTTCCCCCACGGCATCATAAGACTTTCATCTTCCAGTTCTGCCTCTGTCGCTCCAGTTCTGCATCCTGACCAGCTACAAGACTGGAGATGTCGTCCTCAAAATATGGGCAGAACCGATCGGTTAATGATGGTGTATATAATCATATAATGGTCAATGATGATGAATCCTGGTGAATATATTTGTTGATTACGGTTGATGATGGTTAATATAATGGTGTTCTATGGTGTTCTGGTGTTCTTGGAATAGGACCATCATTTGCACATCTCCGAATGCAGGATTTCCAT
The DNA here is from genome assembly GCA_003297045.1 of Symbiodinium sp. clade C Y103. NCBI lineage: Eukaryota > Dinophyceae > Suessiales > Symbiodiniaceae > Cladocopium > Cladocopium sp. clade C. Next base: position 105,796 of record BGPT01000183.1, on the reverse strand, counting down.
CCAGCAATCACTGCTTCAAGGAGTCGATTCCAAGAGATCAGTCATAGGGAAATCTGAAGGGAAAACGGACGGAAGAGGAACATCTAATGTCAACCCCAAAGTTTATTAGGGCGAGAATCCCCCGGTCATTTCATCTACTTTCAGATGGTACCCCCCAAACCGCCGAAACAGGGGTTTATTAATCCAAGGTGGACATCTACCCCACTTCAAACTACTTTCAAATGGTTTTCCGATGATGTGGATAGGATTCGAGCAATCAATGAGTGTCTTTCAGCACTACATCTGCTCCCAAAAACCCGCGCGCCTCATAGGCAGTCTGGAAGCGCGAACCGACGATGGCCTCAGCTCCGCGCCGCTTTTCAACGAACGCAGGCCCTGACGGCCCATCCACGGCCATCCAATCAATGTGGTGCTCCCCCAAGTTGCAAGTTGGTCTACAAGACCCATCCCCACTACATAACAGGTATAATGTGATGATATATCATGATATATCTACCAAAAACCCGGTTGTGAAAATTCAGTTCGAAACCAAATTAGCTATCGATTGGGGCTACCACCTTGCAGGGGTTCCTCAGCCTCCGTTTCTACTAGCCAAGCCAGAGGCATTGGTTTTTCTAGACGCCCATATCCGCCCATTCTCCGTAGAGATTTCGAAAAAAGAGTCTTGCCTGAGAATTTAAGGGAAAACAAAACTCCAAAATCCTGTAGTCTATGAGAGTTCAAAATAAATTTGGATATTTGATGGTATTGGGGGTATACACCATTTTTACACAGACTCATGTATATGTTTTTTTCTGTTCGGAATCTGTCAATATAGTTGATTGCGTGTATCCCTACGATTCCCTACCTGCGTTTTGCTTCATGCCTCATTTTTTTTTTGCAAAGACCTTCCAGAAGCTCTGGAACATGGCCCGTTTGTAAATGATGATTTACCGATTAAGATCGGTGGTTTTCCAAAAGTAAGTCGTAGTGGATTCATTACCAAAGGGTATAATTTGTCTCTTCAACTTCAACATGGCGAGTTTCTGTGGCATGATTTTTGGTGGCTGCTACATGTATCACCACATTTGTTGGTGACATCCCCAACTGACAGTAGCTAAAATCAAGAACCAATTTTAGTTTCATCACTACTCCATTTTCTTGACTAAATCCCTGTATTAATTTGCCAAAACCAACCGTTTGTTCTGTTAAATACTTGACCTGATTTGGTGCCTAAAATAAGACATATGTTCAATGATTAAAATCCCCGACGTAGGCTGCTGAAAAAAACAAAACATCAACATTTTCGGCTCGTCATCATATTTTGTCATGTTCTTTAACAGTTTTGTTTGGCTTCTTGATCATGCTAAATCCGGTATGCCCCATGGAGAATTCCCCCTTTTGGTTGATTAAATACATGTTCTTTGCTGAACAAAGTCCTTTAATCAACCAACAAACAGTATCAAATCCCTTGGCTGTGATAATAGAGTGAATAATACTGGCTGCAAGCTCTGTACACAAATTTCTCCTCATCAAATTTCACGGTTTGGTTGCTTAAACACACAATGCTCCACCATGTTCCATATGAAATCCAATTGTTAAGTGCTCAAAAATCCTGCACCAAATGATGACTATTAGTGACTATGAAATGAGATTATGATGGGAGAAACCACCTACCAACCGTTGCAGGATTTCTTCCATCCACAGTATGAAAGTTTATACTTTCATCCCAACAATTCATGATCTCGGATCCAGTCAAGCCACCACGGGCAGAGAGATCAGTACGATGCCGGAGAGGATCGTGAGACCTCCCACCTGAGATCTCAAACATGGGAGACTTCACAAATAGAACATAGCGCTATTTCACCAACAAACAAAAGGATTTAACATGATTTAACCATGAACAAAAATGAACTTAACTAAGCAACATGAAGATATAAGCGTCGAACATGGTGAATCGTGGGAAATTAAGCATCAAAAATGGTGGCTCAACCAACAAACATGAGGGCTTATAACCAACCCATTTCGTGGGAATTTAGACATACTGGGGATTTAATGGGGATTCAAGGTGTAGGACCAGCAATTGATACAATGTGGGTCTGTGAAGAAATGGGGTAGACGCCAGTTCCTTGAATATATGTTCATGGGGAAAGTGCGGTTTTGGACCAATATTTTTTGCAAACTTTCGGACAAACCCATTTGATTTGACAAAAGAAACGAGCAGCCAAAACTGGTCCTTGTCCTTGTCCGGTTGACGGTGTTTGATTCTATTTAGTACATCGGTACATCCAATTCGATCATGCTGAGTTATTCCTGCTTCGCTCCAACCCCTGAGCTTCCGAGCGAACTGCCCCAGCTTGGTAGCAGGTACCTCAGCCCAAGGGTGGACTGCTACCAGCAATTCCAAAGGGGATCGGAGGCATTGGGTCTACAAGATCCACGAAACATGGGGATTGTCCGGAATGGCAGGAATATCGGTGTGTCATTGAATCATTGGATGAGTGTTTTGGATCGTTTTGGCATATTGGATCGTGCCCTCAAAAGTAGAGAAAATCAAATTGCCGTTTTGCTGCAGTGAAAACACGCGGTTGCTTCTCATAAATGTGGCACTTGAAGACATTCAGCTTGGATACTTGGGCTAATTATATATCTATCTTTCAAAAAGCCTCGTGTGCGACGAACCGTGAGCAGGTCCGCAGGAGCCATGCCTTGTCTCCATATCCCACAGTGGTCATAGTGACGACACACCTTGGCAACACAACTGCTCTTCAGCGAACCCATCCATACCACATCTAAGCTACACGACCCTCTGTGCTTAGAGAGTGTTCAGGATATTTACATCATAAATAGCTTGCATAACCTTCCTCCATACTATGGGCTGCTAGAAATCAGTGTCTGGTTGGCAGGTTGACGCTACCATTCGCCACTCTCAGTGGGAAGCGCTAAAGTTCCAAACCAATTATCTGACAACACACCCTGCTGTGCTTGATCCGAAAATATTCTGACATGCACCCAACAAGCATCTAATCTAGAACACATCCATTCCTCTGTTGCTCTGGGTGCTGAAGATCCTTGGGACCCCTCAACAAAAACAAAAAGCAACTAAATTCAACTTGGAGCAAGTCATGCCCGAAGACCCTGGCGTACTCTTTCCAAGAATCCAAGAAGGGAAATTAAAAACATGGGCATGCCTCAAAACCATACTAGTGTATTCTGTATAAACCTCAAAGCCAGGAATTGGGATGGTTGGTTATAAACACTATTTTTTGTTTCAAAGTCATACGTTAAGAATGAAAAAAACACGTTAAAGCCTCCCTCGTTGAAGCATGATTGCTTACGGGTCATTTTGGATGGCCACAGGTACCACTGGGCCCGCGGACCACCAGGTGCTGTCCTGGAGGACCCAGCTTATGGCGACTGGAATTGGTATTGGTATCATGGATGTTCCTGCCTTAGATGGGGGTTTCCATAAATGGGGGTACCCAAAAATGGATGGTTTATAAGGGAAAACCCTACTAAAATGGATGATTCATTGGATTGGTTAATGGGAAAATGTTCACCGGAAACCATGGATTTTCCCATCAAATATAGAGGTTTCCTGTACATTTTCCCATAAACCAATCCAGTGATAGATGATCTATTAGATGGTCTGATATATCGTTAGTGTGTGGCTGACTTGTGCAAAAAAACAACGCCAATCTCAAATCTCTTTGTGGCTCAGATTGTCATTTTCTGAGGTCCTTTGGCAATGGGTTCTGCAGATGGGGGGTTGACTCGGGAATTGAAGGATTATTAACCATCCTATCAAAAGACTTGATAAGTGTGATGGTGACCCAACATTTGGGGTAGTATATCTCAATATTTATGGGCAAAATCTAGACTGTTGTTAATATCATTCACCACTCCACTTTCTTTTGCATCATGAGACAAAAGAAAGGCCAGCAAAAAAAACACGCGTGCAACAAAAGTGAATTTCCAGTCAAACCAAGCGTGCAACAAGATTGACCCAGCAGTCATATTCAAGCATGCAACATGCAACATGCAGCCGTTTTGCATTGAAGATACTGTTAGTTCTGTAAGTCATACAGCATGACAGGACCAAGAACAATGGTTGCGGCGAAACGGCTAGTTTTTTCCTTTCCAGTGGGTTTGTCCAAAAATGGGGGAGCCCCACAAAAATTGAATTTGGAGCTAACTTTAGTGGATGACGATAGTATATGATAATAAACCACGGGAGTTTGGGGTAGCCAATTTTTAGAGACACACATATCTAAGAAGTGATGTTTGACAATAGCCATTGCCAGCTCGTAGAACACCTATGGCGAGGCTATTCCACTGTGCTCACCTAAGAGGTGCACATACACCTGAAATCCAGCACTTGGATCTCAACTAATTTGCAACTGTCTGCGCATGACTGCGTCTCCAACTGTCACTTCTTAGCAACTTTGGTCCTTTTATAGTCAATTATAGATAGTCTATCAATCAATCAAAACTAGTCAATTTGTTTGTGACCACAAAACCACCAATCTGCTGAATTCACCACGCTTGCAACCAAACGTCTTAGGGGCTACCGCAAACCGGAAAATGATCTACAGGATGCTATGGTCAGGTCATTGTCCATTTCACGGTCCCTTATGAGGGGGTATTTATAATACATTTGAATACCATATTATACCATATTTATCCCATTTCAGGATGATTAAAACTATATATAGATAGGTTTAACCACCAGTGTTGATGATTCTCATGACTCCAGTCCCATTCGAAGCCCCTGGGCTTCAGGATGGTCCCATCCCCAGCGCACCATGATGGACGTGAAGCCGGTTGCAGCACCGAACTCGTCGCAGCAACGTCGACCTTGCGAATCCTGGGCGAAGCTGGAGATAGCCTGGAAATTTGCGGGAAAATAGGGGAAACCAATAAATAGCCATCAAATCATAGGGGAAAATACGAGGTTTTAATCCATTGGAATTTTCAGGCAAACCCTAATTTTTCCAGACAAACCCAATGATTTGAAACTGTGCAGGACAACAACCTGGTAGACTCTAGATTTTCCCTTTGATCATGCATTTGAACGCGTGACTGGAGCGGTGCCAAAGATGTGCTGGCTCTGATTTGTGCAGCCAGTTCAAAGGTGAGCGGATGGAAAGGCCCAGGTGCCTCCTAGTCTTTGAGCAATTGGCTGGAAAATAATGTTTGTAGTTGTAACTCATGAAAGTACTGTAAATTCAGGGTCCTTGGCACTTGTCAGTCAGATAGTGCTACTAAGCTGGAGTAACGATGTACGATCAATCCACTGAAGATGTGACTCAAGCAGCAACATAAGGGATGAATCAGCATTAATGAGGGTTTCAGGAGGAAGCAAAGTTGACCAGAAATATGGAGAGCTCATAAGATATATGGGGATTTGACCGGCATGGAATCTTGCTTCAAGCCACAAGTCCAAAGCGGTAATATGAGTATGTCTGTTTTTAGGGTCATAAGTCATAAGTCATATATAATGTAAATAGACCCTTTGATGGGGTAATTACTAAATAGCTTGACCATACTTGACCCCTATGGAGAAGCCAAATACACCAGGTCGAAAAAGGGTCAATGGCTGCTGACCAAACACGTCACCACCTAATGATGGTACCTGGATCCAAAAACAAGGTTTCAACAAATCTCCACAGCAATAAAGCTCGCAAGAAAACTGATTTTGATTGATTTTGCAAGCAAGTCAAGTCTATCTGCTCATTTGTCACAAATCTTACATACCCGCTATACCAATCAAAGCTTGACCCAGAGATGATCCAGTTGGACGAAGGCAACTGAGAAAATTGACTTGAGCGGCTCCTGGATGCAATACGTGCTGAGAATGAAGCGTATAGATGCCCTTTTGTGAGAATGGAATCAAACACCTATTTGAATTGAAGAATGGGAAGATCATCTATGCACCGGGTCCAAGTTTCCCCTAAAAGCATAAACCTCATTATCTAATATGCGCTTTAGCCTTTCAAGTGGTCCTTGGGAACCACCTTTATCAATATAAGAGTCGTTGACTCCCTGCAGTCCCAGGGTTTCTGTGGCGCGTATCTTATCACCGAGTCGCGAAATCGGTGTTGATGCATTCCTGGGGCAATGACTGATGTGGCTTCCAACGTCTGTGGGGAACCTTTGACAAGAATGACCGTTGTATCTGGTACCTGTATAATATGCATGTATATCATGTGTATGATACCTAGAGTGTATATAGAATTACATATCTTCAATTTAAGTGAATGCACATATAGATACATATATAACCATAGACTATAGATATAATATATATATATATCATTAATATCGATATTATCGTCATCACCAAAAAGAAAGAAGTATTATTTATTACTATTTCAGCGGGATTTTACTTGTCTATAGTTTTGGCAATTCTGTTTTACACATAGACACCGTACTTCCGACGTCTGCTCCGCCCAAAAAAAAATCTCGAGCCTTGCGATGCGTTTCGAACTCCGCGGCCGAGAGCCGTTCTATGTCTGGACCTGGCTATTCACAATAGGCCAGAATGGGATCGTGTAGCTTTCATGGATTGGAGAACCATCAAACAATGCAATCATCATAATATATCATAATGTAATATATATATATACATTATTGATCATTTTATTGTGTGTACGCGTACGCATATGTACAGTGTATATATATAATTATATAGTTATATTGAATTGTATAATTCATACACCTAGGTTGAATAGTTGAAGCATGTTGAAATCCATGTGTTGCGGGGTAGAATGGCTTTCGGGAAACAACACGGAATGTAAAGACACGCCCCAGTTCTTCAGTGACTGGCATCATGGTCTTTGTTTGCAAAGCACAATTTGGCTTTGAACAGAAAGTACCACCCAAAATCCCATGGTTTAAAGTTTATCACCATCCTTTCCTCTAAAATTGCCATTGTGGATATCCCAAACCCGTTTTTGCAACGGCGGTTTTTTGATGGATTCTTGACTCAAACCTGGAATCATAATCCCAGTAGAAATGAAGTTGGGGATGGGTACGAACCTATGATGCGATATGATGCCATAGTTGGGAAAGAGAAAATCAACTATCTATGACTGGTATATATCAATGATAGATAGGTGATAGTATATCTATGATGTCACCTTAATCCAACCATTTACCTACCAACCTGTTTTGATCTGAAACAACTATTTTGATCTGAAGCCCAGACTATGTTGATGTGAAACACAACTATTTTGATGTGAAACACGAACCGTTTTGCTGTGACACCAAAATACCACCATGGGAGTACTGTAATATGCTTTTGATCCATAGCCATCCATTCAAGCTGGGCTCCGGGCAATACATCTTCTCAGCGTAGTAGACCAGTGAACTGCAGCGGTGGTGCTTGGAATCTTAATCAACGTGGAAGCCACTTGGAAACAAATTGGACAACTCAATGAGCGACTGCTTCTCTTTGGCGTCTGGATTGAATGGGACTACTATATTCTTCAACATATCCACTCACCTCCTAGAAATGGTTTGGATGAATCTCTGTTGCAGTCAATGCGACTAAAGCATAATGGATGCCTTTGACTCTTGGACTCAAATAATTTGTGTCCTCAAATTGGCTGGAGAACAGTTGATGGTTGAAGAAAGTTGAGTACCCGCAAAAAAGTACTCGTTTCCAGTTTGCACCCCATGTTTGAACAATACCCTTTGATTGGCCCCCAGCACTTGTCCGGCACCCAGCACTTGCCTGAAAAGGGTACCGCCGATGCACAGGAAAAACCTCGCCGCGGATATCACCCGCAGGAGGGCGCTGGATAGGTAAAATAGTATAAGTCAACTGGGGGCTTAGAACGGATATTTCAATAGTTGGTTTACAAAATTTTTAAAAAGCAATTAACTTAACCCCACGTTGGACATAGTTGGTTTATACCTCACTTAACTTAGTAGTTGGCTGAAAATCCATACTGGATATTTCAAGAGTTGGAATGAGTTAGATGTATTTATCGACAAGCCGTGACCCACTGGGGCCCTGCCTGCAAAATTCCCCTGCCATTTTTGGATCTTGCATTTGGTCATCTCGAAGCGCAAAGAATAATCTACCATTTATTTTTTTTGGGATCTCCAACTCCAGTGGTTTATCATAATCTTCCCATCTATAATGGGCATAACTGAGGTACCCCATTTCCAGACACTTTTCACATCTTTTCACAGGGTAAGTCGAACTTGAACTATCGAGGATTTTTTCAACTGACGCCCTCCCAAACTCCGAAAAATGATTTGCCAATCTCTGAAAAACCTTACCCCAATTCTCGAATCCCTTCAAAAAATTATGCCAATCTCAAAAATGTTCCCCAACAATTCTGAAAATCCATCTTCAGTCCAGGTTCCCTTTCTTCTTCAGCTCTCCCAACACCGCCCCACAGCCCGTTGTAGCCGCCACCCCCATAAGCCGCGGTCACAATCAGGGCGTCCCGGCACCAGGATGATCAGGGGCTGAACCGAGGCCACTAAGGACTGGAGCATGATGTTCATCCTGAAGGCTGGAGGAGATGGCCCGCAAATGCTAGGATTTTGTGATGGTCAACCATCGACATAGTTGATTCATTTTCAGGTTAAGGTTATGTTCACATACGTTCACTCCATGAATTTATGGTTTGTGATTTTAACCATGAAATAATTTTCAGCCAAACATGGTGGAGAGGTCACCAGACTTCACAATTCACAATTTCGAACCCGTCAAATGATGGCGATTTATAAGCACCAATTCACATGAGTTTTGTTTTCCAACAATGAAGAATTGACCGCTGATTGGGTTGGTTTCATGGGGAACATATTATATAACCGAAACACCATGGTTGTCATGTGGTTTTTGTACGTTCTTATCCTCAACTTATGGGGGTACAAATCTGCAAATGTTCCTTACAACCAATTTTGAAGCTGGAGATGGATATGGATGATCAGGGTATGGCTCAAAAGAGGTACCAAATGACCTAAACCACCTATTTTTGGGGAACATAGTGTTGGACATACTCAAACAGGTTTTGTCTGAAATTTACAAGCAAAATCCCGTCGAAGATCCTATTGAAATGGATAAACCCGGCCGCAGGGTTAGAGCGATATCAAGTATGGTCATCAAAAGGGTTTCAGGAGATTTTCAGGGATGTAAATTGCCAGTTTTCTTCAATCTTTATCTGGCAAAAAAACGGGTCCTTGATGTGGAACCACCAAATCTTGCACACACCTTCACACCCTTCAATGGTCATTTTAGGAACGTGAACTGGAGGTTCTGTAGCATATCAAGCCAAACAAACTGGTGATATAGCCCGGTAAAGCCCCTAATTCCATGACAGCCCTAATTCAATGACCATTACATAGACCTTGTATGTAAATATCTCTGGTACAAGAAGGCCCCCCCAGTTACAAATTTGTTTATAGTGCATCCACCAGTAGATATCCTTGCCATAAATTCAATCCTTAGCCAAGTTCCAAACCACCTTAGTTATCGTTTGGGGTCCACTTTATTACTATACATATATATATATATAATCATGTATATATATATATATATGATCATATATATATATATATAGAGTTATATATATATAGTTATATATATATATATATCCATATACAAATAGTTATTACTACTATTAGTCTATGTTATACATAATAGCAAATACTATATTCATAGCATTTCAAAGCTATATGTGTATGGTACCTGAAAGGGCCAACTCTGGCAGCCCGGGCACCCCATGGAGTATCTGCTCAATCGGAAGATGCGGAAGATGCGGATGAGCCGCACCTTGAAATGACTTGAAAGGGGACGGTTGCTGAGAGCTGGTGGGTTGTAGAGCCAAGTGTTGGATGTATTCCATACGTATGTAATATATGTGTATAATATGTATGTGTAGCTGTGAATACAGGCCAACATGCTGATAGTCTGTCTCAACTCTATGTCTGAATCCCAACTACACAGGGATGCATCTATACATAGGATAACCCCTGAAGCACGTGTACCGACCCGGATGGTCAGGGTCCAGGGTTTACCGAAGTTTGGGGAAATCGGTGCTATAATCATAGCGCTGATAGTAAGATGAAGCGACAAATGGTTTAACCCAACTGAAAAGCAACATGGAACTTTAAAAATAGGCTTTGGAAGATGATCAGCTCTTGTGAAATGGATTCCACTGTAGCGTCTGGAGTGACGTGGCTAGTCTTGGACACTCAACAAGTCATTTCTCAGCTGGTAACCTTTTCCCATCGCTAAACCAGACCAAGCCAGGCTTTACACAACATATAGATGTAGATATTGTACAGGTATACATCAAAAAGGGAGAGATGCATTAGTTATCCAACTATCATGTTATTTTGAAACGGGCACATGATGATACACCATTGTATTCTGGTGTACCTTCTTTTCAATCAAACTCATGCAAACTCATGTATCAGCAGGCAAACTTGAAAAGCACCAGCCATCACACGCAGAACAGAATTGACTCGGTGCTTTGTTGATCCCTCGCTAACCAAAACAAAATGCTTGAACATAACATATCTAAACATGCTTAAATATGTACATATATATATATGTATATATATATATATAATTATATATACATATATCTAAATGTGTGGCTACCATCCATCCAGTCTAGTAAAGGCTTATTCATCATTAACACCACCAACCGTCCTAGAAAAAAAAAAAACGATGATCCATCCACCAACCACAGCGCAGTCCCCTGAGACACCACACAGATCGGAGAATGGTCAAGGGGCCCTGCAGCTGGTGTTCTGCAACGATGGTGCCCCAGTTCGGAATCGCTAAGTCGGTATGTAACATGTTACTGCCCTAGTGACTATGTTTTATTGTATATATATAGTAGATATATCCACGTATCTATGGTTTATAGTAGGTATAAGGTTTTACTATGTTTAACTATGTTTTGTAGTAGGTATCTCTATAGTTCATGAGCTTGTAAATCAACAAACATAAGTGCGGGGGCAAAAACCACCAACAATAAAGGTATATGGATAGAGTTTATTAACCACCAACCACCAGGTTTTTAAGGGTTATCTACCTATCATTCGGGGGTCACTTTTTGGTAGATTGGCTGAATACCCATAAATGCTTTGAATATGGGTGACACATGCAGCCATGCTGGACAATCTCAACGGTTGATGGAGAAATATGGGACAATCATCTGTAAATGCATAGTTTTCCGCACATTTTTCTCCCAAATCATGATTTAGTGTTGAAACCAATATGGATTTTTTGGGTATTTGCCCTCCCATTTTAAACCAATAAACTTATGATGTGGAATATCCATGGAGATTTGCTCACTGGGAACATCATCCAACTAAATAGTGAATTGTTCAGCAAGCCACGGAGCTGATTACCTGAGGGTGATGGGGTTACAACTTCACCAACCGTGAGTGGAGTAGGCGGTTAATAACCATATGATCCATTTGTAGATGGATTACTAAAGATAGATATAATAACAAACGATAACCATGTGTCATATTACATATTACTATATATATAGATATAATTGATATATATATATATATAGTCAAAGTGATAGTTTATCATAGTTTATCCATATGGTTTGATCAAAGTCCTCGGATAATCACATTATCATTATAATCTATCTTAGCAAATGGATCATCCCACAGTCCCCGAAAGTGGTTGATATCCCATGGTTTTTAGCCGAGAAGCCACAGCCACAGACTGTGAGAGGAGCTCCACATAGAAAGGGCTGATGGCTAAGACCTTTCGACGGATAGCTACATTGTTTGGGGATGTGACTATGTGATGCTAAGCATGAAAATTATAAGGATTCTTCAGCTATAAATAGTCTGTATACAGGATTTAACCAGCAAAAACAGGCATCTAACCATCAGAAATGGGGACTGACTTAATCATATTTATCCAATAGAATATCGATTTGGGTTTGTCTAAAAATGAGGGATATCCCAAAAAATGCGATCAGATAATAGTCAAATTGTGATAAACTTAAACCTTGGTGGTTCGGGGCAAATGCGTTTTGGGACCCAGCTTTGGGAGATGGCTTGGTTTACCACTATTTTTTTACGTAAAAATGACGACTCAGGGATACTTGGCAACGATCCAAATGAATCATTCATTCACCAACCTGACTTGGTCATTTTGGGATAGTGACAGTGACCCTTACTAACAATGATTTACTGCGTCTTGTTAGTGATGTCATTTTAATTGAAGCGAATTGGGACAAGTCACAAGCCAATGGATTCACGGGTATCGATTGTTCGACAAAACCATATTCTGGAAAACATTAGGTTGTAAGCACCAGAGAATTGGGATATGTTAGAACAGTGACAAATATTGTGCCCACTTCAGGGTCCGCACCGGTAGGAAGTCACGAGGGTTCTACGGATGCTACTATGACAATGATATACTATGATTTATACTACGATATACTATGACTATACTTCACTACACAACTGATATCATTGACAATTCATGCAAATGTCTGCCTCAAACAAGCGTCCATGATGCGGGGGACTACAATAACAGTCATATGAGGAATGGTACCAGCCCTACCAGCCAAAGTGGGGATATCAGCAACAACTGATACAATTGATACACAACAAAAAAACTGGGAAGTACATTGTGAATGAGAGGGACTGACAAAGTTGACAAGTCAAAGCCAACACCCCACTAGGAAACCAATAAGAGTCTACACAAATCTTGAAAAGCTCCCTGAAATGAAGTGAGTGACCACCCAACTTGTGCGTGATTTGCTCTCAACTTTGGAGGAATGCGGTTCGCTAAGTAGGTGAGGGACTCATACTGGTGCTAGTCCTCCTGTTTGGTTCTATGCTTTGATTATGTTGGTTGAACCACAATTCTTGCGGCATTTGTTCATTTACAATGGCTGGTTGGTTCAATCTCCCCCTTGTGGATCCCTTCCATTCCAGTTCCCAAATATTGACCGAGGAGCATCCAGCACATTCATGGGAGTCCTGAAAGCTTGGCTCAGTCATTGGATAGCATAAGGATTGGTGCTGAAATGGCTCGCCTGAAAGAGAGCCTCGTCAGTTCATGTTGGGTGATATTACATCAGCAGTTCCCATACAGTATCAAATAGAAAGTAGTGCGGTCCGAACACAGTACAAGAAAACATACCAAAGCAACTACTACCCAGTTCTTCAACTTTGTTTAAGCTTAGTGAGTGATGGTCACGGATGGATTCCGCAAATCATTTGGTCGAGAGGCTGTACCCTACTTTTTCTTGCTGGTTGGTTCAAGGTAGATCCGGGCTTCCCAAAAAAGATAGAAAAGCAAAATGGTTTCTATTGTCTCATGGACCCGACATCAAAAACAAGTTGGCTACATCTTAGTCCCAATCTTTTGTCGGTTGATGCTGGTTGTATCTCTCCATTTTTGGTTGTTGAATCCTAACTTTTTGGTACGGTATTGTGGTAAATCCCGTTATTCAAGGGACATCTAACATTTGTTTAAACAGAGATCGACACCACAAAAATAAAACAAAATAGCAAATACAAGGTAAATCAAGTTTTCTGCGCTTGGTCCAAGAATAGGATATCGGTAAATCCCATCCTTTAGGGCATCATTTTTCCCTGTACAATGGCCCAATGGCCCCGGGCTTTGGTTGCCCAGTCCTCAAAAACTCCAGGTGTGTAGGGCTGCCAAAGGCATTACACACAAGGAAGCGGAGGAGGTACCTGGTGATTTCATGGGAAATCATGGGAGTCTCCGTAAAAAAAATCGAGAAAAAGAAGGACAAACATACTGCTGGCGACTTTGATGGAGTTCCCAGTTCATGGAGTCTATGAGAGACCCTACCCTCTGATAAACTAACATAGCTAGTGAAAATGGCCATTTATAGTGGATTTTCCCATTAAAAATTGTGATTTTCCATAGTTATGTTAGTTTACCAGAGGGTAATTCATATATTCAGGGTACCAAAAACCAACAGGGTTTTTTGCATCTGGACTCCTGAAGTTCGCCAAGTTGGCCACCGGCTTGAGGAACATGTTGCTTTTTGGTCGCCAACAGCCAACATGATTTTAAAAAAACACAACATTTTTGTGGTGGCCTAGATTTAGGCAAACCAAACACATCCAAAAACGACCATGTTGAGACATGAACGGAATCGCAAGCGTCCTTTTTGTCTTGTTCCGTATCCCACAAATTTGTGGTAATGAAACGATTTGCAGCCATAGTTCTATATTGGGGCACCACCCGCCAGTCCTCTGGGTATCTTCAAACATGTCGTGCCGCATGCTCAAAGCGGTGCAAACAGCAAGAGTCATCCCACCTACTCAAATTATGTACAGTATACCCTCTGGTAAACTAACATAGCTATTGAAAATGGCTATTGATAGTGGATTTTCCCATTAAAAATGGTGATTTTCCATAGTTATGTTAGTTTACCAGAGGGTACCTGGATTCACCCGGAGAGATCACCCATTTATGATACAAACACATGGATGATCTGGATTATGATACCCTCTGATAATCAAACATAGCAATGGAAGATCCACCATTTGCAGGGGATTTTCCCATTAAAACCTCCATTTAAAGGGGATTTCCAATTGCCACATTTGATTACCAGAGGGTAACACTGCCATTCTAAGCCATCGTAAGGCCCGAAACATAAACAATCTGCATAGATTCCACCAGGGAAAGCTGCGACCTTTGGATCAGTGGGCACTCGATGGTAAAAATGGCCGTGCTGATGACTTCCAGCACATACCAACCTCCACAGAGCATCCAGGGCATCATGGAATAGTGGGGCAATGAATGGGGATGAAACGATGTCTATATATATATATATGTATGTAGTATCAAACATGTATATACATGTATATATATATATACACACTATATTACATATTATATACAATGTATATATATATATATGTATGTATATATATATATATATGTATACATACACTATATTACATATTATATACAATATGATATGTGTATACATATACATCTATATATATATATCCCATTGGTTCCCATTCTTCCCATAATATCTCGGGTTACAATGAAATATAACGAGATATATCATCGGCACATGGAATCCATTTTCTCCTCGTATGGTACGTATGGTATATGTGCATATAGTGGCCAAACATAACACCATGACCCAGATGGATGCCACCACACCAATGTACGGGCTGGATCCACTGAACAAAACTAAATCTTGACATTCCCATATCATGTACAAATCATTTTGCTGGATGATTCGATAAAACAATTTCTGAATCTACAAGTAGGGTTCATATTGTATGTTGCCCCCCGCCCGCAGCAAGGGCGGGGGGTGATGTCCGAGCGCCATTCGAATACCGACATAAGTTGAGCAATCAACTTGTTTACACACATGCTTTCAGCAAGCCTTGATTCTGCAAACTGATATTGTTCCTCATGATGTGTGAAGATTGCAAAGTCCGAACCCTGAGACTTCAGGCTTGGATCCTTTCATCTACAACCAAACAGTTTTATGCAGCGGCTTTGACCGCTGAGAAAACTTTTGAAGTTGAAAGACTCCTCAAACTCCAGGGCAGCCATGATGGAATGCAGTAATATGAGAGAAGTCTCTATGCTGAACTCCATCGCTTCAGCGCTTCACCAAAAGCTGATGTATGTTTTTGATACTTGCTGCTTCTTGATCACAAAATTACTTGCATTCCGCCCATTCGGATCAAGTTCACAAACCTATGAAAGATCGCCTCAGTCTAACCCAATTAGCCAACGAATGTCACGTAGTTCAGCAGTTCATTCATTCAAATCAGCTGGTGCCAATCCTTTCGCCAAACTAGAGGAATGGTACGAAGGGTGATGGTCAAGAGTCCTTTACAGTGTTTCTATATGTTTCTAGCATCTGATACCACCCAAGGAGGCTCAGACATGTAGGTTTTGGTGGGTGAGGGGGTGGTGAGGGGTGGCGGGTTGGGTTCGGGGTTGGGGTGGGGGGGGTTATGGTTAGGTGTGGGCGTAAGGGGTCTTTGCGGTCGGGGTCGTAGGTACAAACCGGCAAAGCTGTGCCGTTGAAAAAGTCACATCATGTCACATCAATATCTACATTATCTTTCCAAGTGGGCTGGGGAATACCAACAAAAATGGTAGACTCTCAAGGAAGACTATATCGTATGTATCATATGTATAATTTCATGTGTATATATATATATACACATGCATGTAATGGATATATATATATATACTTATAATATATATATATATATGGAAGTTTCCTAAAGTGGGGGTACCCCCAAATCATCCAATATTAGAAACCCGTGGTCTTGGGGGTCCCCCCATTTTATGCAACCCCCAAATATACATGCCGATCCGCCTATTTAAGGCCATGGCTACCCTAATTCATCCTGATATGACAAGCGATCGCACCTTCCCAATCTGCCAGATCCGGCTCTGCCTTGAGATAAGCCGCAGGGATGCTGCGGAAAAGGTTGGAGGAGAGGGCAACATTCTGATGGAAATCATGCCCAAGGTCAATGGTAGCTAATGAACAAAGGAGAAATGTATGACAGGCATCCAAAACTTGTAGACACAGCACTGGAAATGCAGTAAATGTATGGACACCCACCACAAACACAGACAGATATCCCAGAAATGAGGATCACAACATCTTGGGAAGGCTTGGCCTGCTATTTGTGACCGGCGGGCACAAACCATGACAACATCAAATCTCTGAAATCAATTATTGAAATCGATCCACGACAGCCATCGTACAGCAACTTAGACTATATAATTCTTTAATCAATGCAACAGCACGACCATTTTTCATCCAGACATTGTACAACTCGGTAGTTTAGCCTGGAAATGGAAAATCTGAGTATTTTCCTGTTGAACATGGGGAATTGAATGGGATTTTCCGGTTGCCATGTTTCATTGCAGCATTGCAGCTGTTCTTCACTGCAGGTTGCTATAGCCGTTGTTTCACTTCCCAGGCCGGCCAGGCGGATTCCGGCCCGCCTCCAGAACGAAAAAACAAATGGTCCCACAGATCGTCAGCAACATGAAATACCTCCATCGCGCCAGTGGCCCAACCGTCATCAAAAAAGCATGTTGATTGAGGCATATTACAGTAAATATACAAATATTTATGTATATGGGAGATAAAATGGGAGTCTTGAAGAAAACAGGTATTAGCAACAAGAAAGAAGCAAACACAACTAAAGATGAACTACACGTAAGGGATAGAAAGGCTTAATTTGTGCTCAACCAAAGATCCTTTGGGATCCACAAACAAGAGATGGTAATTTTGTACCAGCCACATGCCACATGTGGTGCCCAGACCATGCAGACAAACGAAGAAGACAAAACAGAAGAACAGCACAAGGTGGTGCCCCCGTCCGTTAGCTAAGTTGGCTTATAACTCCAATAAGTAGGGTTTTGGTGGATAGATTAGTAGTTACTGGGGGCTATACTTAGAACTGGGGGGCAACACCTTGCTGATGATTGTTTTTGTTTCCCTGATTCCTGTTTTGCCGTCGCTCTCTCTCCTTCTAGATGTATATCTATCTGTAAATATATTCTCTCCCTCTAGATATGTAACATACACATATATATATATACATAGTTATGTATATATATATATACAATGAACCTCAACATTGAATGGCCTAAGTATGGCCTTGCAGTGATTCACCCTATAATTAGGTTGAGATATCATATTGTACACTATATGTACTTTTTAGATCTATCTACATATACATACCTGCAGTGACTTGTTATGACTCATCGGACTAGCAATTGACCTAGATTTGACACAAATCAGCAATCGACCCCCTGGTGGGCACGAAATGATGCGCGCAGTCAGGCTATATGAAGGCCTAGGCACGGGTCATGACAGGATGCCAGGGTTTCAAACCTTCCAACTGGGGGCCCCCAAATAGCCCCTGTATTCGGGAAAATGTAAAGCCTCAACTTTTGGGGCACCCTACTTTCAGACAAACCCCCTGTAAAGAGACCAGCACTTAATGTTCGTACTTTCAGGTGTATACCCCCATTTTCGCTTGTGAACATGAGCTGCAGATTATATATATATATATATATCCTATACATCCATACTATACCAAACTAAATTTCCATTGTACACATATATATATATACACACAATTTAATTGTATGTATATATATATATACATATTATATACACACATACAGTACACACATTTCCCCGTTCATCGTTGTTTAAATCCCCACAATTTTGTAATACACAATCCATTATATTCATTCAATGAATATGCTTAAGTCATCTTAGGTCTTAAGTCACCAACATACATGTTCGAATCATTATTAATGGTTCTACAATTATTGATGGTTCAATCCCAACTTTTCCAACTCTCCCAGCCAGTCTGAGATACCTTCAAACAATTCTAATTTCCAGCTGGTTAGTACATTTTACATCATTTTACCATTGATAGCAAAAGATTACTAATACTATATACCATGTAAAGTCATGATTTTACTATATCACCGCTATTTTTTCACATACACATATATACATACATGTATATGTATATATATATATATACATATGTATATATATATAATTAATATAATTATATATATATATATACAGGGCAACCTGTTAACTTTTTAACATTGATACCACTAAAGTATCTCATCTAGGTTGACCCAGTATATAGACTGCACCCATCTGGCCGCCGACCCATGACCCTTCATCAGAGAGACTCTTCGAGGATCAACAGCAGCTGCTGCCGCCAGGTCAATTTCCCCTCGCTGAGTTCCTCCGAAAAAGGCGCCGTTTGTCGCAAGCCAAAAAACAAGGGATTTCAGCTGATTTAGCCGGCAAAAGTGGATTTACAGGGCAAAAAATAGGGTTTTAATGGGATTTTGCGGGCAAAGGTTGATTTGAATAATCAAGATGCGTATCTGACACTCCAAACCGAATGTGGTTTACCTTTTTTGGATCAACATTGGCATTCAACATTTAACCAACCAAAAATGACAGCAAAAAGGATGACTCCAGCTTAGAAAAATAAGGATTCACCTGGTTGGACGATAAATAATTAATGGGAAGTTGGCACATGAAGAGCCAGGTTTTAACCACCAAACAAGATTATACACTTTCAAACAGAATGGATATTCGATGATATTGGGTGTTCAAGTGAGATTGCGAAAGATTGAAGAGATCAAGATATGCACTTAAACGTGCAATCCGGTTTCAGCACAATGCCAGGTCGCAAGTGCGTATGGGACCTTGAATGTCTTCCCATGGGGACTTGGAATGTTGGCGGCTTTCCCGATGCTGCCACGTAGAAGTCCCTAGCACACACTGACCATTGCGCAACACAAAAGGCCGAATGTAGCAGATCTAGCATGTTTGGATGACGTTTGGATCCTAATGGTGCTGATTCTATCATGGAAACAAGAGCTGAGTTCAGCTGGACAATACATAAGTCTGTGGTTATTGCTGTCCAATTACAAGTTCTGAGTGATGATTAAAATGATTGGAACAAACTCACCATTAGTTTCAACACTATCCCCGCAAAACAATCCTTGAACGCACTATAGTATTGGTCGTGAACATCACCCTCCCGCACTGTCATCAATCCCATCCATTTCATCACTTTCATTGATTTCATCAAATCCGTCATTGAAACAATCGCTGTGATTCATCAATTATCAATTGTCAATCATCAATCCTCATCAGCATCACCAACCATCATTTATCGCTCATATCCTCATTTGCTGACGGTTAACCCCCAACCTATGAATGATGGTGAAGTCCACACCTTGCCCATCACCATCATCAGCAGCAGCATCATCAACATCACCATATTGATTATCTATTCCCACCATAGTCCCATTCTAGTACCAGTTTTGTTGGTTAAAGCCTCACTTGCGGTGGTTAAATAATAACAACAACAACAATAACAATAATAATAATAATAATAATAATAATAATCATAATCATCATCATCATCATCATCATCATCATCATCATCATCATCTTCATTTTCATCTTCATCTTCACCCACCTCCATCAGCCCTGGACTTCCCCCCTAACGATATCCTCCAAGAGCAAACTTCTGCTACCTGGCACGTGTCAGTGGGTTCCTTTTTTCACTTCGCTGTCCCCGCCCAACAAAGATGGAACTGCTCGCCTGAAACCTGAATGCTTGATTGGTGAGCATCCAATTCTTATCGAGTATACATCTCATGTTTGTTTGCTTACAATATCGGTGGTATATGTAGATGTAGATGTAGATGTACATGTACATGTATGTGTATATATATATATATGTATATCAAACTAATCCCTTCCCTGTATTACTAAACCTCCCCTAAATATTAAAAACTAGGGTCCATCTCCAATTTTGGAAAATTTGTGGTTGGCCAATTTGACTTTTAATTGATCCCATTTAAAAAAACAATTTAAAAATAAACCTACCATTTGTGGGTTTCACCCCCTAATAATAAAAACTAGTTAACCCCGGGGTGTTTATTAATAGGGTCCCCTGAATCCAAGTAGTTTTAAATTGCGTTTTAATTGCGTTTTAAACTGATTTTGAAATCGGGAAAAATAGTTTTTAATATTAAGGTCTGGCGCTTACTATTGGGGATCCGCTTCGAAATCCAATTTTTTGCAACGTATTAATTGCGTTTTAAATTGAGATTTAATTGATTTTGAAATTGAGAAAAATAGTTTTTAATATTAAGGTC
>BGPT01000183.1:59104-85079 GCA_003297045.1 Symbiodinium sp. clade C Y103 | reverse complement strand
GGCGGTTACTATTAGGGATCCGCTTCGAAATCCAATTTTTTGCAACGTATTAATTGCGTTTTAAATTGAGATTTAATTGATTTTGAAATCGAGACAAATGGTTTTTAATATTAAGGTCTGGCGCTTACTATTAGCGTCCCCGGGTCCCCCCTAATAATAAATACCCCCCTAATAATAAAAACTACCCGAGGTGTTTACTATTAGGGGGGGGGTTTAGTAGTAGGGGGAAGGGATTATATCATATGTCTGTCTGTATATATGTATATGTGTACATGTATATAAAATCATATATAATAACAACATACCTGTTGGTTGCACAAACACATCCTCAACATGCAACAGAATGACTGTATGTTCCGCTGAAGGTTTGATGCTTCCAAGTGTCGACCATGGCCTATTATGGCATCTCCCCACACATCTTCATATATGGTTATGGTTCGATTCAAAACCCTGGTACCCAAACGGTCCCGGTACCGTATAGCTGGTTAATGGATGGTTATTCCCCCGTAATAATATAGTAATAATAGGTTATGACCCACAACCATATACAAACACCAAAACATCCCATCACTTTTCCTTGTACTCAGCGATGCCTTACAAAGATGTTTCTAAGCAACACTTGAGGATCCCACAAGACCTACCACAACGATACAACTTGAACTCACCTAGAGAAATGAAAGAATAGGTTACTTCTGGGTACCTGGTACCTCCGATTCTTCGACACATCAATTTTGGCATTCAGTTTTGATTTTCCCTTCCCTCTTGAACGCTTCCACATGACCTACATCAGCTAGATTGGGATTTTTGCCTCCCCACGCGTGAGATGAGAGTTTGATACCCCTCCAACTCAAACACCCCTTAACTGCATACTTGACAGAACGAGGTCTACATCTTCTGTGGATGGCCCCGCCTAAGTGCATGTTCCGGGAGCTGTTCGACTTCCTCAAATTGGCCTAGGCATCGTGGTGTGCGCTACCTACTTGGATGTGCAGCCCAGGTATCATAAATGGCTTACTTACAACCCATATGTAACTGGGGATCGCCTGGGGTACAATATAGATGTGGCAATCACGCACTTGCGATTCATGGGATACACCTCCAAGTATGAAGGGGTTCATCACTGCCAAAACCCCCGAAAAAAAAGTTGACAAATCCTATACTCTGAACCAGAATCTCTGGGGCTGTTGATAAAACGGGAAGAGGATTGGTTCAACCGTTCAACCCCCCAAAATCCCACTTTCTTGGGCACAACCACCATGTATGACCAATGTTCATTGTTTCAAGAGGACATGAAAGGACCCCAAAACGCTCTGCACCACAGATTTGTCCAAATAGTCCATGTAATCAGTACTGATTTTCAAAACAATTGACAAGGTTTTTTGGGTCCAAAGACATACTTGCTGGATCTTTCTGGTAAATGGAACTAGCGTGTTTGTGGTTGATTGGAATCCAGCTTCGAGCACTGGAGGGAAACGTCCGAGAACATGGACGTCCATTTGCAGGGTAGGTTGTTACTGACATCCTAGCTACGAGTACCACATGAACCATTAAAGCCCCTATCCCATCCCATTATATTTTTGGTTCATGGGAAACTTCCTACTAACAGCTATCATAATCCCGATCCCCAGTAAACATCATTAAACAAGGTAGAGCCAGGTAGTATATATATATATATATATACATATAATCCTCAATCAACCATGGTGGCGCGCCCAAGTCGCAGGAGTGGAAAGGCGTCCCCTGCCACTCAAAGCCTGCTGCTCCAGGCTTTGGAATTGCTAAGGTTGGGTTTGGAAATCGCAAGAAATTGAAAAGTTGATGTGTTGGATATCTCGACTTGGTGAAAACGGGGGTTACAAATCAACTTACATAGAAATGAAGGGCACTGCCCCTAGATTGGTGACACCCCAATGAAGGCTTACTAAAAAAGGTTTACATATCAACCACCGCCGAAACGGAGTTGAAAAAAGCCATCTGTTGTTGGGGAGTGTTTGACTGACCATGTTTTTTTGTTGGAAGTTCAGGAGAGTGTTAAGCTGTGTCAAGTACAGGTACCCTCCAGTATCAAACATTGCGATTGGAAATCTCAATTCTTGAATGGTAAAATATCATCCATAAATCCATAAATGGATATCAATCAGAAATCTCCACTGTCAGGGTAGATTACCTGTGAGAGCTATACGACTCATTTCAATGCTCTAACCCCGATGAACAACCATCATTTTGTGGGTCCAAATCATAATCATTGCAGGTGAAATGCCAATCTTTGTGGGTGAATCCACTGCGCATCTGAGCATGGACCAACATAGTGTACTGTGTACACTCCGGTATAAAACATGGCAATGGGAAATCACCAATTTGCTACAAGACAATTCCTCAACATTGGTAGCCATGGACTTTTCAGATTCGATTACCATAGATTGCCCAAGTGGTATACAGCATACATCTCCAACATGGTTTGTTCATAGTGGTCGTTGTTGGTGATACATCTCCAACATGGTTTGTTCATAGTGGTCGTTGTTGGTGAAAAAAATCCCTCAAATTCCCAATGGTTTGGGCGCTGCGAGCTTCATCTTTGCGGGTGAACCCCAGTTTTGATGGGCCAACCCAATTTTTCTTGGCTGAACAGCCCCCATGTTTGATGGGTAAACCCGCATTTTTGCTGCTTTAACCGTTAACCTTCAATCTTTTTTTCAGAAGAATGCTGAAAACTAAGCTAAACCACCATTCTTCATGATAAAACCACCATTTTTCATGGTAAAACCACAATGCTTCATGATAAAACCGCCATTTGTCAGCATTGTTCATGATGAAATTGATTAAATTTCGTCGGTATTTCGGCTGGCTGCCAACTCCCACCTCCTCCCAGGGTTTCTCTCTGGTGATGGACTCGGTTCGTCGTCGCTCCTCGCCTCTGTCTGGAGATTTCAATGGGGTTGTTTTCAGATCCCCATTTGATATCAATGGATAAATGGTTAATATTAGTATAGGAACATCTCTATATATATATATAATTATTGACATGATCCATTAATTGTGGTGGATATTCATTGGATACGATTGTATCAAATGCATTTCTCATTCATATCCACCATAATTAATGGATTATGTATTAATAAGGATTAAAATGAAGATGACCACATAATCCAGCCTGAGAATTGCAGGTGTTTCTTTTTTTAATATAATGTTTTATTGTTAAATGGGGATCGAAATGTACATGTTTTTCCACACTAGAAATGTAGATCAGCTAGTTTGTGAGAAGGCTAACCATTGGATTTCTGGTGGAGATACCTTCTGGTTATGACTAACATAGCCATGGAAAATCCCCGAACAAAATGGAGGTTTCTAGCTGGGAAAATCATCCAAAATTAGCCAGCTATTCCATGGCTATGTTAAATAACCAGAGGGTATCTACCATTACTTGGATGGGGAGTTGCAGACCAACTTAGAACAGGCGGGGGGCTTCCTTGAAAGGAATGCAACAATCAACAAAGATGCAGGATATGAGTGGTGCTTGCCCGCAATGAGAGAACATATTGATATACCAAGTTAATTCCAGCTGGGTAAAAAGGGGAGATCACAGCGGTAGAAATCGCAACTACTTCTGGTGGGTATAATAATCATAATTCCACAATAAATTGTAAGGCTCCAATTCAGGAGCACAGAGCTTTCCAAGCTCCATATACCCACGGATATCAAGTGGATCAAAATCAACTGTAAATGACGGGAACCATTGAACAAAAACGAAGAAGAGATCAAGAGCGCTACATTTTTTTGCACTATTTTCATAATGTTTCAGAATTATATCCTCTTCTTCCAATGTTTGGGGATCACTGGAGCCATCTTCCACTTCCGCCATCTTTGTATCGGCAAGTGGCGGTGGTTGCCTTTTTCCACAGTGCTGCCTCGGCACCATTGAAACCACAACAATCAGATTCTGCAGTCAACCATCCGGGCAAATGGGGAATCATAATCTTCTGCTAAAATACCGATACCCACATGTAATATATATATATATATAGTGTGTGTACATATATATATATATATATATAGACATAATATATATATATAATACATATGTAATATGTACATATAAATGGTTTTGCATCTATGGGTAAATTATGGTAAATTGGCAGTGCCATGACTTCTGGCTCTATGGCTATGTAAGACGATAGCTCACGGTGGATGATGATTGACACCATTGTGAATCCTTGTGAAGGTGGCACCTGGCTATTCATTTTACTTCAAATTCTGGAAAAAGTATGAGAAAGTGTGGTTACTAATGGTTACTAAATATGTTCCAGGGACGAGACTTACTAATAGTATGGTTGCGAAGCTCTTGCGATTTGTGGCCTTGTCATAGCCGTACCAATGTCAAGCTCTACATTGAATTCAACATAGCCACTGTGCTGTGCTCAAAAAACACCTCCCAGGAAGGCGAGACTCATCACCACCAGTGATTGGTAGCGATTGCACCAGTCTATGCCAACTCAATTTCCTCGCAAGTCCAAGCCTAAACAACGTATCATCGTCCAAAATGTTCTGCGGGTTCCATGATGTTCCTTGTCAGATTTCTTCCATCACTGGATAAATCTGCTCAGGTTCTTCAATGAGATAGAGATCATGGGGGAAGATGCAACATAGAACCCTGGACTGAGGTTCCAGCTGACTGTAAGCATTGATCATGGGGAAGACCGGCTCCCACACACTTTGTGCGTGGTAGTCGGCTGCGCCCGCGCTCTTCGCGGCTGCAAAAACTCAAATGGCTGGAGTGAGCAGTTGATGTTTGAAGAATGTTGTGCAATAAATGGTCGCCAATGCTGAGCAAGTATATACACCCATAAGTGGGGTCATTCACATACTTGCATGGCTGGATTTGATGTCTTGCTGTATCTGCTTGATGCATTCTGCATGTTCCGTTTTGAGATTAGCGAGAATTCCCAGAAGAGTTTGTTTTGCTTTTCCTTTTTCACCCATGTCGAACACGTAGCAAAACATGCGTATGGCTGGTACTGCTGATTCTTGGCAAAGCTGAGCAGATTCCAATCTTCCGATCTTAAACTGTGAGCCGAAGATGTGACGACACAGCAAAGCCATCCATCACTTGACTGTTGGAGACAGCCTTTTTGGAGCTGCAAGTTTCAAGTGACACATATTGACACATGTCATAAAGAAACAAACCAATCACTGATGAGGCACCTACACCATTGGTTGGTGTCAATCTGGCGGTTGGCCACTGCAAAGTTAGTTGTTACCCTCTCCTGCTTGCTCTGTTCCATCTGGTCACTTCACTCCATCCTCAAAAGCAAAATTGTCAAGTGGGGGTACCATCCAGATTCGCAATGAAGGGCTACAACTCTTAGGAAATACAATATCTAAAACCACCAAGGGGCTGTGAGTGCAACTACAGACTTGATGCCAGCCATACACTTTCCCATCTAACCCCCCAGTGTTTCCATTTACATGTCACCTTTTCCCACCGTCGACATTCACGGCGTGCTTTCGGGTTTGGTGATGTTAAAACAATGTCATGCACATTGCACAAAACAGAACAGTTTCACATTCAAACTTGGAACCGAACTGAGGTCCAAATGGGTTTGTCTGAAAATAGGCTAACCCCCAATCCAATGGATCATGGCCATTCTCCATCATTATCCCAATCAAAATGCTAGAAAATGACATCATTTGGAGGGGATACCCCATTATCAGGCACACCCAAATCATCCCAAATCCATTCTTATTGTTTAACTATAGCTTGGGTCCCCAATTTAGATGGTTGAATCATGGTCAATGCCAATTTTCAGACAAAACCAACTGATGGTTTCCATAACTGGGGGTACCCCTAAATCATCCAAATTTTATTGGGTTTTTCCATTGTAAACCATCCCTTTTAGGGTATCCCGGATTTTTGGAACTTCCAATGTAGGAGTCCTGCCCCTGTCGCCTGTCGCCGGCCCGGAGATGGTCATGCTTAGAGCAGGCCTGGCCAGGCCAGCCTCACGTGGGGTGAATACCATTGGGTGGGTTGCTGGGCGCCGGGCGGGACCATATATGATATATGATGATATATATATATATATAACATATATATATATATATAACATATATATATATATTGCATATACGCATATGTAACTATGTATATGTGATCCCGTGTCTCGTCTTTACGGCCCCCCCCACCCCATATGGTACGGTGGGTTACCCCCCCACCCCCCACCACATCCACAGGGGCCGGGATACATAGACATATGCATATACACATACATATACATGTATATATATATAGATATATACTACTTATACATATAATATGTATATATACATATAATATACATAACTTACATATACATATAACGACCACCACCATCTCGGGGGGAGGGGGGACCTGCGAACACTGGGCCATACATATATATACATATATGTATGTAATAGATGTATGTATGTATATATATATATATTAATGCAGAATCACACATCTATTATCATCTATTTTTAGATAATTTTATGATAAACTTCTTATCAAACAGCGGTGTTTCCCATTCGCAGCTAAGTTACTACAGATCGACTTACTACAGATTGCTTGAGGCATCAGTTGCCAGAGTGGTGCTCAGGAATGTGATTTGCAAAGGAACAAGAGAAGAACTAAGATCCGCAACATACCGCTGGGCATTTTCATGAACAGAAAATAACACGAGTTGTATACCCACAGGTTTGCCCACTTAATGAGGCACTCCTAAGATTATCTCTTTTGTCCTCCTTTTTCTTACTAAAAATCCAATCAATTGAAGGATGTACCGATAGCCTAGTTTTGGACTAACCCAGATCCACTTGATGGCTGATGTGCAAATGGAATATAAACGGAGCAGAATGTCCACCTGGGATTTATGAATCTCTATTCCCAGCAAAGCAACTCCTGAAAGTGAGAATCTGGGGCTACGAAAATTTCACGCCTCCAATTTGTTGCAACCGATGGGTTTGTTAATCTAGGGAATGACATTGGGTTGTTCAGCCAGAACGTTGTGGTCAGGGATTATATGCCAAGTACAAGGAGGGGAAATTGGCGAGCTATAGGGGTAAAAAAAAAAGGGGAAAGATGGTAAAACACCAATTTCTCCACGTTTTTGGCTGTTGTTTACCTACACTACAGGTAGGAGCAATCTTGCTGCACCACACACACACACACAGAATCTTTTCTTTGTCTTCAGCTTCTTCGCTTGACTTCTGTGACAAAGATTGCGCAGGGTTGAAACACAAGCTAGGTCATGTCGTGTGAGCAGGTTGATTTGGCACGCCGGAGCATTTTTAGGGATTTACAGGCTGGCCTTTGCTTGCAGTAACGCCCAAAGATTCAGAAAAAGGTAACAGAGTACGAGATGCTCCAATTCTTTATCTTTTTTAGGGGTTGCTACAACTTCCTCAAGGATGCTGGCTCCAGTCACTGGGCAGCTCTCAGAAAAAGTCGGGAGCCACGTCACTATGATCGAGTAGTCCTGGGCGGCTGCCAGAGTTTTCCAATAATTTTCACCACAAGAAACCTTAGGGATTAACAATTTTCTGGGAATTTGTCTAGTCATTTTCCATTAATTAATAGGGGGAATCATTGAAAAACAATTTTTAGAAAAATCAGGGGATTCAATGGGATCAAAGGGGAATTATTTCAGAACTGGCACAGGGAGAAGTGGTTCACATAGGGGATCAATGGGTAATCATTCCTATAATCATGGTCATATGAGGGGACAATTGAATTGTAGTTGACGTGTGTGTGTGTGTGCGCGTGTGTCCTAATATGAGAGTAAGTCGTCCCAAATGTACCTGACACTTGGCCTTTGCCGAAAACATGATTAATTATATGCAGGAGAAATGGGCAACACAAACAGGAATCTAGAGTAACACAATCTCAAAAATATCACTTGACATAGCAGGTGAGGAATTAACACCAAAAAAAACATGAGAAAAGCCGGAGTCAAGCCACGGCGGCTGCCAAGCATCTGTTTGGGCCAGAAACCCGTGTAAGTGAGGTGATATCCTTGGTACGGAGCATGTCCCCGGAAGCTTTTGAGACAAATCAAGGATGGCAATATGTCTTACCTAAACATGAAAAAGGGAGGTTTCCTAAAATGGGGGTACCCCCAAATCATCCATTTATAGATGGATTTTCCATTATAAACCATCCATTTTTGGGTACCCCCATTTTAGGAAACCCCCAAATGGGATGTTGAGCAGTTTCTGAACAATCTATCCACTTGGCGTCACTCTTGATGTGATGCCAGGGCTGACAAAATTTCAACTCAATTTGGAACAAACAGGGTGGTAACAACCAACTCAAGACTCACACACTCACACAAACACATGTATAATTATATAATATCATATATATATGTATATACATATTATATATTGCAATATATATTGCAATGATGATACCTGTATTTACATATGTTGTAGTGGTTGGCACAGAGACTTGAAACAGGTAGGAATGTAATAGTCAGTACCACAATGGTGATCCAGCGTTTCACGTATCAGAATCAGGTTTGCCCTCAAACACCGCACTGTATTTACACACATACACAGATTCACATAAACATTTATTTAATACCTTTACAGAAAAATGTTATTATAAATGGCCTTTTGTATGTAATTACATATATAAATATACACATAGATGTATGATTCGATAGTCTATATATATATATACACATATATATATATATACATATATACATATATACATATATATATATATATATGTATAATTACATATATATATATACATACATACATACATATATATATATATAATTATATATACATTTACAAACAGCAAACTATAGTAGATATCTTAAACACACCCCAACAGGCCCCATCTTTGGAACATCTTTGAACTGCATTCCACGTCATAAACAGCGCCGTGGCTCGACCTCCCCGGTGGTTGAAATTGGGATCTTGCCAGTCGTGAGGCAGAGGCACTTCACCCAACGCTTTGGGATCGTAGCCTGGGGCGCTGGATGGATGGCATAGCCTCTGGTGAACTAACAGTTTGCTATTGAAAATGGCCATAGAAATAGTGGACGTTCCTTCAAAATGGGCGATGTTCAATAGTTATGTTAGTTTACCAGAGGGTAGGCGATAAAACCAGCCAAGGGTTGAAAGGTTTGAAGGATTTGTTGGGATCCACATGTTTTTGGAGAATTCTGTGTCGATATTGCTGGGCGTGTCAGCTTTTGGGCCCAAAAAATTGGAAGAATAAGACATACAGGTAATTTCGTGATGTTGCCCTGCCGGTGAGTGACCCACAACGCTGGACCGTTGGAGCCATCTCATTGAAAAGCCAGGATTTCATGGTGCCCTGCTGGGCCCGTTGGTGTTTGTTCTTTTGTGTATCGACATTCTCATTATCTGTTCTATTCATCCCGAATAAACCAGCTAGTATAATGATTCCCTACATTAGTCCATCAACAGAGGTATTTTTCATGGCGCAAATGATCACATCCCCTGTTCATATTAAACACCCCCCTGAATGGTCCCCCAAAGATGTAGATCATCTACTAAGCCATGGTTTCTGGGGGTGTGTAATATAAGGGGATAGATTAAAACGTCTTTGCGTCTTCTGTTTTTTTGAGTCTTTGCTTGCCCACTTGACCCGAAAGTGAAGCAACATCCCCCTAAGGAATTAAACTAAAACATACAAACATGACTTGACATTACATTCCACTTCCCAACCTCTTCTTGCATATGACATGCCAAACTAACCTGGCAAACAAATGGAAACCCAAGGAAAAACAGAACCGAATTTGACGATATTATTTATTCTACTTGGGGACGTCTTTATGGACATTCACAGCAATCAGACTTTACCAAACTATTGATTCATATGTGAACCCACAAAAAAACATTATAGTAGAACCATGGATAACGCCAATGTTAAGCTTCAACGCAATGTCAACTCACTTACAACCTGAGCCTGCAAAGCGTATGTCTAGCTGGTCAGTCTATGTTTGCATGTGTGGCAAAAAAAACAACTGAAAACACAGACCTGTCAAACCAAGGTTGATCCTTGTTGATATACTGGACTTACCCAGTACAGTATAGGCATTGTATTATACTGTTGGGCTTTACCATTATACCCATTTAAATTGTATCAGAGTCATTCAGAGTCATAGATATATGTAGATTTGTTATTCTATATGAATTAGTACTCATTATTGTGGCGAATCCAGCTGACCTACCCCTCACAGCCATGGGACAAGTAATGACCTCTTCGTCCATGCCTCGGGAGCTTCCGCATGGAGATTCAAGCAACAACACATTGGTTTGATTGGTTTCACTGAGGAAGAATTGGGGTTCAACAATTGATATGATAATATATGTATATCTGGGGATATTACATATATATATATATACATGTATATATGATTATATGTATATTGATCATCAAACGTGGGATACAACCAGCAGCCCCACACGAGCAGCAGAAACGGCAATACAACCAAGAACCAATAGTGGGAATACAGGCAAAGTATTGCTGATCAAACGCCTCCCAATATGCACGGGATTCTGATGGATAGCATCGCTGCAGGGGGGCTGGAGCTGACAGACTTGTTGCTGACACGTCAGAATGGTACAATCTTCAAATCTCGGGGTGGAAGATAAACATATGCACGAGAAATCACGAGAATCTGAGCACATTGACCCCGGTCATTTTTCGGTCACACCACCTTCCCTTCAGATCATGTCTCCACATTGCTCCACAGCCGGCTGAGGATCCGCTTGCATCTTTCACGTAGTTCCGCCACTTTCAGCATAGTTGCTATGTTGTGCAAGGGATTTACAGGATCTGGAACCACGGCACCTCGCACGGCGGAACTAGGACCAAACGTCAGAATGTCTGGAGTTGCATGGTAGCGGTGTCCCAAGCAATAAATATCTACTTTGATTGGCCGAGTCGTATTTTCGCCCATTTGTAGCCAACAAAACAATACAAAACAAACAAACCATGCATGGAGATGATGGAATGTGCCCAACCACCGTTGACCCCGACAACAAAGGTCAACATTGGTTTTTTCAGCACTTCTTTGTGATGTTTCAAACCCGCACCTGCTGACCATTGCTTGTGTCCTCGCCAATAACTTTCAACATCCGCGCTGGTGATTCCAGCCCGCGCTGCGTGGGGGCAAAGATGGAAGACAAAGTCTGACTCCAGGTCCCTAAGCTGGCTGAAGATGTATTGCAAACCCTCATCAAAATCAAACACGCGCATCTCCTGCATGTACTCCAAAGCCAAGACTTCTAGCACGTAGGAGGGCAAGTAGGTGTGAGTTGCATCCATGAAGCGCGCCTTCAAAGCCTTCGCAAGCTGAATCAAGGAGATGGCCTGTCGGCCAGCATGTTTGATCAGCTGCACTTGATGTTCAGCCACACTCGATGAAGAGTCGCGAAGCATGTCGAAGTCTGTGGGATTTCTGCTCCGCTTCCGCTTCCCAGACCACTGCGGTTGAAATTCCCTTCGCTTGAGGAAGACCTCCAAACCAGATCTGGCATCAAACTCATAGGTAAACAAGAGGTCGACATCAACTCCCGTGCGCGGATGTTTGAATTGCACAGAATGCCTGTTAACCCTAACCTCATCACCCAGTGTCCACATCTTGCAAATGCAGTTCCTAAAGGACTGCCTACAGTCCTCCAACGTAGAGCTTCCGGACACAAAGACCACAATGTCAACCTCCAAACGACCTTTCAGCATGGTGCCTTTAGCATAGGAGCCATTGGTTGTGATATCCTCGACAACATCAGACAACTCCCAATTTTGCCTCAAGACATTCTGAAGGGAGTTGATTGCTGCAGAACACTTGTTGAAGTCGTCCTCTGTTGGCTGGATCTGCTGCAGGACTTCTTGCCATGTAACATCCCAATCAATTTTCATATTGGTCTTCAGGCTGGGACCACTTGAACATCACGGACAGAGAAGGACACGGCGCAGCTTCCTTTAGCCGAGAAATAGCATAGGGACCTGGCGTCAGCTTGTTTATGTCAAGATTCAAGGTATCCTCGTCCTCATCGATATTTTTTGATACCAAAAGGGACCCCAATGGAACCCAAGTTGTAATTCCTTTGTCCCATGCTTGAGTCAAATATACATGTCTAAATCTGACATTGACATCAAGCATGTTTGAAGATGTTTGACACGATTCACATCAGTTGAAAAACCCAAGTTGCTACCCCAAAGACCCAGTACTACACTGTCACTCTTGATATGTTCAATCTCAATTCATCTGGTTCAAAATTCGATGATGCAAATCCCCATGTTGGTTGCATAAGACTATGATCTTTCACTAAATGCCTATTCTAGAAGGTAACTCATGCTAAATCCCCTATGGTTCTTTCATCAACTCCCCATTTTGGCTCAACTCCAACCGTCCAAGCCGGCGCCCCAAAACGGCCAACCGGGGCGCTGTATTCCCGTGAGAAGCGCACCGTGCCGTCCGGAGGCAGCAGCGGCAGCATGTCGCGCAGGGTGATTTTGCCGAAGGGCTGCTCCAGCTGCAAGTGACTCACATCCTAAGAGACCCTCGTTATCCCACTTTTCGTGGCTGGGAACCCCCCTATACTGTAAGACAATATTCCATATGATATCCATC
Source organism: Symbiodinium sp. clade C Y103 (assembly GCA_003297045.1). Taxonomy (NCBI): domain Eukaryota; class Dinophyceae; order Suessiales; family Symbiodiniaceae; genus Cladocopium; species Cladocopium sp. clade C. The sequence continues at coordinate 72,444 of BGPT01000183.1, read as the reverse complement.
TATTAGATAATATTGGATATGATATATCATATATCTATAATATGTATATATATATATATGAGCATTTCAATGGAAAAAAAATAGATAAATAATCTATCAATGCGGGATGTACCATTGTCATGTTTGATTAAGAAAGGATATCCCCAGGGATTCAACCCCCAGAGATCACAATAGGATTTGGGTTGTCATTCGGGGAGAATGTTCACCACATGTTTCCGAGAAAACATCAATAGAAGTCACCAACCTACAGGAAAATGTCTGGTCATTTTGGTGATTTGGAAGAACAACAATAATATTGCTTATCATACATGGAATAACATGAAATAATCCTAATAATCCTGATTTGGGACTTATAAATTAACTAGGATCATCAACCAGTCACTGAGTGGCTTTCCCCAAGTTGTCAGAGAATGCAGCATCTTTTGGCCATTTTGAGGGATATTCCGAGTAGGCTTTGGGCCCAGCTGGAATACCATTTATCATGATTTGGGGCTATGGCTCAAAATTACCAAATAGGTCATTTTAGATGGTGTATTGACATACACCAACCAATTATAGGGTGAATAATTCTGAGCCATTTACGTTGATCCTATCTGTCGCGAGGTCAACTGTTCTATTAACCAAGCATGTATAGAAGGACGTCTATGGGATTCTATGGCTACATGTTTTTGATAAGTTGTGAGATGCCCTGATAGGCCTCCAATTTCTTTGGTGCCTGCCGTCAGGACATCGGACCTGGATTGCCATTCTTCTCTACTGCGTGGGTGGTCAAACGTGTGTGAATTGAAAAATCGTGAAAGTTCCAAGGTCTAAGTCAACTGGGGAAACCAGTATGTTTGATGTATTCTTCACAATTTTGGAACCCAACTGCCGTTGCCATTTCTTGGTAGGTTTGGTTCATGTTCGTTGGTGAGCTGCCCCATGAGTGGTGGTGCAATTCATTACTCATTGTTGGTGGATTTGCCCATGCTTGTTGGTCCAATCACCATCCTTGTTGGGGCTTGGTTCCAAACTTTGTTCATCAAGCAGCATTAGCTTTGTTAGATCAATGAATCACATTTTTTTTGATAATTTGTGTTGATAAATGGTGACTATGTATACGGTAAATATATATATATATATATACAATGAAACCAAATAACCAAATAAGTGTGTCTGAACATAGGGTACCACCACAGCACAATTCCTATGAAAGGGATAGTTCATCATTCTTCCCACTCAAATACCTAAAATACAATTCGTTGGGATGGGTACATCCACATAAATTTGGTTTTATAAATCACGCTAAATCGGCAATTTTTGGACCAACACAAAGATCATATTGTTGGTCGTGTGCATCCCATTTTCTATCCACCATTAAATGCCCATTACTGTGGTAAACCCAATGCCATAAACAATCCCCAAAGCCCACAATTTACGGGTGGGATTGAAACCATCCCCAAATTTGGTAGGTTTATGGCATTGGGTTGCCCACACTATTGTTGGTTTGACATCCCCATTCAGGGTTACTCCAAACCCCCCAGGTCCAAGGGGTGTAAATTAGGTAAAATATCCAGGTAAAATGACTAATTGGTAAATTAGTCATTTTACCTCCATATCTTTCCTATGATTTACTCAATAATTCATATATAATGGGTTGGGAGCAATCCTGATCTTTGAGGGAAAACTTCTCAGAACATGCCAAAGCTCCACCACCAGCGGCGGCGGGATTTTCTCGCCCACCACCTCACAGTTCACCTCGTGTGCCCCCAAAAGCGGCGGATTGAACCAAGAAAAAAACTGGGGGTTGAGTCAACAAACGTAGGGGATCTCATCAACAATGTGAAACTTCATTTTTGTGCGTGTCAAACATTACAATTTAACGAGGAGCTTGGGAGTTCACCGACAACATACCCATGTGATGTATGATATAAGAGTACGTGTAGCCTTTCAGAAGTACACTTCAACTACATTTTTGTCGACCTATAAACCCAAATCGCGCGGTTTGCGAAAACAAGGCGAGGTTTGCCAACCGAAGTTTGGAAATCCAATGGTTTGGATGGGTTTTGTGGATTCAGTCCCTTTGAACAAATATCAGTGCAATAAGGACTATCATTTCAGCTAGGATCGGAAACTACAAACATGTGAAGCTGCCAACATCTGCCAACCATATCATTGAATATATAATATATATATATAACGTTTATACACATATATGTATCACAATTCATTATTACACTCTATATGTATATATATATATATATATAATCAACTCTCACGTTACATATAATATTATAAATACGGATTAAACGAGGGATATCCATGTCATCATAGTCAATCCCAGTTCCAATTCTCATCTCCAACTTCCAAAGGATCCAAGTGACGGTGGGTAGAGCCACCTCCACATGGCCGCCCTTGCGATAGCCAGGGCAGCCCCAAAGGCCCGAGATGGACACGGGGATGGGCACCACGGTCCTTAGGCGCCAAGGCTAACGGCCTCAAGGTCATGGGTCGTTGACATGGCTCCGAAATCCACATTTGTTGATAAATGTGTATTGTAAATGAATGTGGAGTTCGACCATGAGTTCAGAATGGTACAATCCATATCATGATATACACATCTGAATTCCATATTTGTTTATAAACATTTATGGACGAATAGTTGTAGATGTAATCCGGTTGCTGGATGTGATGGTTTATGGAAAAGATTCCAGGTACCACATCAGTTTGAGACCTTTCAAAAGCCATGGAAAAGTAATGATTATAGACGAATAGTAATCTTAAGTAATGGAGGATTTTGTTTAGTAAAGAGATATATCATGATATACCCTCTGGCAATTTAACATAGCTATTGAACATGTCCATTTATAGTTGATTTTCCCACTAAAAAAAAGTGATTTTCCATAGCTATGTTAGTTTACCACAGGGTATCTATAGACATGAGTTGAAAATAATTGAAATGGAAGTCCCACAGTACTTGTTTGATTTTCAGAGTGGTGGCAGCCTAAAAATCCACCTTTCTGGACGGGAGTCTTGAGGCCACCTTTCTGTCAGATCCATTGCAAATATCAACCATCGGAGGTGTTTATTGCTTTGGAAAATCGCCTGCTCCTGACAATTCACAGTTTACCATGGAAAATGGCCCATTGAGTTCGATCATTTAGCCATTGAACATCTGTTGAAACTGGTGATTTTTTATAGTGAACTGAGGTGAACTTAGTTAAGTGTTGAATTACCGCAGGGTCACATCTGATTTGACTGTCGCCAGTCGCCCAGCCGCATGCGTCCCGGAATGTGCCGGTCGAAGCGAACAAACATTAACTCCTGGAGGTTGAAGCGGTGTGTCCTACTTCGATGGGCCAAGGGGTTAGTTAATTGGGATAACCATTAACTATAGAGATATTGACCATGAACCATAGTTAACCTAATTATGAACCATAGCTAGCCAACTAGCTAGCAAATGGATTATAATTGGGATAGTTCGTGGGTTACTAGCCACTTAGTAACCAGGAATCACCAATCCCATGGCCCATCTAAGTAAGACGTGGGACTCCCAAAACCATATGATCCATTTAGGACGATTTTTGGGATCTACATGGATCCACATCTTCGGAAACGTATATGTGGGTGTGGTCCTGTGAGTCTCAAATTTCGAGCTATACCCACCAACCAAAGAGTTGGGACATATCACACCGACCTTAAATTTGGGGTCAAGCATCAAAACATATGCTGGCTGACGCTTCTCAACCCATCTTGAAACATGTATTGAATCGGTCTAACTATGTAAAACTGTGTGAACACAATCTCAGGGAAGGGCAGGCAATCAGTACCTACTTTTCAGCCACTAAAAGACCTTCAATCAATAGACATTTGATCTACAGCTGTGCAAATTATACATATATATGAGTAACAGCACCACCTGTATATATATATATATACAGTACATACATACATAAAGATATATATATATATACACATACACATTGTGTATAGGCACATATGACTTAGTTTTAACTACTACTAATTAGCTAGATCAGAATCCCATAGACATTAGAACATATGCAAAGAGACCAGCCAGTATCGCCATCGCCTGCTCCACGGGATGGGTGGAGACATCAGTAACCACGCATTCCTCCTCGGCAGAGTTACGTCACGAAAAGAAACCATTGGAGTTTCGGGAGATTGGGGGGAATTGGAACATTTGGGAAATTGTTTCAAACGTAGTTGACCATGTTGAAATTTTCTTTGGAAAGTTGTTTTAAAGATTTGTGAGATGGATTGAACATCTGTGAACATGTGTACCAAACCTGTTGACGTGAGCTTGTTCGACACGTTGCTGGACTCTACAGGATCTAGAAATGGTCACTGAACCAGCACCAACATGGCCACTATGAGTCCTTTACATATATCATATCCGATGTACACGGTTCCAACATCTGTAGACATTGCGGACATAGTATGTGACAAAGAAGCAGTTTCAAGAATCGTGCATATGCTGCCGGTACTGTGGGCTTGATTATGCTGGCATCCCTTTGGTTCTCCAACCTATGATTATTTGGAAAATACTGCAAACTAATTGATCTATAAATGTCCTTTGAACATGGTTTTAAATGATTTTAAATGAGGTTATTATATATTCCATAGATGGGGTTAACAACTTGCCAGGTTTGATTTCAAGAAGGTAAACTTTCCTGCCATTCTCTAACAGCTAGGGTATCCATTGGATCGATTGGATCATCACTGAGCATCCCGGCGATCCACTTGCCGATGTAAACACCTAAGTGTGCAAGGCCCTGATGGCACCAGGTAGCATGGCGAGCCAAATCATGCCCTTTTAGGGATGGAACATTTGAACAAAATTATAAGTTATGGGGATATCAAATCATAAATCATTCTGAAAAAATGATTGGGCTATGGTTTCAACTACGCGTAAATAGTCATAAATCATAAGAAATAACTTGAAATAAACATAAATTGCATTGGGTTCATGGTTTCAACTCACCCCGCAACCAACATGAGTCATTTGGGATGAGCATTAATTCTTTGGTCTCAACGGCTGGCAAGAACATAATAACTTCTATACACTTCTAGACTAAGCAATACAAGCTTTATATTGAATAGGACTTGACATGGAAAATTCATGCAACAAGATTGAACAAGATAGACTCTAACAGATTGACATGATATGCCAGTTTGGGAGAAGTCTCCCCTGCTATCCGCACTAGCTAAGTAGCGCCATCAATCTTTGTGCCCCGCAGCAACACATCTATCGCCAACCTCCCTGTCCAAGGCGCGAAAAAGTCGGCCCTTGAAGAGGTTGGATAAGTGGCCATTGGGTTCGTCGAAAGCAATCCTTGGAAACATGCTACATGCTATACTGCAATAGGACAACTTGGCTGGGGGGTCATTCGGCAGATTTGCAACGTCCGAAAGAGTTGAAAATGCCTTGGAGAATATCTTGAAATGAAGAGTCATCAATACCATTTGCAACACAAAAGAATCACCACCAAACTCTGCTTGGATGTTTCCAGGAAGCATCCAATAAGGGGGTTTCGTCGTGCTGCACGTCTCTGATCCAGGTGCTGGTTCGCTTGGAATCACCGTGCTGGGATATAACCCTTTTGAGATTGACGAATCTGGCATAACTGCTTAGTGAAAAGGCTTGTATCCCATTTTGTCCTAATAAGCTTCAGTCACCCACTTCATCAATGTTGATTGCCATCCACTTTGCAAACTACCGAGTTTTTTCAAAATAAAAATTAATAATAACTATATAAACGCAATCACCGCATTTCATTAGGGCCAGCTCCATAACTTGGGCGACGCATCGGGTTTCAATGGTTTGCTTTGTATTTTGTTATATACACTCCGGTGTTCTCGAACTGGAGCATCCGCCTCTTTGAAAAAGGGTCAATCATTGAACTTCAATGGGCCATGATATTCCATAGCTATAATTTGTCCATGGCCATGTGAGTTAGTTTACTGGACTGTATCAACGATTTCCCCCATTGTTCATGGCCAATGGAGGCCCAGCATCGCTTCCATCTCGTTCTTGTTGAAGGTCACCTTTCGATTGGGGCCGTACCTCAAAAGGGATTGTTGGACCCGGCAGAGCCACCATTTCTTTGTAGGAAGCCAGGTAACACTACCGGGACGCCATACATATGTCCATGCACTAAATACATGTATGTATATACAGTGTATATATATATATACACATATATCTATACATATATCTTTATCTGTATATACATTTAATCCTGGCTATAGGTGATGAGTACACCATGATGAAGAATAACATTATATGATATTATGATATACTTGTGTTGGTGACACAACAATTGTCTACAATGGTACAAATACTTGATGATTTCATGGTGTTGTTCATGTGATGAAAGCATTCTACCAACCCCCGTGCATCGTTCATGGATGTGCTTCGTAATGATGTGGCAAACCCGATGACAAGCCCCTGTTTACCAGAAACAGATGGTATATCTATCTATCTATCTATCTATCTATCTATCTATCTATCTATCTATCTATCTATCTATCTATCTATCTTTTTTTTAATTAAAGTTAATTATATTTAATTCTCTTTCACTCTATTTCATTCTATTTAATCATATTTGATTCTGTTTAATCCTATTTAGTTATATTTAATTCTATTTAATTCTAATCAATTCTATGCAATCATATTCAGTTCTATTTAATTCTATTCAATCCTATGTAATTCTAGTTGATTCTATTTAGTTCTATTTAATTCAATTCAATTCTATGTAATTATATTTAGTTCTATTTAATTTTACTTAATTCTAGTTCATTCTCTTTCATTATATTTAATTCTGCTTAATTTGATCTAATTCTATTTAATTGTATTTAATTCTATTTCACTCTATTTCATTCTACTTAATTCTAGTTCATTCTATTTCATTATATTTAATTCTATTTGATTCTGTTTAATTATGGTTAATTCTATTTAATTCTATTTGATTCTATTTAATTCTATTTAATTCTATTTGATTCTATTTCATTCTATTTCGTTCTACTTCATTCTATCTATCTTTCTATCTATCTAAATATCATTATATATCTATCTAAATATCATTATATATCTATCTATCCATCTTTCTATCTCTCTATCTATATATCTATATATCTGTCTATTATCTATCTATCTATCTATCTACCTATCTATCTATCTATCTATCTATCTATCTATCTATAATCTAATCTAATCTAATCTAATCTATCTATATGTATTAAAAAGACAAAACTATCCCGCAATGCAGCAAGGGGATGTTGGAAGGTCAAATTCCAATGCTTGAGATTTTCCGAATCCCCAGGAACGTTGGAATCACTGTTCTATCTTTTTGGAGGTTTATGACCACATGTTTCTGGAATTGCTCATCCCCTTGGAAACTCCCACAACTAAAAGGCAAAGACACTTGGAAATCACCCCAGGAAGTAGGTCCTTTTCCAGCAGAAACTCCTGCAGTTTTGCCATGTTTTTTTTTGTGATTCCAACGGTGGATGGGTTTATCCGAAAAATTGAATACACCTCTCGATAGCCATTATAATGCGGAACATGATGATCAACCGTGAAGTTGTTCTGCCATACTACCATCCATACCCTACTTTTCTTTTGACTTACAATATTCAATCAATGATGATACGCTGCTCATAAGAGTATCATGAGATTTTAATAAGGCACGGCCGAAATGATAACGTCCACTGTCCGCAGCATGAGATCGGAAACGAAACGATCAACTCCAAAGGCAAGCTGCCAGAAGTTGCAGCCTATCTCCCTGCCTTCACTGTCAGGGCAAACCGGGTTTTTTACTTCCACAAATTGGTCAGTGTACAGTAGTTCTTTATGTTTCGGTTTTATTCATGTCATGCTCTATTCAAGCTGAGTTTCTCTACTATAGGCATCTATAGACGATAGACGGTTGAACATGTTCTTCAGTGATTTCCCAACAGAGCGCCTTGGAATCTCCCAATAGGTCCGGACAGATTTAGTCTGGGACATCGGTGGCAACTGCTCAAGGTCGGCGGCAGGTTTCTTTTTTTTCTGCCAGTCCGAATAAAGCACAAAGTCAAGGGTGAATACCATCGGACGGCCATAAACAACAATAACAATGAGATATGAGTGGCGGACAAAATTACTTATTTGTGCTTCCATGCTATGTGCCAAAATAGGGTATCGGTAAGTGGGTGGTCCCCTATCGGTTGTGAAGGTTTTCGCACAAATTTGAACATCCCAAGTCCGCTCCCTACTACTTTAGTCTTCCACTAATTTTGTCGGTTCTTCATATGTTAATGGGCTATCTTTATAATTTTGGCCATGTTTACAAGTGAACCACGGGACATCTTAGATATCTTGCACCAAACCAATAAAAAAAAACAGTATCAATTTAAACAATAGAAAACAAACTGCGAAAACAAGGACTCCAAGATTGGCTCAGAGATGCACTAAACGGCGCCCTGGTGGATCACCGGCACAGAAACGAGCTGTGTACCCATTTATTCACAAATTGCCTAGTTCAAACTTGGGAAGCTGGGTTACCAAGCAATTTTGTCTGGATCCTACTGGAATCAGACTTATGTTCTAACCCATTTACTTAATTCAGATTCCACCATACATACCCCTCACAAAAAGTTGATAGAGGTGACTGTATCACTTGAAAATCGGCCCATTTAGGGTTACAACGGTTGTAAAATGGCAGTCCTGTAACCAGTCAGCAACAAAACAATCGTGGTTAAACATTTTTTGTTATAAACACCCTAAAGCCCCTAAAGCAAATTTATCGAACAATTAGATAGTTCTCCAAGAAAATAGGTATATGATGGTATATGTATAGAGAGTATTATACACCTACAAACAAATAGTTATATAATGTTATATCTGTATAATGCAGATATGTATTACAAATATATTTTACAGATATACAAACAAATGATTATTAGATATCCTATCTATCACCCCTTATAGGTAATACAGCCCTCTGCTTCCCTGATGGAAATCCGTCCTTCATGGTGAACCTGGGCCATGGATCTGCTCGGATGTGCACCGTGGAGTCGCGTTCAGGGACGTTTTGGAAGTACGACACCATGTCCTGCCTCGATTTCAAGGATGTGGACGATGAGTAGAAGAAGTATTCAGGAAATGTAGTGGCTTTACATACAGATATCTATCTATCTATCTATCCATCTATCTATCTATCTACCTATCTATCTATCTATCTATATATATATATGTATTTAATATATGTCAATTCCAAATCAAAAAAGATCAGATATGTCTGTGCATAATGGGTAGTATATATACATTGTATCATAGATATCATTGACTTCATTAATATATATCATTATACAAGTATATGTATATCATCAATGATTTCCATGGTCCAATGATCTACAATGTATATACACATATCTGATTCTTGATGTGAATTTGAACTCTGGAGAAAACTCTGCTTTTCACGTGAAAACAAGTGTGGTTTGTGGATGCTCATGCCCCCCAAGACTGGTGGTACACGTGTTCATCCACCCCTTTTTGTAGCTTGCAGCATGTGTGGCTGTTGAACTGGCATGGTGAAAGCTATGCATGTATTTGCACCTATACATATATAATATGTATATATATATATGTATTATCCACTATATATGTCTAGACTGTCTAGCTAGTCATGAGTGAACCCACACAGGAAAGAAGTTCGAATCCATCCGAATCCAAAATATTGATAACCTCTGGTACACTGTTAGATTACTATGGGAAATCACCATCTTTTCATGGGAAAATCCACTCGAAATCTATGGTGCCAAGGCGCTTCAGCAGCTCCCATGTCCTGAGGCAACGGGATTCCACGGGTGGATTCCACATATATGCTACACAATATATGATACACTATAGGTGGAATTATGGAATAATACATATATTTATATGTATATACATGAGTATTCCACAATTATTCCATATTTATAGACGGGGGAAACATTCAAAAGCAAGCAAAATTGAACATCTTCAATGGGGGAAAGCGATGCTTTTGGGGTCCCCCATTTTCAGAAACCCTGATATTGGACACGGGCAATGGCTATATTTTTCCTGAAAACCATATCAAGTATGTAGATTAATATAGAAATTACATGAAATGACTAATGATGGTTAACCTGCCCACAGCCAATCCTTGGGTTAATCATGTATGACCTTGTTGGGTCGAACGACTATCAACCAACAATTGAACTTTGGTTTCGGCGGAGGGGCAGGGAAAGAGGCAAAACACAGCAAAGAAACATCCATCTGATGGTATATCATTTTTGATATTTATAGCGAACCAAATATTTTGCCGAATGATTGCAAATGTATGGATGTAGCCAACCTGAAGCTAAAATCTCACAAGAAGAGACACATGGTTGGGGTAGGATTCGCAGATTCAGCGGCGCAAGATCCTGATCAAACAGATTGGTGTGAAATCCAAATTCTTGACACAGGACATGTTGACGACTACCCAAGAATCTAAAAAGGATAAGGATGTTACCCTCTGGTAAGCTAACATAGCTATGGAAAATCACAATTTTTCATGGGAAAATCCACTATTTCTATGGCCATTTTCCATAGCAAACCGTTTAATTACCAGAGGGTAACAGGAAAGGGGTCTGGACAACTGGCCGTCTCTTGTCATCCGGAACATTTTACGTTACCCCTTGGCAATTGAGTTTGAACACAATGCCCAAAAACCACAGCTGTAGTTGTTCAATAGAAACTAACAACAGCAATCAACTTCACAGGGGGGGCACACACATTCCAGTATACCCGAGTCTTCTTCACGCTCCAAGGGTCATCTTTTGCACTTCTGTCTTCCATGGATATCGAACCTTGCTGAATACCGCAGTCCCAGAGTCACCCCGAGGGAGATCAGCTGACATGACTGAATGCCGCGCTTGTCACTCGTTGTGAAGATCAGCAATGTGTGGCAACAACCAAAGATACCAAAGATACTATGCATGAAAGTTGCACCAAGACATCAGCCAAATCATAACAATACTACAATTCAAACATGAAAAAATGCAGATGACCATGTCGATCACCGTGTGACCCTGTCTCTAGTACAGTTCTTTAATGTAGATCAGTCCATGTATCCTCGCAGATGGAATGAAGCTTGCCAAGCTCACAAATCTCACACGTGTTTCATCATGTTTCATCAAAGTCTATGTCTTGGTTTGCTGCAAGCAACCAGACCAATTGCATTCAATTGGATTGATCTTCCAAGGTTGAACATTGAACAAACACTGTCGTTGCACCACTGGCCATGGATTGCTAACATCAAATTCACAACACATTGTTTTGAGAAAATACGACGCAACGGAAACCAGAGGGGCCTCTGGCCTCTGGCAAACTGCTGGGACGCAAAACAACCCTGACCAACTGCATTCAGTTTGGCGCAGGTCCTATATTCTCCCACACACACCTTTAATGCCACGGAACCCGACGGATCTTGTATCCTGCATCTGCTGAGAGGGAGAGATAAGATGAATCAAGTGGTGAGCCTGAACGAACTCAAAAAATATCATACCTTTTATCGGAATGTGAAGGTTCCCGAGGTGCAGTGGTCCTTTTTGGTAGAAGTCACATCACTTCTGTGGTGAACCAACTGCATCAGTTGACAGTTGAAAGCCCTCTTCTGTTGAAACATCGACAAAAAGAGCAGCAGTACGCATCGAAAACAAGAACACACATCATGACAAGCGGATCAGCCAAAAAACACCAGAGGAACATCAGCGACAGCAACAAGAAGAAAATCAAAAACTAACATAACAAGAACAACGAAAGAAACAAAAACAAAGAAAGTTGATTCTAGAAAAAAAACATATTCAAAAAAACAGATTCACCAAAAACACAAACCGACAGGAATTATCATGAGAAATAAAAAAACAAAGAAGCAAACATAAATCAAAAACTCGATTGTCCGAGTTGCTTTTGGGTTTATTTGTTTGGTTTAGTTGTTGTTGTTTCTGTTTGCTCTAGTTTTATTTTATGCTTAAAACAAATCTGTATAAAACCCTACATTCCCTGTGTTGTTGGACTCTTGAAACAAGAACCACAAGAAACATAAGAAAAAAACAATAAACCAATAATCAATAACACAATAACAACAAAATACATCAAAATACTACACGATCAACAGCAAACAACAACAACAGCAGCAGCAACAACAACAACAACAACAACAACATCAACATACAAAAACAACAAAACCAGCAAAACACAACACAACACAACAAAAACGACACACAACACCAGGAACAACAATAACAAGAAGAACAACAAACACGACAATAACAAGAAGAACAACAAGAAGAACAAGAACAACAAGAACAACTAGAACAACAAGAAAAACAGCAACACAAATAATAAGAATAATAATAAGAAGAAGAAGAAGAACAACAACAACAACAACAACAACCACAACCATAACCACAACCACAAACACAACCATAACAAGAAGAAAAACAAGCAAGCAAGCACGCAAGCACGCAAGCACGCAAGCAGGCAAGCACGCAAGCTCGCAAGCACGCAAGCATGCAAGCACGCAAGCACGCAAGCAAGCAAGCAAGCCAGCAAGCAAGCAACCAAGCAATCATCCAAGCTAACAAGCTAACAAGCGACCAACCAATCAACCAAGGAAAAAAAAAAACAGAAACACATAAACTAGAAACACATAAATAAAGAAACAGAGAAACAAACACACAAAGAAACGAACAAGCAAGCAAGCAAACAAACAAGCAAATGCAACAACAGCAGCAGCAGCAGCAGCAGCACCACCACCACCACCAAAACCAGCAGCAGCAAAGGCAGCAGCAGCAGCAGCGGAAGCAGCAACGACAACAACACCAAAACCAACAACAGCAACACCACCATCACCACCATCCCCGCCACCATCACCACCACAACTGTTCCTACAAGAACAGAGTCGTCCTCATCATGCCCATCATCTCAATCCTCCTCCTCCTCGTCATCATCATCATCATTATCATCACCTTCATCATCATCTTCATCATCATCCTCATCATCATCATCACCATCATCATCATAATCGTCATCATCGTCATACCAACTATGTATGTATGTATGTATGTATGTATGTATGTATGTATGTATGTATGTATGTATGTATGTATGTATGTATGTATGTGTGTATGTATGTATGTATGTATGTATGTATGTATGTATGTATGTATGTATGTATGTATGTATGTATGTATGTATGTATCTATCTATGTATCTATGTATCTATGTATCTATGTATCTATGTATCTATGTATCTATGTATCTATGTATCTATGTATCTATGTATCTATGT
>BGPT01000183.1:19063-59089 GCA_003297045.1 Symbiodinium sp. clade C Y103 | reverse complement strand
ATCTATGTATCTATGTATCTATGTATCTATGTATCTATGTATCTATGTATCTATGTATCTATGTATCTATGTATCTATGTATCTATGTATGTATGGATGTATGTATCTATGTATCTATGTATCTATGTATCTATGTATCTATGTATCTATGTATGCATGTATCTATGCAGGTATGTATGCAGGTATGTATGCAGGTATGTATGTATGTATGTATGTATGTATGTATGTATGTATGTATGTATGTATGTATGTATGTATGTATGTATGTATGTATGTATGAATATAGTTATACTATAATGTATATATATATATATCATCCAATATCAGGTTATCATTCTACAGCATGCCATATAGTCTCAAATCATCATACATCATTCCACATCATGTCACTGGTGATTGCAATCCCTTTATCTATACATATGAATACCTCGAACACGTATGGGCTCGATTTGTATGATTAGCCCGACATTTTCGATGCCAAATGCACCAGAATCATTGTCGAACTTGTTCCAGGAAGACATATACACATATTTATGTACACATGTACATAAATACAATTTTTGCAAGTTGGCACAGCAGGGAGCAGCCAGGCCAGTCCTTTGCTCGAAAAGCTGCGTGAACTTATCTGCGCAGACGAGTTCATCGCCGCCAACGGGCGGCCCAGCGTGCCCAGCGGGCCCAGCGAGCCCAGCGAGCCCAGCGGCGACCAGGCACGGAACATGGTGAATCCTTTTTTTGGAGGAAATATTCAACGGTCTAAACAAGTTAAGGATGTTTTTTGCAGGAACACTCCTGGAGTTGTGGAAGCATGATGTCCTTTTCTGAAAGGTAGGCTGGGGCTACATCACAGGTGAGCCAACTTGATTGGATTCTCTACCCATAACCGGTACAGTATTGGCAGATTACCACAATTTGGCTCAAACACGAGCTCTGATGTAAACCACAGTTGGACATTCAGCTTTTTTTGTTTGCATTAATTACTGATGATGCTTGGAGCAAATCTGGAAACATATAGAGTTGTTCACAAATGTTCCCAAAAAGATAGAAACATAATTCATCACTGTTTAAGTGGGATTTCACTTTTCATCACTTTTCTATCTTTTCTGGGGTTGCTATACCGCCCATTGATCTGGGATAGCCATAGAATGCCATGGCCATTTCCGCCGTGAGTCGGTGGTTGAGCAGCTGTGGAGAGGGCGAGGGAAGTGGTGGATGCAGCCGTTACAAAATGGATGGCACCCCATTTTGTTGTTTCATGGCAATTCTCATGGGAACATTGATGACAAATGATGAGTTTTTTTTGATAGATCATCTCCGATTTCCAGACAAGCTCAAATTCCAGTCGCGAGTGGCAAGGAGCCGCAAAAGCAGTCATGGAAAATCATGTTTGGTCCGAGATTTTTGAGACATGCCTATGTCGACAAAACCACCCAGAAATTTCAGATCCTGTCAGTTCCTGGTGGTGATGACGGGGTCAAACTTGAATGGCCACAATGGTACCAATCTGGTTGGAAGGACTATTCTTATTTCTTCGGATGGAAAGAGATTAACACATATGAATTCTTGGAAACACTATCCAACAATGCGTTGGTCTCTGGATCATGGCAACGTTGATCTACTTCTCTGATGAAATACAGCTTGATTACAATAGGGCCCATGGTGGAAGCACAACAACCCAGAAACCACGAGAGAAAATTCTGGTGCGATAACATCACAACCTGCTGAAATGACTGGAGATGATATGGGTGTTTCGTAAAATGAACGACCCAACAAATAATATAAGCATAGCCTCCTTCTGAAAGGACGGGCTTGCTTGACTAGGGCCCCCTCTTTTGGAAGCACTCGTATCCCGATACTGCGGGTATGTCAAGGAAAACGTTTACGAGATATAATATGGCTACCGTCTATACATACATATATATATATATAATGTGTTCATTGCAAAACTTATCTGGTGAATTCCAAGTAGATTGTGGGGAATGCTAACCCCGGATAAGTTATATAACCCTGATCGATAAACTGCAGCTGTTGTTCCCAAGTGATTGCGTCTGCTACTGTAGTGGTACCCAAGGATCAACAGCCCAGCGCAGTTCCAAGCCTTGCTGCTTTGATGATGCGCCATTTGGAGGATGGCATGATAAGGTATGTTTGCCATTGTTTGCATACTTTTGGGCCACATCTGCGAAACTATAGGATACTATAGGAGTACAAGTCGACACAACAGGAATACATGGACTGGTTGGGTGTTTCTGTCTGTGTGTTTCTTTACCTTGACAAACTTCGACAATGGTGGGTTTCCTTACAAAGATCATCACAGATTCATCAATGGTCCTTTGTAGGTCCACAAGGATCAACACAAAGTTGGTCTCAAAATATACAAAACAATATAATATTATATATACATATATATATATATACACATAAATAAAACATATTATATATATATATATATACATGTATGGAAAGCCAGCAACCCCATAAACACGGTGGGAAAGCTTGAAATCACTGGCATATCTCTGATCTGTGCGGGTCATGAAGAGTCGCAAAAGTGCATGCCATTTCAACATTCTCTCAAACCCTGATCATCCAGTGGTGGTTGTTCAAATTCTTCACCACCATGTTGACGATATCCTTGAACTCAAGATTCATGTTTTAGTTTCGTGGGCCGCAACAGCCCCCATCAAGACTCATACCAATTCGCATTAATTCGCCCACGCGCGACTTTTTGACAACACAATGAGAGGACAAACGCCACCCTGTTGGGCAAGGGAGTGGTCATACGGCGGTAATACATTTTTGATGCATTGAGAGCCCATGGAACGACCTTGCAACCGCTTGGACTTTCCAAAAAAAATGGGGACATTGCCACTAAAAAAATAAGGATCGAACTAGCCAGGATGGCAAATGTCAATAGGAACAAGAAACCATGGGGATATCAGCTGTGACATATTCAAAAGCTCAAGATTTCCATATTTCGTTGCTATGTATATATATATATATGTATATATATATATATGTATAAAAATACATGTATATATAGTGTTTGTCTCGTATACATATCTATATAAATATATTACATAATTATATATATAGTGTTTATCTCGTGTGTATACATATATATATATATACAATTATACACATAGTGTTTATCTCGTGTATATATATATAGTTTATCTCATATTATGTATATATAGATAGTTTTTATAGAGTGTATCTCAAAACTGCGGTATGTTCCAATCATTAGCTTCCGCTTCTGAACTATAGATCATATTCGGAAGTTGTACATCCCTCATTTTTGAATAGACTCCCTTGCAACAGTTTCATTTGGAAAACTGTTGATTCCGGTGTGAGGAAATGTCGCATACAACCCCTTCCCAGCAGGTGAAAATCTGCGGATAATTCTCGCCCCAAGGCCTTTGTGGAGAGCAGAGGGACTGCGAATTGGAGCCCCTGATGGGTCTGATCTGGGCGACGCTCGTGCCACGCTGCCAGCATGACACAAATATCCATCCTGAGGCATCCACAATTTCTGATTGAACAAAAGAGGCCCGATCAGTATCCCATTCGATTCTTGGCCAAGATTTATGTACAAGTTTTTCCAATACCCCGAAATCCCCCACATATCCCCCACAAATGGTTCTCGACATCACTAGCTTTGAAAGAGTTTTCGCGAGTTCGCCATTTCTTGTTGCCGCTGTTTGTTTCCCTGAGATCCATCGAGTGCACCATGCATGGCCAAGGCCGAGTGTTGGGGTTTCCAAAGAAACATAAGAGATGGTAATGTTTTAGTACTTCTTTTGATTTTTGTTATCATGACTTTTTTGGGGGCAGCCAAGCAGCTAGCCATCCAATGTCTCCATCCAATTTGGGGTGCCAACCAGATCAAGATCCACGAGGAGATCATAGGAGATTGAGTTGGTGAAACCTCCCACGTGGTGGGGTTCCCAGCAGGAGCCGATGATGACATCTCCAGCCGACAAGATTGAGGCTGCGTGCCGCAAAGCACACGTGTTCTCAGGAACTGGAACTTACTCCTGAAGTTCAGGGGTACTGAACACTGAACCTCAGCTAATCATATTCTGTATAGATAGATTCATAGATACTGATAGATAGACTAGATTGGACAGATTCGCTTGGATGGCCTATTTAGTTCGATGATTTGCCGTGTTCAAAGATGGTGTTTTTTTTCCAAGGAAACTGATCAATTGACAGACGGTAGCAAGAAATCACAAGACAAAGGTACTGTGGATGGACAAAACCCTGCACCAGTTGGTAACTATAGGTAACTATGTAATATGTAAGACTGTAAAAACATGGGATTATACTGTAATTGGACAAACCATCTGCCAACTGGTCCAGCTATCAAACTCAACTAATGAACCCAATCAAACAAGGCACATGGGATAAGCGCAAGACTGTGGGACTTGCTAATACCTGCGGAAGATTTTTCAGGACCATAAATGTGAGACCCATATCTATATTGCCAAATCAAACTGGTATGAGGCATCACCAGAGCATCTGTAGTGATACATTTGTTTGAGATTTTAACATATGTTAACAAGTTTAACATGTGTGGTTGTTGTTGGTTTTCTTTATCATACAATGTACGAAAATGTCCCAGTATGGACCATATCCTTACACGTAGAATTATACATGTAGTAGGGAGATAGAGGCATACCGAATGTACAATATATAGGATCATTTATGATCATACAACGTCCACAAAAGAAATGAAAGGAAACATGGGTCATTGCATCAAAATTGCGATACCAATAATTTAATTTGATTGTTCATATCATTACTGTCATGGCACGCAATTTAAGTTCTCGTTGTAATCATGATTAGGTTCAATTAATAGTACTGGTATATCATATCTTCCTATACTATTGTACTATCACTAGTCTGCTTTTGGATACAATGTACAAAATAATACAAAATATATTGTATACCAGTACTATTGAAATGTCAAATGATATACCTATCACATCTATCACTGACACTATGATTACCACTAATACTATGATTACTAAATATTACTAATGTACAACAAGGTCAATGTGCTCTTGTTCTTCCCATCTGAGAGTCGCATCATCCTCAGCCGTTCGTTGGAGTAACTTCTCAGGCGCCGTTTTTGTGTTCACCGCCCGTTTACTGCATGGGCGACCTCCGGCAGGGGATCAAGTTGGTTTTGACATCAACAAAAACAATCTTTTGACGCGCCCAAAAAATCGAGCCAAAATCAAGGATTTAGGCATCCAAAGTAGGAATGTCACAAGCAAATTTGGAATTGGGGATGTAGCAAGCAGAATTTTGGATTTAACATGATTTAACTAAGCATCAAACCTGCGGACGTAACAAACAAAATTGGTTTTCTAAGTATGAAAAATTGGACATGTCACCAATGAATAGTGAAGGATATGGATTTGTCCCAGAATGCCATTCTTGCTGGAGGAATGATGATCAAGCACTGGAGTTTAGGGTACATTATTTCCAGCTTCAGCCGACCGTAAATCCGCTCAGCATTGACCCATGTACCCTCTGGCAAAGGAACATGGCAGCGGAACATTCTGAGTATCTATATCTGTACAGATTATGATTGGACCATTTTACCGTTGAAAACACCTTGATTTAGACATCGATCAGCACAGATCAAAAAATACACATTAATACCCCCTACTTTAAGAAAACTTGATCAGAATATATATATATAGATCACCAATGTTTCAATTTCAGATCGTCATTGTAAAAACATCTTCCCATTGAAACTTTAAAAAACAAACATTGGTTTCAGCCATGTTTCAGGTGGGAGCGCCTATAAGGGGCCGTGCGTTCGTGACGATTTTGCTTTTCTCTTCTTTTTGTCCTCACATGTCATATCTTTTGTTGTGTACTTGGCTTGTCATATCTTTTGTTGTATACTTGGCTTGGGGTTGGGTTGGGGTTGGGTGGGGGGGGGTTGCAATAGCGTTTCCTTGCTGTCCTTCTTATAGATTATCTTTTGTTGCTCTACGTCTTATACTTGNCTTGGGGTTGGGTTGGGGTTGGGTGGGGGGGGGTTGCAATAGCGTTTCCTTGCTGTCCTTCTTATAGATTATCTTTTGTTGCTCTACGTCTTATACTTGCCTTGGGGTTGGGTTGGGGTTGGGTGGGGGGGGTTGCAATAGCGTTTCCTTGCTGTCCTTCTTATAGATTATCTTTTGTTGCTCTACGTCTTATAAATCATCTTACTACGCTTTAACACTTCTTCTCATAAATCATCTTATTACGTCTTAACATCCCTTCTCATAAATCATCTTACTACGTTGTTTCATTCCTTCTTATAAATCATCTTACTACGCTTTGACACTTCTTCTCATAGATCATCTCACTACGTTGTAACATCCCTCTCATAAATCATCTTACTACGTCTTAACATTCCTTCTCATAAATCATCTTACTTTGTTGTATCATTCCTTTTTATAAATCATCTTACTACGCTTTAACACCAATGTGTATGTCTATCATATGTCTATGCGTGGTTGTGGCGCCGAAGATGCCAGCAATCGCTGGCTGGCGAAACATCCAAAAATTGATCTTGGAGGTGACCCTTACACAGGTTTTGTGCTCTGTTTGAACACAACATTTATCCCAAATCGTTGAAAACTCACCCTTTAAAAAAAAAATGCATCTTGGACAGAATTTGGAATCATCACAAACGCACGGCCCCTTACGGGCGCTGTCACCATGTTTCAGCCATTCCCATGGCACAGCCCTCACCTCAACACACCATGGCGCCGCTCCCTACCCCGGTTGCGCTGGCCTCACTACTGGATGGGCCATGGGCCGTGGGATGGGAAGCATATCTCTGCAATGTAGGGCCCCCTAGTTATAAGTCGGTTTATAAACCCCATTAACTATAGTTATATCCACTATAAACCATAATATACCATATTTATTGGAGTTATAAACCAACTTAGCTATCTTGGGGGCACCACATTGTGGGTACATTAACGTAATTCACCAAGCTGAGAAGTTTGGCCGTTTCGGGGAATCCCAACCACCATTCGAATGTGTCGCCGCGATGCGAGATGATGATCAAATTCATCCCAAGATCATCAAAACATGGCTAATTAGCAGTACCAACCACAGACTGTAGGGATATCTCTGAGACTGCAGTCAGGGTTGCTTTTGGTTGACCAGGATTGCAATCAACATTGGGCAGTGCAGCCCCGATCAAAAATGAAGAGTTGAATTGAGCGAGATTAACAGCAAGCAAGGAGTGCTTCCAATACTGTATATAATAGTAAGACCCCACTTCGATGTGTGCATGGACATGCATTTGTATTTTATATATACACATTTGTGTAGAGATATGACACACAGCAAATGGGTATAGAAATGTATAGAATTCTATCGGATTCTATCGACATGTACTCGCGACCCGTCTTGAGAATGGTTCCGCAAACTTGGACGCCTCAACTGAGTTCCGCACATCGCACATGTTGCTGGACCTGGCAATCTTCACCAGGAAGGGATTATCTTCAGCTACGGAACCAAAGCCTGCCACAATGGTTTGCTTACCGTCATTATATAGTTGCAAATAGTTTCAGGTCAGTAAATGTGGGAACATTCATATGACATCATATGACAAAAATCACCAAACATGGAATCAGTTAAAGTGATTCACCGCAATTTCTGGTGGTTGACATCGATCCCATGCATCAAGCACTTGTCAGCTTTCTTGCTTGTCGCTCAACCTTCAACAAAGACTCACGTTTTCGCAGTGTCCACTGTAGCCTCTGTCACCCCCTTCTAGTGTTAGATTGATTGCTCTTCCCATCTTTGATCATGATGGCTCCCATTGACTCCCTGAACCTCGGCCTTAAACAACCCCAAAGAACCAGAAATCAATATGTGTTTTCACGTTTGGCAGTGAAGAATCCCTACGCAACAAATCGTTGTTTAGGGACACCACACTTTATTTCTGGTTGTTTGGGGTCCCAGGTGATACCCTTTCTCCACCCAAAGAGTGGCTGGGGGTGAGCTAGCTTCGCCTTATACTCCACCTGAAAACTTGAATGGACCCTTCTGGATTTCTTGAACCTAGTAAAGACAATGCCCCCACACTTTGGGTGTCTTATAACGTCCGTAAAAGTCCGCGTTCCATTGTTGCCCACTGCAATCTAAGAAGATCGACCACTCACCTCCCGCATTTCCGGTGGCTAGATACTAATGACTATCATAGCCCAGGCAGCGTGCCCTGTCCTCCACTTCAAGACAAATCATATGACACCGTGGAACTACCTGCCAGTCAAAACCTTGGTAGCAATTTGTCAAGATGGCTGCTTGGCATAACATGTTCCACCCCTTCATATTCTGAAAAACTCATGGTTCTGGTCCGTCGTTTCAACCCCCGTAGAATGCGCAAGTCAACCGGCGATCATGACCCCAGAAGAGGGAACAAATTGGACATGAAACCACCAAATTGGTCGTCATACAGTGATACCTTGGTGATACTCTGATACATAATCACGCACGTGTTAAGCCCAATCATAAAATCATTCCCAAAATCACTATAACATACTATAACTGGGCGGTGACCATCATCCCTAAATGGTAGTTGGTTCTTACTGTGTTTCTAACATTACTCTATTCATCAGCGTTCTTCTTGCTAATTTCTAGCCACTATCGACGCATCTCCTCGCGTACCTAGTAGTAGGAGGACTCTCAAGCATCTCCTCGCAGGTTGAACGGGGCAGGTTGAAACGTGACAGTGGCAAGCTGGGAAATCCCCAGGAGGTTTATATCTGGGAAAATCATCAAACCAAAGGCTGGATGTTCCAGCACGCCATGTCGTTTGATTACCAAAAGGGTACTGTAAGTATAAGTAGAACTTCTGGTGGAGAAAAGTGTTGGTAAGTCCCCTAAGTGCATTAATTTGGGTAAAACAATGCCATAAACCAGCCATTGAAAAATGGTTGGAATCCCACCTATAAAAATGATGAAACTGGGTATGGTTTATGGCATTGTTTTCACCGACATTATCCTATTTATAAATGGCTTATAACCCAGGTTGGTATCCCAACTGGCAGTGACCCAAGTACACATCGCAGCTCAAAACTTCTTGCCGGTCCTTGGGTGAAAGCATGGCCCCCACGAGGCATGCCACACGCGAGGCACCACCCACGCCCAACTGGGAGTTGGCTTCAGGGGTGAACCATCAAACAACAGGGATCTCACCAGTATGGTTTTCTGATGTTGGGATGAAAAACCAACTCAAGTGGTGTTTTTTTACCAACCATTGTGAGGATAGAGTAGGATATATACCCAACAATATGATTGCGGTGTGCCTGAAAATGCGGACTGTATAACCCCCCCGAAGGGTCATTTTAAGGGGAACATATCATTGACCAGTGGATTCAGGGTACGGGGTACCACATTTTTTAGACAAACTCATATCTACAGTAAATAATCTTTCCATGAAAAATGGTCAGAACCATCAAACCATCAATTTGACAAATAAAGCACCTCAAGAATCATTCAAATGGATGAATTGTAGAAAGTTACCAGCCTGACATGCTTGGTGAGTTTTGGGTGGTTCCCCTGACAAAAAAAACACCACTGTGGTGACGTTGTTCTGAGTTCTTCGGATTCATCAGATATGTGGGTCAAAATACGGCTATGATTTCATTCTATCATATTCTATCCCCACAAACAATCTCCATCTTACACAAATAAACAGGGTAAGCAGTCGTATTGATGGTTAAATCTCATTCCATCATACTAAATCATCTCTTACGGTTCAACATCCCATTAAGTCCCATGAATTCTCCATGTACAGTACCCCCATTGTATCGCTAATCATCACCAACTGGACCTGCTTGTTTTGTGCTTGACCCCCAAGTCTCTTGTTTGTTGCAAGATTTTTCACACCATGTTACATTGGATCCCCATAAACCTGGTTTCATTTTCATGGCTAGATCTTATTGTACATCGGTGTATCATGTCAAGTCATACTTTATACATATATATATATATATATATTATACTGTATAATTACATATAAACACATACATACATACATACATACATACATAACATAACAGAACAGAACAGAACAGAACAGAACATAACATTGCGTTACGTTATGTTACGTTACGTTACGTTACATTACATTGCATTACATTATATTACATTACATTACATTACATTACATACATACATACGTACATATATAATCATATATATATATATGATATCCCCAAACATATCAAACAATCATGGTGGTTTAACATTGTCAACAGGGCTTTTGGAAATGGCTCAATTTGTGACACGGACGACAGCCTTCGAAGAGCTGAGACAGGTGGAGAGAGCATCCTAGCGGCAGGAAGGGGCCCTGCAGTAAATCATGAGGATTTAACGAGCAAAAATGGAGATTTAGCCGGCAAAAATGGGGAAAACGTGGTGAATAATTATGATGGGGAAAAAAACAGACAGAATTGTGATTTTACCAACAAATTGTGGGGATTGAAGCAGCAAGAACTGGGATATACTGGGATTTAAGCAGCAAAAATGGGGGGTGCTCGATGATGTATGATAGGTTTTGTTGGGTTGAAATACAGCAGTATGAATCAGAACTACCTCAACAGGGCCGGCTATGAAATGGATATATAGTTGGTATATACGTATACATTCTTAGATGAGTAAAACTAATCCAACAAATATCTGTGGGGGACCTCTTGCTGTGTTGGCCGAATGGGTGAGCACATGCGTGAATATTGTGTTTGTATACAATTTACTGTACGTGAAGGATGATACGTTTGGATCTTGTTGTTCGCCGACTATACATGTAATCATTAAATCATCATGAAGTCACCATTTTTGATTAAAAGAAACATTGAAACACCATTCCTATCATTAAATCATTGTTAAACCATGAATCATGTTGATTTCATCACCATTTTTGATGCTCAAAACCACCATTTCTACGCTGCGCCACGCCTCAGCGATGGCTGAGAGACCGCCGCCTCGGGGCCAAAGAACTGCTGCCTGGCGAAGCAAACATGGTGGTCTCGCCAAAATGGTGGGTTCATGGTGGTTTCAAGATGTTTAAACCATGAACATGGTGATTTAATGGTGGTTGCAACAAGCAAAATGGTAGTCTAAAGCATCGAAATGCGGATTTCGATGGTTTGGGATGGGTGCCGCCTTGGGGGAGTATTTGAGACAAAATGGGGCATCAAATCAACCAGCATAAGGATAGAGTGGGATATATTGGGATAATCACACTTGGAGGATCATCCCACTGATCGTAACTTGTCAATGACCCTGGTGATCGCACGACCCGATTGCATTTTCCCACATATAAATGGGCTCTAACCTCTACCTGTAACTATATTTACTAACCATGCAGTTACTAAGCTGGAGTTGGATGATCCTGCAAGTATATAAGTGGTGTGTAGCCACCCAATCCATAGGGCATCAACTGATTTGAACATCACACATCGGGATTTCACCAATGAATAGCGAATACTAGGTGTGTCTGAACATGCGGAAATGATCTCCAATTTTATTGCCATGTGATGCCATTTGTTCATCCGGAAAAAGATGCTGAACCAGAGGATAGAATGGGGTACATGCCCAAAATCTTCATACAAAGCCACTTGGTGGGAGCTGTTGATCCCCTGCGAAGTTGGCTTAACTGAGATAAATAAATAGTGTTTACCCATCTAATCCAGCCGAGAAACCAATGTTTCCACTGGGATTGAAGCCACAACTTGTTGTGAAGATTTGTGAAGTCAACTAGCCAAAACATGGGATGTGAAACAGCAAACATGTGAATATAGCTCGTGTAAATAGTGACAGCGTAGGTTAGACGTGGTTGCAATATTGAAACAAGTCTGGTTGTTCATGTCACTCCAAAAATATTAGTCGAATTAAAGCATCATCCAGGTAGAAATAACTATAGCCAATTATATCAATATCTAAATAAGTCTGCATATAAAACATATACGTGTGTATATATGTATATCTTATAGGAGATTAGATTGGACTAGGTTCCTTTAGATTTTTGATTATTCGATTAACTTCCATTAGATTCGATTAGATTCGATAGATGGAAGAACAAATATGTAGATAGACAGATAGATATGATAAACATCTAGATTGTAGACATATAGGTAGGTGGAAGGGTAGGCAAATTGATGGATAGAGACATATAAAAAATATATAATACCATATATAATCTAATTAATATGTATGATATGTTTGCAACCACCCACTGCAGTACTTACAACTCAGGTCCAAAGCCCATGTGCCATCGATTGCGAATATGTCAAAGAAAATGTTGATGCCGGAATTACACAAAGCAACCCAGCCATTGTGAGTACCATGCCCTCACTACTGTCCCATGACTGGATTTGTACAATCCACTCATCTTTTAAACAAAAATCCCTCCGTAGCCTCATCTCTCCATCAACTATAAACCATCAAAACCATTAAAAACCATTGAAAACCATTGAAAAAAACATTAAAAACCAACCTGTTGTTTTTGACATGGTACCCACTTCCAAGAACTGCTTTCCATCCGTGACCTCCACATCCTCGAGACAAGAGAAGCTACCTCCCAGCTGTATCCGCGCCTAATCAGCAAGCCCCGGCCGGTGAAAACCAGTGAAAATGACGAGGTGTAACTGTCCAATCATATGGAAATATATAGCCATTCAATGATGATAGAAATGGAGATTTAACCTTTAGCCATTTCGCATATCTGAAATTCGTTTCTGTAAACTTTTGACCCAGACTGCCCAGACCTATGTAGGTTTGTCTGGCTTGATCCCAGTTGGACAGGCCCACATGAACCTACAGTGACAACCCCGGATTGATAAACCCTGGATTAAACATGCTGTATCTCCAAAATGGTGATAATATGTGATAATGTGCTACTAAAAGAATGGTACGCCCCCTCCCAATTAAACAGCCCAGGGATTTATTCATCTGGGGTTGACTCTATTCTAAAAGTCCCGGACCAATCCCATGCCCCTATTGAACGCCCCATGGTTAATGGTGCCAAACATATACAAACAAATAACATCAACAAGAAAAGTGACTCTTGTTTTTTTTGTTTCTGGGGAGAACAACTTATATTTTGTGAAGCCATTTGCTGCCAAGTGCAGGTCACTAGCACTGGACGTCCCGGCAACTCGCAAGATGAGTTCCTCCAGGGATGGGATGGGCACGCTCTTCAGCACTGCCTCCTGAGGTGTGACGACTCAGAGCAGGGGATGATGATAACCAGCAAAAATGGGGGGGTTGGATGGGCTTGGGAACAACATGTGGCTTCACTTCAACTTGCAACCCGGGATTTGCTGCATGGTTAAGTGTCCGAAACTTGACATGCAATCCCAAAAAAGATCCGAAAAGGCCCTGTTGCATGGGAACCTTATATATATATATATATAGTGGTTTGTCTGAAAATAAGATATACCCCCAATTACAGCCATTTAGTGGGGATAATGAGGATGAACCAATGGATTTAGAGATACACTATTTTCAGACAAACCCATATTATCTTGTATGATCTTCTATTCAAGAACAGGTTTACTTTGTTCCATTCCAGGAGATTGTGACTCATGACCCAACCGTCATGTATTCTTTTTTGAATAGGCAATGTTCCCCCCTCCGCGGCCGGTGAAATATCCATAGTTGATCATAGATCAAGACCTGGTCTCGTCCTGTTCACACGTTAAATGGGTGGTTGTTTGTTTCACTCCCAAGCATGGAAAATCGTAGGTTGTGGCCCATCAGGATCGCAAACCCTCAATTTTATGAATCAAAATCCAACAATATCGCATATGGCCAGATATATACACCTCCTGTTTAGCTGGTAAAATATATACCACACTATGTCATCTTCCCGAATATCCCACTTGATAATCCGCTGTTTCTTCCCCCTTTAAGTCCCGATTTGTTGCCCTAGCATTACCAATTTCTTGGATGAACTCTGCAAAATCCATGGAAATTGACATGCGAAATCCATTGAAATCCATTGAAATCCATTAAAATCCATTAAAATCCCTTGAAATCCATTGAAATCCCTTAAATGACCTGTGAAATCCATTGAAATCCCTTAAATGACCTGTGAAATCCATTGAAATCCCTTAAATCATGAATTTTTTCATGGCTTTACCATGCTTTCTTCACCGTTTTTACAAAACTCACGCGGCTCGCCTTGCCTCCATCTCCCTGAAGGCTAAATGGAGCGCCGCCAGGCGTTCCACGGATTTCTCCGCACCAGGGCCTGGAGAATCACAACGTTTATGATTGTTGAAGTAGATTGTAAAGTATATCCATATTCAATCATATTCATATATACACATGTATTATCGCATATTATGACTATCTATATATATATATATATAGTAATAATATATATATATATTTTTTTTGTTACGTGTATAGCATTGTATAGTAATATATAGTAATTATGTATATGCCTACGCACTTGGACATTTTGTTTGATCCATGGTAGTTCTAAAAAAGAACTTTGACATGGGTGACACATGGATCAAAAACTGCAAAACAACTGGGGGACTCCGTAGCATGTTGATGCATTTGCCCGTTCACAATATGGCCCAAGATTTGGAGATACTGCACCAATGGCCCCACTCAATGTTTAACTTTTCGTATTTAAGCATCAATTTTCTGGTTTATAAAATTCGAAACCATACGCATTGTACCAAATTACAGCATGTTCACAGAAAATCAGTACCCATCAAGTTGTTTGGTGAAATACCCATCCTGATTTTTATACTAAATACCAATCAATACCATCAGTAATGTTGGTAAAACAATGCCATGTTTACCATCCCCGATGACTCACCATGGTGGGATTTCAACCATCCCAGTCATGGGTGGTTTATGGCATTGTTTTACCATCAGTAAATATCATCAATCAGTACCCACAAGTACCCCACCCCGCCTGAGAGAAATCTCCGCCAAGCACCTTCAAGTTGTTTCAGCTCTTGTCGAACCGACTCCATCTCCTGAAGGTGCTGGAGGTAGGCAATTTTCACAGAACATGAAAATATGGAATGGAAAATCCCCGTTTCAATGGAGATTATAGTGGGAAAGTCATCTATCTATTTATGTATACTATATACAATTTAAGATGGAGGAAACATCGTAAAACATGACAAACCTATACACAATTCATCACAATTCATACTTTGACCAACAACATATGGGAATTCTATGGATTTCTACTCGCACAACTTGAACTTTGGCCGCTCCGATTAAAAATTCATCCAGCTCCATGCGGGTAAGCTTTAGATATGGAGTATTGACTCAAAATCGGACCTTCCAGCTAGTAGTTATTTGCACACCGATGAGCGCATGAAACCTCTAAGATGTCAAGCACTGAAAAACAAAAGTGCCAGCTTGGACAAACAGAAATGGATCGATAATAACCACTCGCCGGATCATCATTCCCAGTACGTTAAGGGATAATAACTGGCCGGGGTTGTCCGATGTATGCCATAGAATCTCTACAGTCAGTTCCTTGCTGGGATAGTCATCCAAGAACCCCCAGGAAAATTACACAGAAAACAAGAAGTGATGGTAGCCTTGGGGTAATGTCTGAGAAAAATTGGTTGGCAACTAGATTCACTGGAGTTTGATTGGAAACTAATCGATTGTAATGGAAAATTCTAGATTCTTCTGTCATTTTTCCCAACCTG
Source organism: Symbiodinium sp. clade C Y103 (assembly GCA_003297045.1). Taxonomy (NCBI): domain Eukaryota; class Dinophyceae; order Suessiales; family Symbiodiniaceae; genus Cladocopium; species Cladocopium sp. clade C. Next base: position 43,373 of record BGPT01000183.1, on the reverse strand, counting down.
TTTCTTGATTGAGACAAATCCTCTTTGCTGGTACATAAAATCCATCAAAGTCTCCACTTGAACACTCAATCCTAGTCTTCTGGGCGCTGATTGGGTCCTCCGGTTCCAACGGATGGTCATGAAAAGTACAACCCATGTTCAAAGACACCCCCACTCCATATTTCATTGGTTCAATATCATTTAAATCCACATGGTTTATCTTTGAATTTCATCGTCTTATATCGTCTTTGAAAACCATGTTGCATGGTGAAATTTCATTTGTTTCACCATGTTTGAAGCTTAAATCATCTTAAATCCATTTTTGTTCACCAAAATTCTTCACCATCTTTGACGATTGAATAAATTCATGTCACCATTTTTGATGCTGAAATCCCAATGTTCCAAGATGTTTGATGTTTGAATCCAATTTCTCTACCGTCTTTGGTTCCATGTTGTGCACCGTGTTTGGTGGTTAAATCACACTTTGTTCACCATTTTTGACGCTTACAAATCTTCAATTCCATCGTCTTTTCACCAGATTTGATGCTTAAATTCCATTGTTCTCACCATGTTTGATGCTTACATCTCATCAAAACCACCATTTTTCTTGGTCCATTTCCACCTCCGCTCCTCTGTGCTCCAGTTTTCACGCTTCTCACGTGTTAACACGGCGGCCGCAGCCAGGCGCACCAACTGGGTTCGATTCCAAGGGGGAATGTCACCATGGGGATTTCGTGAATGTTTGATTTTGGGCATTTAAGATCATTTAAGTATACCATCAATGGGACGTAGTGAATGTTTATTTTGGCAATCTGACCAAGGTTGTGAGGCTCGTTTTGGCGGTCATTAACCATTCACAGTAAGGTTTGGTGATGTTTGGTGGTCTATTCGAGTTGTTCTGAGGGTTTATTAAAGGGCTTGTCAACCAGCAACGTTGCTGGCGGTAAGGGATGAGGAGGTTATCACCCAGTTGTATACATACAGATTAATCTAATTGTCAAGGCTTATGACAATTGAGTAGTGAGGTGCAAAAGGTTTAGTACAGGCTTACAATAAGTGACCACTCATGGGGTTAAGTAAAAGGGTGATTATTAACCACCCCCCCCAAAAAAAAAAACAATCGCAAGTTCATCAACCATGAATAGCAAGGTTTGATGGTTCACCAATAGTTTTCTTAAGGGTTTGCCCCCATTGGTAGCCAAGTTGGTCTATAGCTGGCAAATATATCCAACTAGTAGTTAATGGGGCTATAAATCAACTTAAAATTTGGGAGGTCACCACATTGTAGATATAAGGCTGTAGCAACTCGGCAAATATAGAGAAACCCGTTCATGAGTCAAATTCATACTTCAAGTATTGATAACTTGTTCCTTGTTGTTTTGTTTTTGTTGGTTTCTTATACCAATAAACAGAACGAATATTGTTGTTCTTTCCTGCGTTCCCAAAAACACCAACTTTGCTTCAGATTTCTTGGTGGATTCGGACATTGTGGGGTTGCCGCTGGTGGGTTTGCAGTGGGGTAACGTTTGGTTTCAGTGGGGTAACCATGGGGTCATAGTGGGGTTATAATGGGGTGACAATAAGATTTCTATAAATTGTATAATGGGCTCTGTACGCCCCAACAACATAAACACACCACAAAAGCCCTGGTGGCATGTAGTGTATCTTTGCATGTAAGTAAATCATTCCAGGGATAGAAACTGATACGCAAACAATCCTTCCTTTGGTTTGCAAAGATCTTCAAGACATAGGGTGTTGGCATGTCATTTGACTCCTGATTCGAAGGCAACAGGTACTGAGTAGGAAAAAAACTTTGACTTTGCATGGCCAATCTTAGATACCCTCCTTTTTCTTTCTCTGGTTAGCATATATACTCATTTCAAGCAAATGAAAGTACTAAACTCACCTAAGCTATCCAATCAAGACTTACCAAGCTTTCCCGTCTCAGCTCCACATCGCCTGAGGGTCATCAATGTGGAGCTGCAAGAGATACCTGCGGCCAGGGCGCGCCAAACTTGGTGCTGACTTCTTTGCCAATGCAAAATACAGACTTTTCAAGTTTGGAAGATCAACATGTGGGTTTATTTACAACAACATGACCAATAAAATAGATATAAAAGAAACGTCGATCTTTTGAAACATGCGGGGAGATGAAAACGCATTCCTCTTCAAAATTGTTGGAAGTATAGAGATAAGAAGTAACAGAATGTGGGAAATTCACGAGCAACCTTGCTGGGTTTGATGGAGGTATCACCATTCATCACCGTCGCTTCGTTTCAACTGGAACTAAAACGTATCTATTGGTACGACAAAACTGAATTTTCTACAGTAGACAAATCAGCTTGGAAGTCAAAAACCATATGCAGCAACTTGAGGGAGACAGGGAAGTGAAACACGGGCTGAACCAACAAATAATGAAGGTGTAACGACGGAGCATGGCCGCTGGGATACCCAACTGGAGATGTTTGGTACTACACCATGCAGGTGGGTCAATAATTTTGGAGAACCATCACAGAATTTCCAATATTGATAGCACCTGGGCGGGTCATTTTTGGGCATTCACCATCCCAGTTTGCAACTGGTAGCTCTGCAGCAGCAAATCCCCTACCCGGTAAACAGCTGTAGAAAATCATCACTTTTTAAAGGCAAATCAACTATGAATCAGCCATGTTTAATGGCTATAGGCTATATAAATATATGCATATGTGAGAGATTACCTCAGAGGAAACAAGCGCCTGATCAACGATCTGATGCCATGGCAGTCGCGCATCGTTTCTGCAGATCGTTTCTGTATTTTTTCGCTATCTTTCCGGAGTCTGCAGACAATTTCTGGTTTCATGTGGTCTAATTCAACTTAAATCCTTGGAAACATCCTCAAATGCAGAATGCAAAGAAAGTACAGTGGTCGAGGATAGGCAAAAGAGAACAGACACCTGCGGACCAGCTGGGGGGATTGCTTCTTTGCATGTTTCTGCCCACCACTATGTACCACATCTACCAATGGATGCTGCTGAGGGGTGCAAGGTGAGGTTTGTTAATTCCCACCGATTCAGAATGGCTGTAATGTGAAATACTGCCATTTCACAGCTACCGTTGTCTACCTGGACTGCATGTATATATGTAATACATTTATTATCTTATACAAAGATTCTATCACTTCCTTGCTTGAACGGTGCGAGAGTGCGTGCAGAAATCAAAAGTATCGAAAATACTATCCGGGAAATTAAAATCATGTAAAACATTGTAAAACTATGTAAATCCGGTAAATGTTCTATACGGTAGCTGGGCCTTTGTCATTTGTGAAACCACCCGGAAAGTATCCAAAATACTCCAAGACGTGTCCCATCCCATGTAATACTGGTTGGTTAAGGTTGGTATCCCTATGGGCTGTCATAGTTCCCAATAAATTAGGTAATACATGATCATATAACCCCCTGTGTCATAACCAATGAACAATGGCCTTTTTTACTAGCTCACATCTCTGAATGCTATGATTGAATGTGTTGCATCCCATTCACTAGTCAATCGAACAATCTACCTTTCTTTACCAGGGGTCAGATAAAGAATTTCAAACATCAAACATCGTCAAACCGGTTCAAACAGAACTTTTGGTGACTGTGGCACGATGAGGTTTGTTGGATAGTATGTGCTCCAGGCGAACCCACAGGCGTCTGCTGTCCATTGTGAGGGCACTTTCTGACTGGGATAGTCCCCTTCGGCTCGCTACTTCAGAATGTCTGGCCATGTTTTGGACCAAAGTTAGCTACGCACCCCAGATTCCTGTGGAATTTCAAAGAATGGTTGAAGTCCATGAAACAATGACTTTTGACAGGGACTGTCCAACATGTTCCATCATGCACTTCAAACGAGCAGTGATCAAAACCCTCTGTCGTCCCTATATACTGGTTGGTTAATAGGATTGTCCACAATGGATTATTGCGGGTCCCCAATAACCCCAATATATTGGATAGTGGAACCCCCTAGGACCATCAACCAAAAGGGGCTTGAATACTGCTCAAATAGTCCGGTCCAAACCAGCTCCAAGTGGAATGTGTCAGAACTCTTCCGAGTCCAAGGCTAAGGGGGATAGCAAAGCAATCAAAATGATCCAGTCATTCTCTCATTTTAGCAATATCCTGAAAATATAAACGTCTATCAAAATCTACTACACAATGATCCAAAACCATTTTCCCGTCCGAATGGCAATATCATGCTGTATCTTCATGTCAAATGACTACCAGGAAATATGCCCCACCCAGCGGCACGGCTCGCATCGACACGGCCCTTTTCGATGTGAAACTGGTGTCATCAGGATGAGCAGATGAGATCCATCAGAACTGATCAGCATCTTATCGGACTTCACACACCTGTGCCGTGAGGGTCTTCTTTTACATGTTGGATATCAAACAATGGCACATGTATGCCAATGTATGCCTATATTCAGATGTGTATATATATATATAATTATATATATATATACATATACAATACTGATTCTACAGCTGGCTGTTTACTTGAAACATGGCTGGACATCAGCCGGGTGTGGTGGTGCGAGTGCTTGAATGTAGTATGGATCGTTCATCTGTGCTTTTTGGATCTTTTTGGAGGTGAGCCTCCATCACTAGAAACGGGTTTGTCTGAAACAATGGCACCAAAAGATCCGTCCAATGGTTTAAAGAAACATGTTTAAGCGTTTAGTAACCCTGGTGTCTAAGTCCCCTAGGCAGCTTATCCTAGTTTATAACTGGGTTATAAGATATAACATGTTATAACATGTTATAACTGTGATTACAAACCACTTGCCAAATGGGATGTTCCTCCAAGCATTACAATATCTTGGTCACAATGTCGCCTGTGACACCACATCGCCCCAATTCGCCCCATCTGGCAGAACATGTCCGCAGAGATTGGGTGCCTCTGAAGGGACAATCGGGGTTGAATGTAAGAAATCAACAAATTTTCATGCACGATTTGCGGACACAAAAGAAACAAACTTCCCAGTGATGTTGGAGTTGGGTTCCGTATTTCTCCACAATCATTTGCTCACGGCTCGACCCTGGCTTCAAACAACTGGCTTCAAACCTGTAGGGTACCACATCCCATCCGTTGAGACCCTTTGTCCCCATCAAATTTGGGATAGTTTTGAAAGGACAAACCCATGCGGCCATTTGTTCATTGGTTGTACAAGTCATAATCATATACAATCATATTTATGTACTGTAATTATGTATAATTTATACATATATATGTATATATATGTACCCTATACACATATATAGATATCGAATGATATCGATATATTTACGGCTATTGGTTGGTTAACTCTGAATCATGAAGGCTTTACAACATCTGATGGTTGAACCGCCACTTTTGATGGCTACCATTTCTCACCACGGCTCGTGCCTCCGACAGCCACTGGCCCCACTTCTTTGAATTGGGACTGCACCTACGGCGAAGGGCAGGACCCAGGGCAAACGTGGCCCAGAATATCGTGTGACGTGGGCCTGAATTCTGACCTGAAGATCTATACTTTGCTTGAAGTTCCTCAAATCCCTTAGTTTCTACACATGTGAATTTCAGATATGTTCAACACATGCAAAAAAATACATATATATATATATATACACATAATTATATATATATATATCATATTGAGCCACATCAACCGCATAATATGATATATAGATTCCATCACAATGGTGTTGTCCATCGCAAAATCGGTTCCAAGATGTCGACAACATGGCAAACCCAACTCAGCATCTGACATCCCCATAGCTACTGGGTGGTTCAGGGCGGCCGTCTCATGTTGAATTGGGGGTTTCCTAATGGCTGGGGGTACCCAAAAATGGATGGTTTATTTCATGGAAAATCGCAATCTAAAATGGATGATTTAAGGGGGTACCCCTATTTTAGGAAACCTCCAATTTTTACAAACTCAATCAAGTTAGGTAGTACAACTCCACTGTGTAATTGCTAATTAACCACCAACCAATGAACCACAATGTATGGTTTATTTCAAAGTATAAGTCCTCACTTTTGGTTAAAAGAAATGCCTGCCCCACGCTACTTTTTGGTTCAAATTCCCAGTGGTTAAGCTTCTAACATTCACCCGATATCACCATATGTTACCGTCAATCAAGGTCAACAGGGAAGATATCACAACATCCTTTAACATAGGCGCTTGGTCTATAAACACATACATATATCAACTATCTCTGTCATATATTGTGTAAACATATACTATGTATATAGTTATTAATTAAATACATATAAATATATATTCAGTAGTATTAATATATAATAATATATAGCTATATTGCAGCATTATGTAGCATGAGTATATCAGTATATCCTTAAATTTCTTTCATTATATATATAGTATCATTTTATCATCCACTACTTTTATGATACATCTACAGATCTGAATATCATCTCATGTTTCACCAACCACCCGAACTGAGCATTGCGGATACCGGACCTTGAGGCGATTTCAGCCACTGGTGTGGTGCTCGCTGCCATCATGGGCCTGTGCCGCGTTTCATGGGGATTGAACTGATTCAAGCAGGCAGTTGATGGGATATCATGCGGATATCACAGGATATTCATAGATAGATTAGATTAGATTAGATTAGATTAGATTAGATTGGATTGGATTGGATTGGATTAGATTAGATAGATAGATAGATAGGTAGATAGTTAGATGCATAGATTGATAGATAGACAGATAGACAGATAGACAGATAGACAGACAAATAGACAGATAGATAGACAAATAGCCAAATAGATGGAGAAATGTTCAATATTGATGATATCAACAATTCCCTTCAGGGAGAAACAAGGTATAAATAAGCGAACGAACATGGCGGAATAAAGATAATTTGCTGGCAGTTCAATGGGGATTGAATGGGGTTATATGTTATGGGTCTATAAATTTATTCATATCCTGGGATACAATCCGTTTATGGCAAAAACAAGGTTTGGGCGTTTGAGCGGGTTGGAATACTGTACCATTTGTCATCATCTATTGGTTGTTAAAAGAAGCCTCACCCGCTGTTTTCATCAACCAACCGGTGGGGAAAGGACGTGTTTTTGGCTACGGGAATGTACAGCGTGTGGTATCATCTTAAACGCGCTCTATGTCACTGGATTGGTTTATGGGAAAATCTACAGGAAACCATGGTTTTTCCCATCAAATATAGAGGTTTCCTGTAAATGTTCCCATAAACCAATCCAATGACTATATCATTCGAATTCATCACTTCATCACTTCGGCTTTTCGTTGTTGTGAACCAATTTAAATCAACAACTCGTGATGTGTGCAATGACGCAGCTAAATCAAACCCGGAGTACTCGCTGAAAAGGGTACGGCTGGATGATTCGTGTAAACTATTACAATGTGGTTTATAACATTTTATAACTCCAATAAATATGGTATATTATGGTTTACAGTGGATATAACTATAGTTAATGGGGTTTATAAACCGACTTATAACTAGGCACCACATTAGGCACCATGAAGTTATCGAAAAAACCCATGGAAAAACCCATGAAAAACCGCGCCTCAACTCTGCATGGAAGGCCAGCATGTACATCAGTTGGCATGCGCTCTCCACCACCTGGACACCCAGCCGGTCGTTTTGCAAAACGACCCTTTCCCACTCAACATCACTCAAGCCAGGTGGAGTCTTTTCCAACATCCAAAGTCCAAAACATGTCATTCTTGGACAATTCCTTTGACTTTCGTTTCAAACATTGGCATGGGTAAAAGCCATGGGACAATCAAACCAAGACAAACCCGATTTATTTCAACCAAAAGTAACACTGATGTTCAGTTTCCTGTAAATTCACAATGCATGTGGCACGTGCATGTCTGATGTTTGCACAGGCGTACATACATGGTTCTTAGCTACAGTTCAATAGTTGGTCATATATGGTGTTGATAATCAAATTTTACCATGATGATCAAAACTTGTATTTGGAACATTGTTTCATGCAACGTTTTTGTTTTTTTCAGTGACTCACCTCAAATGCACCGGTATCTGGAAAATGTTTACTCGTTTCACATGGTTTTGTGTCGTTGCACTTCAATAGCAATTGCACAATAGGTGCATATACCCACAAATACCAACACCTTACGATTCGGAGATTAAAAAAACTGACACCAAACGAACAAAACGAATCAGGCACGATTTTTGAAATAAGCACAAAAAATTGCCAAAACCATTCTCCGGTTGAAAAAATTGGTTGGTTCACCCCAGAAGCCTCATCTCAGCCCGGTGAAATAACTGGGGTGATTTAATCCACCACCTTACTTGAGTGAACCACCAAGCCAAGCATTAAAAAAAATGATCTGTCTGAAAATTGCATGCCCCAAATTCCAAAGGATTGTCATGTTTCGGAAATGATCCGCGATTTCAGACACATGCCCATCCAACCTGCTCACAAGCGGCATGGGTCTGGACGACGTTGGCCACCAACGGGCCGGCACCAATCTGTGAAGGCCGTTTTGTAAGGGAATGTTTAAGTTGGGATGGTGTAAGGGTGGGGGATACTTATATACATTTTTTTCAAATCCAAAAAATTGTGATCAACCATGACATTTGATCACAAGTGACGGAGATGTGAAAGTCAAATTCGGTTGTGTACCTGACAGCGAAGGTAAAATCGCTTATAATCCGTTAGTGAACCCTCATCATCCCAGTACTTTGATGGCAATAACTTGGGGACGTGCCCCAGTTTCAGACACACCTTCAGCAAACAGGTGGCAAAAATGGCATGGTCAATGGGGAAAGGTTGACCACTGAAGGAAAGGTCCGTCCAACCGTGCTTTTTGATTGCGGTGCCCAATGTGAGACAGACCCAAATGTGACCCTGAAGCCCTGCATTTTGCTGAAGAAATCTGACAAGTCAAATTAATGAAGCATCTACAGTATGTCCTCCTTCATGCGTTGCATTGGTCAAACTTTTGCTGCCAAAATCCACCCCTTTGACTTTTGCCTTTTATGATGGCGCGGAAACAACTTCAACCCGTGGGTGCTCGTCGCCGTTTGATTGGAAAAGGACCCCCTTTAGCAAGTGTGATTTGTCAAATGATATCAAGCATTATCAAATCAGCGCATGATCCTAACATATCCTAACGCAGCAGCTTCAAAAAGCATTGTCAAGCGGTGAAGCGGCATTTGCGCAAGCTGCTTGTTGCCGATCGTTCAATGAGGCACCTACAGCCCACGGGCCAATCTTGCCGCATTAACTTTGCAATCCGCGGGCTGGCTCTGATCTGTGGCTGGTATCCAATCGCAGAGGTGGATGGCGTGGCTGATGATGGCGGCGCTCGTGCAAGAGGGATTTGACATGTACATCTGGGTCTCAGTAAATCGTGGTCACTGTTGCGCAGAGATGTCCCCAGCAGCCTCTAGCCATTTTCGGGCAGGAATTTGGAACAAAAATGATTCTAGGCCCCAACTGAAAAACTTCAAGGATAGATCACTCAACTAGCCCAAACTGCCAAAACTTGTGAAACTGGACTTCCAAGTTGCTGATAACATGCCTACCCTGCCATGGTGCGACAATTCTGTGCTTTCGAACGAGGAGATCAGAATCTCAGACCTACACTGAATCTAGAGATTTATCTGGAGAAGTTGTAAAACAATACCAACCTAAATTAAGATGACTTGGGGATATATATAGTTGTCTCTTTGCGAACCATCATTCCAGTCATATATTGAAGTAACTTGATTCGAATTTCTGTCACACAGCTTACCGACAATCAGCGGCCATTTGAAGGTCCCAAATGATGTCCCATGTTGAGGTGCCACTGGGTTGTGAGGGAAAGCAACAAAAATCCTCCATGACCGAGGCTGGCCCAAATGCTGTACCGACGCATGAAGATGAATGAAGCATGTGAGTTGGGATACCGTCGATGTTCATGGATACATCCACAAGCAACTAAGTAGAAAGGTGAGGAATGGTTGACTATACAAGACACATGTGGGCAAGTACTTCAAGTTGATCCGACATCTTTCGAATATATATATATATATTATATATACATAGAGATATTGATACATTATATACTATATATATATATAAGAGCACGGGTCATTTGAAATCAGCACGCAGAAGTTCTCAAAACGCCGAGGGCACCATGAATTGAGCATGGTGGAATTAGATATGTAGACCAAATGGAGTATATGGATTACATGGATTGTACTAATTATATTGTATGGGTCATATTGGTTATATATGGATTATCACTGCGTATCTGCACATATATACATACATGTGTGTACCCTCCGGTAATCAAACATAGCAATTGGAAATCCCTTAAAAATGGAGGTTTCTAGCTGGGAAAATCCTCTATAAATAGGGATTTTCCATTGCCATGTTTGATTACCAGAGGGTATATTCATTTTTGTGGATTCAAAACTTAAAAATGGACCGTCCCTGTGAAAACTGGTCTGGAAATAGTGCCATGATGCCAGGCTTGGCAGAGTCGAAGTGAGACGACAGACACTGAAAAACATCGCGCAAAAAAACGTGTCACAATGTGTCACAAGTGGATGAGCATCCGAACCTCGATTCCATTTCAGTCGTAAATACTGAACAGTTATTTGGGAAGTGTTGGATACACATTCCAGTATGATTTGTCATGTTTTAGGATATTCACTGGATTTCACTTCTCTACGGTGGTGAAATCAAACATATTTTTCACTACATGCCAAGGATGAATTGAAGGTTCGTCGATATCGAGATCTACCGAGTGGTCTTGAAAGGCGGCCTGGGATTTTGGTGCACCCCACACCTTTGATTTCCCTGACCGCTTTCAATGTACAGGATTTTCGATCAAACAAAACTCTGGAAGGGTTGAACATGAAGGACATCAAACTCATCAAACACCAAGGTCGATCAAACCGGCTGAATGATTTACTTCACACCAAGCATTATCCCTACAATAGTTGATCCGAGGTCAACGAAGGACTTGTCTTCTCTTCATGTCTATAATCAGCAGCTGGCTGTTGACCGTCATGAAGTGGCGCAGCAGCATTGCAAACCGCAACATTCAATCTACCCTCTGGTAATTGAACAGTTTGCCATTCGAAAATGTCCCATTTACAGCTTTACCCATTCACATGGTCTGTTTTTTGTTCCATAGTAATGTTAAAATTACCAAGGGGATCAAAATGGGACTGTTGTCTGCAGCAGAGCCAAGTCACAGCTATGTCTTAGTTGTCCCTACGGCTTGGCTGATCCCATTCGCATGGGGGTGTATCCAACAATAGGACACCCAAAACTGCGGTGATCGACATCTTCATCAAAATGGCAATTCCGGGAAATACCACATTTTTGGAAAAAGCCCAAGTATCTTTCCGTGGATCTTATGAAGTGCATATTGTATATACCATCCCATGATTTCACCATTGTGCTTCCTACCCCTCATGTTTGTTGGGTGAATCCCCTAGCAGCATGTTGATGAAGATTAGAGCTTGTAGCAGATCGCTGGTTTGTTAAGATCCCTTATTGTTGGTCTAATCTCTGAATCCCTGACTGATAAGATCCCATAAATTTGACCGCCTTACCCAGTGCACACCTCGACAATTCGACGTCGGTTCTTGTCCATCACTGCCAGGTTTAGCAGAACTCCGCAACAACCAACCTGTCAAAATCTGGCTGCTGAACAACCAGCAATACCCTCTGGTAATTGAACAGTTTGCTATTGAACATGCCCCATTAATAGTGGATTTATACCTCTTAAAATGGTGATTTTCCATAGCTATCTTAGTTTACCAGAGGGTAATGTGATTTTACGCCCTCATCAACTTATGCACCAGGGATGTCGGATACAACTACAAGTCAAAGACCAATTCAAGTGATTCAAGTGACTTGTTGGGATGTGTAAAGAGATTCAAAACATCAATTTATTTCTCCATTGTAATCATATTTGAAATACAGTGATCGCCAGAGTTGGCACTGGGGTCCCACAAGTCTCATGATCAGAAAATCCAAAAAAAATCCGGTGGTTTCACACATAGTTTTCCTCTGTCAACAATGGCCATAACATGGGATATCCCCAGTTTTGGGATATATATATATATATAATTTATGATTCAAATTAGTTTCATACTGTATCTGTATCTCTATATTGTATATATATATATGGGAACTGGCCTACATTGCTGTCTTCCATGCACAATTGCAGAGTCCAACGCCAAGGCCATGACGTATTACCAACTTGCTGCTGTAGCAGAACAACAAGGGGTGACATGTCCCACAAGGAAACACCACTCCGAGGAGACTATTTGGGGGATCATGTCTGAAATTCAAATGTTTAGAATCCCTTTGTTGATGGAAAAATCACCATGTTTGCATGTTCAATTACCATTCTGGATGGTTAAATCCCTATGTTTGGTGATTTCATGTGATTTCTGTAATTCAATGTAATTCACCATCTTCGCTTCGTCAAATCCCAATTCTGCCGCTGCACAAATTGATCAGATCACCTCGAAAGAAACCAAAAAACGGAGCCTCGAGCTCCGCACAGCTGGTGTGCTTCGCCATGATCTCAGAGGGTTGGAAGACTTTTCTTTCCTCTTAGGATTTTCAAGGTCGAACCACTGAGTTGGGGAGATGATGTTCTAAACATTGCCGATTTTGAGGTTCGAATGGTTAGTTGGGAAAATGGTTTTGGGGGGTCATCATGAAAACATGGGGGATTTGACCATGAGCAATTTTGGGTTTATAAAGTGTATATATATAATTATATATATATATATATTATAAGATTCTATTTGCAACCAAAATGAAAATTCAACCCGCTCAAACAAGGCTCTTAAGGTTGCATGAAATTCAAGCAACAAGCATGCTAGGGATTATACAGGCTGTTGTTGCAAACTTTGATTCAGGGCGGAAACCCATTGACGACGATATGGGAAATCACGGTAAGGAATTAATGGAAATGGCGGAATATCATCAACACAAACATAATATGGTATGTCAAAAAAAACACACAAATGTCATCGTTGGTAGTTGCAACCCTCCTGTGTTACAAGTTGTCAATTGAAGTTCATGGTTCTGAGGAAAGGACTAACATCGCATCATATAGCAAACATTAGCCGCCAAGAACATTTTCGGACGTGACCTAGAATTGGGGGTAATTGGAAAGTAAGAAACAAACAGAAGCGGCTTCACAGATTCGGAGCTGACATCGACTGCTTTGCACATGCCCTGGAATCACAACTAGATGGCGATAGCAAACCCAGAACCGCCTAGAATGAGAAACAGAACTGCAGCAGGGCCACTCAAGCAGGAGTAAAGAAGAAATGGAAATAAGGGATGCAGGATGATGCAGGTTGGTGCAGAAATGAGGGGGTATGCCCCAAACTTCTTGTTTTGATGGACAACTGATGATAAAACAGGGCAATTTGTTGTTTTACCAGATCCAGCAGGTATATCCCCATAGTTAACACCACGTGCTTGCTGGGCAAATTCTGATTTCAAAAATGAAAGATCAGAATCATCCGCAGATTCACAAGCGGCCCTGAAAGGTTGGGTCATCATTTCCACTGCCGCCTGGCGTCCTGGGAAATCCAGATGATCCCCCTGATATCACTGGTATGCCCCCATTTTTGTTGAGGGAATCACAACATATGCCTAAAAATAGCCCCATGTTATCCAATAGAACTCCGTTTTCATGGTTCAACATTGCTCCAGAAGTGAGATCAAATCACCAGGTTTTGTCGGTTAAAGAATGTTGAATCACCATTGTTGTTGGCTAAATCATGTTAACTCACCATTTTGGCTGGTGAAATCATATGAAATCACATGAAATCACCATTTTTTGTTGGTTCAATCACCATTGTTGTTGGTCAAATCACCATTTGTGTTAGTTAAATCACCATATTGCTCCAAGTTCTCTCAACGGTCACAGTCACTGGGTTCTTCCCACACCGGTCACACAATCCACAGCACCATGGGCTGTGGCTCGATCCACAGCCTCTGCGAATGAGACGTGGCATGACTGGCTGGTACATTTGCACATCAAAAATTCAGGGGATTGTCCACCAACATTTGAGATTTATTAATTAACTACCAAAAATGGTGAAATATCTAGAGATTTAACCATGATAAATGGTGAAATATCTAGAGATTTGAGCATAAAAAATATGCTGAAACTATGGGATTTCACCATCAAACGTGGTGAAACATTTGGGGATATAAATATGTAACCATCAAAAAAAAAAACTGGGATTTAACCACATTGCACATATGGATTTGGTCTGAACATGGGGCCTATTTACATGGCAATTGTAGTAGCGGACATATCAAATCGGGGGGTACTTGCCTTGGACACCAAATGTGACTGAATGTGACCATTAAAAACATCTTTAAAAACGAAAATGATCAACCATCGGAAATTGCGGTTTCAAAATGTCCGTGCTCAAATGTCTGAAATTGATCACAACTCTTGTTGTGACCTTACTCACTAAAAATCCGAAAGTTCACCTCTCCCCATCATCTTCCGAAGACCATCCATGCCTGTTCATCGTAGGTGAGGTTCCAGAAGCTGTCCATCATTGGCTTCAAGAGCAAAGGATCACACTCCTTGCCGCTGCCAAGTGGCCCAAAGCCTATGACTGTTTGGTTACCTGCTTGGAATTCATCTTTGCCACCAAAAACACTGAACTTGTTGCTGGGAATGAATTATTTATGCTTTTGCTTCAAGAGAAAAACACAGTTCATTTAACTTCTAGAGTTATCATTCCCTATCACTCTTGATAACACGTATATATACATATATTATTCATATATGTATCTGATTATAGATACATACAGAGCAAACGAAAAAAAAAAAAGTTGGAAACCCGGAAATTCTGGAGCACACATCATCTTTACCAGCCTAGAAACACGATTCTATCTCTTTTTGGCTTACAATAACTTACATCTGAACTCCCCAAACATACCAAGTTTAAATGTGTGTATGTATGTACCTTGTTTTGTGGGTGCATTCCACATGTGTGACTGCTTAAACCCAAAGGGTTGATGTGCTGTTCTAATTCTATTCTGGCTTTGGACACTCATACTACATTTCACTACATATAATATAAAACATAGACATGATTTACAAGTGTATATACTATATATTTTTTCACACATATAGTATCCCCAAGAAAGATAGAAGTTCGTGAAATCCTACTAAACTCAAAATGATACTCTCCAGTGTTCTATCTTTCTGGGGGTTACTATACATATATATATATATGTATATACATACTACTTAATCAATCTACATAGATACACCCATACTGACTACCCCTAATAGCAATACCTGGTGGCTTCCGTCGCCAGCTCCTGGTGCGCCCGAAGCCTTGAACAAGCTTCGGAAGCGATCAAGGGTGGAACATCACGAGGGAAATCACGAGTTTATAAACCCCATTAAGTATAGTTATAAGTATCATAAACCATAGTTATTGGAGTTATAAACCAACTTAGCTATCTAGGGGGCCTCACATTGTATGAGTAGAAACCACTATACATACCCTCTGGTAATTTGTTACATAGCGATTGAAAAATGACCATAGAAATAGTGGATTTTCCCATTAAAAATGTGGATTTTCCATAGTTATGTTAGTTTACCAGAGGGTATCTATTCACCTATAATCACTGGATTGGTTTAAGGGAAAATTTACAGAAAACCCCCTATATTTGGTGGGAAAATCCATGGTTTCCGGTTAAAATTTTCCCATTAACCAATCCATTGATATAAATAACTAGAAAAAAATGAAACATCGAGCATAAGATCTATATGCCTATCCATCCATTAATCGATGTACATGTATCTAGCACTATTCAGCTACTAATTTGTGTACTGGTGAATCATGTCCTATTCCCAAGCGTGTACCCGCAGTGTGTACATGTTGCGGTATGAAACCTCCAAACAGCAGTAATGAATGGAGATGAATCTAGGATGATTATTGGATGTTTACAGCATCTTATAAAAAACATCCATTCTAATGTCTCCTTGATTTTCGGTGGTCCAAAGACAAATCATGTTGCCAAAGGATCCCTTGGTGTCCCAGGGCTCCCGACAGGGACAGGATCACTTCAACAGCTCCAGAGGAAATCAATTCTTGCTGTCCATCCACCTGGCGCTCAAACTGCTCGAAACAGTGGCAACAGTGGCAACTCACCAACTCAAAACATGGAGATTGATGGGGATATCATGGGATACGCTATATATAATCAACAATATGGTTTTTATGGATGGGGATATCAGGGGATATATCACCAACAATCTGACTTTTGGGAATTTCAGGATTTGCAATCATGATGGGGATTCAGGGATTTAAGCATCCAAAAACGGACGTGTTTTGTCTGGAAATGGGCGATGCCCCCATTGGATGGCCCATTTCACGCGACAACTCAGGAGAAGGGCTCTACAAGGTAAAACATCTTGAAACAATATGCAGCAAAAACCGTAAACACATAGATACTTGTGTATATGTATGTATGTAAATACATATATATATATATATACTTATGCAGGACACACATATATATATATAATTACATGTATATATATATATATATACACATATAGATTAAATATATTGAAAAGGCATAAACCTACCATTTCCATCAATTTCCATCCATTTCAATCCATTTCTACCTTCAACATGGCCATTGCATGTTTTTGCCTTCATTCCAGGGCGCCCCACATCGTCGAATGTGATGTCTTCCAATGACCTGCACACCTGCGACTGCAAAAAGGGGGGCAGTGCCATAGGGTGGGGGTCTCTTAAACAACGGGGGGTGTACCTCAACATATGGGTTTGTCTGAAAATAGGGGATATCTCCAAATGGACATTTTTATACGGGAAATGATGACAATCCGTCGGTATTGGGGGTAGCCTATTTTCAGACTAACCCATATCTATGAACAATGGTTCATCATGATTATAGATGACTATGGCCAATTATGGCTCATTTATAGATGACCATCCATTGATATCGATTATCTAAACAATGGCTCATACATAGATGATACACATGATGATCTACCGATTAATCATGGTGATTGTCCATAGCTACGTCAAATTACCAGAGGGTGAAGGTCTTGCTTGCTTGGACGATCAAGTCAATACTACCTGACATTATATTCCAGAATCAGGATCCTCAATGGACAGTAGATTCACTGATAACTTACACACGTATAAATATATATATATATATACATATGTATGAATGTGCCAATACATAATGTATTTGTATATGTGATATACTGTGCATATATATATATATATGTCAATCATTGTGAATGTACATGTAACATGTATATGTATATGCCTATATATATATGTATGTATGTATATAATGTAATGTAATGTAATGTAATGTAATGTAATGTAATGTAATGTAATGTAATGTAATGTAATGTAATGCAATGCAATGTAATGTAATGTAATGTAATGTATGTCTGTATGTATATGTATGTATGTGTATGTATTTATATATGTATACATATCATTACATATCTATGCATATATAGTATGCGGACTTGTCATGGATACGCACTTGCAGAGGTCAAGATGGTGCATTTCAATCACAGAATGGAGAATTCATGCCTTCCCGACAAAATAAGATACATCCATGGCGGATATATTAGTTTGCTGAAGGCTAAACCCCCTATGTTGCCTTCTTAAATCATCTGAGAAATCCTCCTTTTGGCTGATTAAACATGATTAAACACCTAGTTTCTTTGACTGAAATGCCAGTATTATCCCAAAGAAGTCTTGCTTTTTCTTCCCCATTCACCAACGAAAACTCTTCCATGGATCCCATGGCGGCCTTAGAACAACTGACCACGTCGTGCTGACTCTTCATCAAATGGGCCATCAAATCTCGAATGGCTGCAGCCTTGCCGACGCCTGCATAGTTCAAAACCCCGGAATTGGCTGTCTTTTTGTTGTAGAACTTTAAGTATATTTTGGTGATGTGAGTGGGGTAAATATCCGTTTTCCATGTGTTTTCATGCAGAACAAACCGGGTAAGATCCGTTAGAACAAACATGAACAAACGGATTTGAGTGAACCATATCTGTTTTAGTGACATGGAATAGTAAACAAACGGATATGGTTTCCATAACAATGGTCATATCGTGCAATTAGATTATCCATTGAAATCGAATGGAACATGGGGTAGCCCATTTTCAGATCCACCTGAGATCACTGACATATCACTGAAATGCTTTTCAGCCGCTCCCGGGGGAACCCAGTTGAGAACAGGCTTCCAAGTTCATGGGTCAATGAAGTGAATCCCCAATAAACCAAGGATAACCAAGGTTTACTTCATAACCTTTTCATAAACCACCAATATGTCATAAATCCCAATCCTCGTTATTGGACCAGAATCCCCGATATTTCAATCACAACATCAGCCAGGGTTTTGGTCGTTGCTCACCTGAGATCTGTTTGCTGTGACACCAGGAGATTTATGTTTTTTTGGATGACATGATGATGAACAACTGTCAAACATGGCCAGCACAAAGAGCCTGCAAATTGAGGCAGGCATATAGGAAAGGTAATAAGCAGGAATAAGATAGGATGATGTACCTATGGGTGAAAAGTTCAGGCTCAGTTTGAACCATAACTAAAAATGCCGTCATTTGCAGCATCACAGACCGGAATGCTCCCTTACTAATCTGATGGATTCAAAAGACAAGAAAACGGCGTCAGTCGATTCACATGGCAAACGATCCATTCCTCTTGCATTGTATTCAACACTTTCCACCTGCGGGTCCAATGTAGAAGGGTTTGTTTTTCAGTTTTTTTGGGGGCCAAGGGGGTCACTACCACAACTTTTCTCGGTGACCGCACAAACCCAAAACCACCGGACCCAACACCGGGGCACCTGTGATTGGTCCCTCCTGCAGTCAGGGCTCTGCTGTCATCCCTCTTGAAACACCCCCTCTGGAAACTTAACAGACTATATTACGGCAAATGTCCAGCTTTAACGGGTAAATTATCATAAACTATCTATATCTGTAAATGGATCATTTTTCAGAGAGATCGCAAAAATGTCTCATTCACAACTCACCTTTCCGACACGTCGCTTTTTTGTTTCTCAAACGACTCGTTTTCAGTGTGGTTGGATTTTCTCTGCCATAGACCGCAACTGGGGGTCACTTTAAATCATCCCATGGCTTGCGGTATACCCAGTTCATCAACTCCTATTGGGGATGGTTGGTGGACCTCATTGGTTGCGTGAGATCTGAGATATTTTTGTGTCCCTTGGCCAGTCGGTCAATTGGTGCGTTTTAGAACCTGAAAAAATGGGAGACCACCTGCCACATTCCGAGCATGTGTTTTCATGACAATAACAGCATGTAAACATGTATATATATATATTATATAATTATATATATAACTATTACTATATACATATATATATATATATTGCATTGTATAAATCGCAAAATAGAGCAGTATAAATCCATATAAATCCAAAAAGACACATATCAAGAGATTAACACCTTCATAATGTAAAGTGAAAGGGTGGTTCGTAAAATGAAGGATCCCCAACCATCTGGGTTTCTAAACTAAAATGGTCCAGTCCGGCACCTCCATTTTAGGAGACCTCCATCTGTAAGATCCACCAGTCCCTCCCAGCAGCCCTTGGATCCGTTTGATCTGAAAAAAAGGCTGACCTCGACGGGCGTTGGCATTGCAAACACCACGTCCTGGCGGGATGTCTGCAGGATGGGACGGGGAGCTTTGATTGGATCCCAAGCAAAGATGGGAGGATGATATCAAGGGATAATTATTGAATCATTGATGCAGTTTTGTTTCTGGATGATAAACTATCCAGTATCATTGGATAGGTTATAATTATCCAGTATTTTCAATCATGGATGATTACTTGGACAATGAATTGGATTATCAACTGGGACTATGAATTGGGACCATGAATTGGACAATGGATAGCAAAGTGGGAGTATCTCGGGTAATCAAACATGGCTGGCTGGAATCCCTAATAAATGACCATAAAATTGGAAAGCCATCGAACTAAATGGGGGGATTTTCCAGCCAGCCATGGTCGATTGCCGAAACATATTGATGGGATTTCATCGGCAGTTAGTGAGTCTAAGTATTCAACTGGGATAGTTGGGATGCTTCATTCGGATAAAAACTTGGATATAGCTGAGTTAGCAAATAGATCAACAAAAACAAATAGATCAAATAGATCACATGGATCAAATTAGGCAGCTAGGCAGTTCCAACTTCTACCCCTTTTCAACGACATGGGATCATCCCGGTGAGGTCCTATGAAACCCCATGGGATCATCCATGGTGAAAAACCGTCCCACCAAAGGACCGAAAATGAAAATGAATGGGATTTAATGAAGTCATGGGACTTGATGAAAATTATTATGAAACCATGGGATTTCCAACTTCACCAGGATGTTTACCGCATGAATTCCTGGTTTCGAAGCGTTCACGTCATGTTTTTCTTGGCCGCGAGATCAGCCATTGGTTGATAACTCCACCGGCAGTGTCATCGCTGTTCATCCCAGCTGGGTTTCGGTTTTGATCCCCTGAAATTATGAATCCACAAGAGCTGGAACCCGTTGGATGACTTGTTCGTATTTCAAGATTGTAGATAAAATCTCAGATCTTCGAGATGGTTTGATGCACGAAATCTCGAGAACTTCATTGCCCTAATCTTTTGCTGATCAAGCCACATGTCTAATGATCAAATCCCAATTGCTGATCATGAAATCCAGTCATGATTTGTTTATCCACTTGCTCCACAGCTTTCTATGTCCTTTCTTGAAGATTCAATCCCAACGTTTGATGAATTTCCCACTGAAAATTATGGTTTCCCATCAAAGTTGATCCATTTTATGGATGATTTTGGGGGTCCACCATGTACAGGAAATCCCCACCATGGCCTGCACCGGCACCTGCGTTCCCATAGCAGCGAACCTTGGAGGCTGTGTCTGAAAGTTGGAGGTAACCCAATAGCTGGATGGTTTATAATGGACCCCCCAACAAAAATGGATGATTGGCTGGGGGTACCCCCCATGTTTTCGGGTTTACCTCGGAAGATGACGCTCCAATCAACTCTGGGGGATCAGGCTCAAAGCCCGGCAGATACTACTGCTTCGTAGATGAATTGTAATGGGTACCCTCTGGTAAACTAACATAACTATGGAAAATCACCAGTTTTAATGGGAAAATCCACTATTTCTGTGGCCATTTTCAATAGCTATGTTAGTTCACCAGAGGGTAATGCCATGCAGAAACTAAACCAGAAACCATCCCCCGAGGACCTGCCAAGACTGAGTGGGATGGAAACCTCCCAAAGCCAAGAAAGATGCTCGATGGTTCAACTTGTCCAACAATGAAATGAATAAACAAACACTGTATTAACCCAAACCCTGCAGTTAATCAATGGTGAAGAAATGGTCAATCAAACCCAGTGGTTGGACAAGGAGTTATGCATGGTTATACCTTTGAGTACTCGCCACACTAGTGGGGTAGTTGAGGGATATGCAAACACATACTGCACCGATAAATGGGAATCTCAGCAAACAACATCAATACAATCGACTAGAAGCACAAAACCTGTAGTCTGATGTCTCTATTAAAATCCAAATGCATGATCCCTGCAAAAAGAACATCCAACACAGAAAAACAAGCCTCTTCAATCCACTTAGCAATGCCATTCAACAAGCAGTGTTTTCTTTAATTGAAAAGGTCATTGCATGAGGGAAGTTAGTCTACTCATGTCTACCTAGATCCTCCAGGTACCTAGAAAAAGGGAGTAAATGTACACATTGTTTTGGCTACTTGGAGGGTACTTATCTTTGCATCCAAATTTGGGAAGGCTCCAAGCGAACCTGTCGGTCAGCCTTGCATGATGCATGGGAGGAACTTGAAGGAGGACGGTAGCACATTGCTCGATCTTCGTATTTACAGCTGCTGTTTGAATTGGATGCACAACAAACATGACCAGAATGCAGTTGTTTTAGTGGATGCCGTGGAGGGTGCAGCAACCATCTATTCATTCCATGGTGGTAACTGTCTTCTCCAACAACTGACATCCAAAACGCTGGATAGAACAACACACATCAGCCTCCCATTCAATCCAGCACTTGCCAGCAAGGAGCTTTGATTCCATCTCGAAGAGTCTGGCTTGGAGTTCCTTGTTCTTCATTTGTTCTTCCTGGCGCTGATCGCCAAAGGCTTGTCCATCCTTGCCATCCGTGACCCTGATGCCAAAATGTGATATTCCATATACAATAGCGAGCTTACCGAAGAAAATGTACACAAAGAGGCCGCAAGAATCCCAAAGCAATGTTTCAATATGTGTTTGTATGTATAATATAATATTTATATTTATGATAAAATATATTATATGATATTATCTGTACATGTTGGGCTCCAATAAGAATGCAGTATATCCAAAATATCAATGTTTTTATCATTGTGTCCCTGAGTGAAATTGCAATTTGAATAGGAGTCTACCAGTATATAACTGCACTTCAGAAGTATACTAGTAAACCATAGTAAGCCGGTAAACTTCAAATCTGGGCGGACCCATATACTTCCATACATCAGGTTCTTTTCAATGGTCTGCAGAGAATATCTACATTCAAATTCAAAACATGTCAAAACCCAAGGGGTCAAAATCCACACGGCTTTACCGAAGCAGCAAGCGGTCCGCGGTCCTGCAGTGCTTGGTTCTTGGCGGCCTCCAATTGCAACAGCCTCAGGTTCAAAGTCAGCATCCAGCCCTATGTACAGACTTCATCCAATGCTTCCCACCAAGGAGCTTTGATTCCATCTCGAAGAGCTTGGCTTGCAGCTCGTTGTTTTTCATTTCTTCTTCTTGTGGCCTTCCCTCCTTGCCACATTCCCGTGATGCAAGCAATCAAGACAAGAGTAGCCGAGCAATGCGTAGCAAAAATCTTGTGAAATCGCCCTGGTCTTGCAGGTGAAAACAAAACTCTGCATTCCATAGACAATGTTTGAATCCAGCAGCATCGTGGTTGATTCACAAGAAACCCACCATTGCCAGCCACCACCCCCGTATAACCCTATACAGGAGTCAGTCCTGCAGTACTTGCGCCAGCCTAAGGGACAATGGTAGATGAACTTGGCACATGAATGCAGGATCCACTTGTCCCTGATCCGATGCCCGAACTACAGCTGGGCATTCATGCCTGCATCAGAAACCCTTTCATGAATCACCACAAACAACCTAAATGCCCTTTACACTACACAATCAGAATAATTGCTCACTGGCAGCAGCCATAACAGCATGAACTTCCTCAGCAGCTGAAACACAAGTCAGCATCCAGCACTATGTACAGACTTCATCCAATGCTTCCCACCAAGGAGCTTTGATTCCATCTCGGAGAGTTTGGCTTGGAGCGCGTTNCAGCATCCAGCACTATGTACAGACTTCATCCAATGCTTCCCACCAAGGAGCTTTGATTCCATCTCGGAGAGTTTGGCTTGGAGCGCGTTGTTCTTCATTTGTTCTTCCTGTGGTTTTCACGCAGAAGGGGCAGGAAGGGACCGCACCCAGCAGATTGTCGCATTGCTCACGGGCTCTGAAAACACTTGTCTCCCCTGCTTGCCACATGCCCATGTTGGAAACACATCAAGAGAAAACTCCTAGCTTCGCAGAACATATCGGCAGCCAAAGCTGAACAGGGCTAGAAAAAATCAAACATCTTTCGTCAATTTGTGGGGTTCTGTGTAGTGGTCCTCATCTTGTGGATACAAACAACACTTTGCATTCAAAGAACGAGATTTGAATCCAGCAGCGTGATTTTCTGAATGTGCAGCATCGTGATTGATTCACAAGGAACCCACAATGGCCAGCCACCACCCCCTCTACCACACATATGTTTCATATGTTGGTCTGTCCTGCTGTACTTGCGCGAGCCTAGGGGACAATGATGGATGGACTGGGTGCATGAATGCTGGATATCGATGCTATATCGGTGCTATATATCTATATATATATATATATGCTATTTGATTCTGTGAAAAAAGGGGAGGGCTGAAATGCCTGAACTACAGCTGGGCATTCATGTGTTTCATGAATCATCACAAACAGCCTAAATGTTCAAATTCAAAACCTCTCTACTGTCCTTTACGCTACACAATCACAATGATTACTCTCTGGCCGCAGCCATAACAGCATAAACTTCCCCAGCAGCTGAAAACACAAGTCAGCATCCAGCACTATGTACAGACTTCATCCAATGCTTCCCACCAAGGAGCTTTGATTCCATCTCGGAGAGTTTGGCTTGGAGCGCGTT
>BGPT01000182.1:395903-428963 GCA_003297045.1 Symbiodinium sp. clade C Y103 | reverse complement strand
AAGTGAGTTGCTAATCAAGTGAGTTGCTAATCAAGTGAATTGCTAATCAAGTGAATTGCTAATCAAGTGAATTGCTAATCAAGTGAATTGCTAATCAAGGTCTCCGTAACACGGAAGTATAGACTTCTAAACTTCCTTCGAAAATGGGTCACATCAATGTGACAGTTGCATTCAGCTGACTGGTTGCCTCTGATTCTTGGGAAGCAATGTAAGTCTTGATATTGGTGATGTTCAATACCTTGGGAGATATCCCAATCTTGATGGGTCATGTTCTTATGCTCGTTGTATGGCCGAAGTCATGAATGGTACTGGAGGCATAGGATGTTGAACTTCAAAGGATGACCAGTCCATCGGTGTTTTCGTGCGCTGAAAGTTTACCTCATGCTTGTGCCCATTTGGATTGTATCTATATCATACGGATGTTTCCTAAGATGAGGGTACCCCCAAATCATCCAAGTCATTAGACCATTTTAGTATTGAAACCCCATGGTTTTGGGGATCCCCCAAGTTATGAAACCCCTATCTGTACCCCTCCACTTCCCCTTTTTGTAGTGAAATCCACATGTATGTCTCAGTTGAGCACAGTTCAAAGCCCCTGTTGATGATCAATTTGGGGTTTACGATACGCCGCATACATTGGGAAATATTGTTAATCAGCCAGTATTTCATGGAATGGCAGGTAAAAGTTCGAGATTGTTGCCACTCCCCTGGTGTTTTTCCACGCCAGGTGGGACCTGGAGCTGTACTGATGAAGCACTCGGAAGATGACAAGGTCATCGGATCGCATGGCGGTCGCTCCAGGGGTTGACTATCCCGGGATAGCCCGGGGATCCCTAAAATCCACTTGTAGACTTATGAAATCCCTACGAAAATATGATGGGTGTTTAAGATTTAAGATGTTGATCTGAAATGGATAATTGAAATTTCCATGAGTTAAGGGGTATGCCCCCGCCACTTTCAGACAAACCAATGTTGATATTAATGGTACGATGCATGCTTTTGTTGCGGGTGTGATGGATAGACCCTCAACTTTTCCGTAAAAATCAATGAAAAAGAGCGAGTGACACCAAAAGTTGTGATATATTTTTGGCTATGTGGGTAGGACCATTTGTATGGATGGATTGATGTGATCAAGGCAAATTAGAAAGACACCACTGGCCGAAGTCACTATCAATGATCCTTGGGGGAGACTTGCTCAAAAAGTGGTTTGTTTCTTGTGTGCGTGTGGATAGTGGCTTTGCTGTAAAGTCCAACCACAGGTAAAGACGGAAACTGGCAAAGGGCATTCCTTCCAACAAGACTGAGAGATGGAAAGTTTAACGGAGATATCATGATTAAAATGCTGGATATTCCACTTGCAGTGAATGATCACCATGGTTTTCCGTCGATTGTCTTGCGAATCAATCCAGCGACAACGACGGTGCAAAATGGGAGATCAAAACAACAAAAAGCAGAGATCTGAACCAAGGAAACAAGGGAAACATGGGGGGTATCTCCGACAAGCATGATGGGTTTGTGCAGAGCCCCAGAACGCCGAACGTTGAACGATTCAAACCTATTGAAGATTGCGATTTCCAACCGATCACCTCAAGGGTTCACATGTAGAATGAATCAAAAACCACGATCGGCTTTTGTGGGAACTGAGGCACATGTGGCCCCAGAATATCCCAATGACCTTGCGGTGTGACATGACCTAAACAAAAGTGCATGGTGCGTGGTTTGTTTTTGTTTGTTTGATGGAAAGTTGAATTCATTTGCAGCAGCAACCTTGAACTTGAATAAACCCTGAGTTGAATTCAAGTGTTTCCTGACTGATAAGGGGCCATCCAAAATTTTGCGTATGATTTGCTGTTTTTTGGAAGGTGCTCGCTGTTTTTGGAAGATTTTCAGGACCAAGACAACCTCAAGATCATTTGGCAATGGGCCAAATTTTATTAATCCCCCAAAATGAAGAATGTGCTAAACCCACTGATAAATCTCCCGCTTCGGGCCATTTGTTGCCACCCATGCATGGTAATCTGGCAGATGGTTGATTGTTGGGTTTACCTCATTCTATCCACCCCAAAATGGCTCTTAAACCAAGTATTCTGTGAGGATAGAATGGAAATATACAGGGATTGCACTAAAAGTTGCCACAAATTCCATAGAATTTTAAGTGACCCCAATTACGATCACCCGTATTCCCATCATCTTCCCGTGCGGAGGTCCTAATCGAGGAGTCCGTCACCTACATCGCTTGGAACGTGCGAAAGCTCACCGAGTTGCATGGCGAGTTTCGCCCAAAATGGGGATACCATCTGGGCTGGGAAATCCCCGCACTTAAATGGAGGTTTTAGTGGGAATTAAATTGTCTGTAAATGGGAGGGTTTCAGTTGCCACACTTGATTGCCGGAGGCTATTTGGGCAAAAAATGCACGATATTTTTGGCGAGTCATTGGCTCGGGGTTTCATTTTATTCCGCACAAAAGGAAGGATTATCCCCAGACCTTTTCTTGGGGTTGAAACCACCAATCAGTCATTGTTGCTAGTTGATTGGGTGATTTCACAGTCACACTGATGTTGATTTCACTGGCAAAAACGGAGATCAACGAGAAACGGTGGTCAAACACGTGATGACAGTACTAACGAGACATCTCCATCAAAAAAACAGTAGAAACAAATGACAACATGTGAACTTGCCATCGCACCACATTTGTGGGAAATTATGTTTTGTTTGGCACATAACTTGGTCATAATCCACACGGAAAGATACCACAGCTACTAGTTGATCAGCCCATTGAACCTCAAGGTCTGGAATTGAAAGTATCAAAGTGAGAAGATGTGTAGATGAATCAATACAGGGATAGGTGCACATTTCTGACCATGCATGTATGAAAATAGTGTTCATGTCGTATTGTCATTATCATTGGAGTTTTGATTGTTCTGAGTTCTGATAATGATTATTAAATTGCAAATGAATCTATCTATTCATCTATCTATCTATCTATCTATCTATCTATCTATCTATCTATCTATCTATCTATCTATCCATACATACATACATACATACATACATACATACATACATACATACATACATACATACATACATACATACATACATACATACATACATACATACATAACTTATATACATGCATACTATTGAAGTGTATATATAGACACGTGCCCACATGCCCCAATCACAAATGATATCTGCATGATAAGCCATCGCCGTCTTGATGGCGCTGGTACCTGGCACTGCTTCCTTGAGGTTAATCAAATATACCAAAGATCCTGCCCTGGTGAAGCTGGTTAGGGACATGATCCAGGAGCTGTGTCCAATGTGCATCTCAGTTACTGGATGTGATGAGTATACACTGCATGTATCTGTGTATGAACGTCTGTATGTTTGTGTATATATATATAATGTTTTTGGTACACATGTGTGTATTATGAGTTATATATATATTATATATATATATATTTATGTACATATGTATACAAGATAGTCCATTCCTTACTGGTAAAATGCTGAAATTACAATGACCTCATAGATGCTGGTTTGGGTTGGGGAAGCTAACCCCCAAAAGGATTTATTTCCAGTTTGAGTATTGTTGTGATTTGCCACAAATATACCCTCCTGTAGACGAACCTAGATTTGAAAAACCCATCACATTTGTAGGGGAAACCGTGGGTTTTCCGCATCTATGTAAACATTTATCCCTAGGGATCCCTAGGGTATATGCCATGATGTTGATCAACTGACTGATTCTCCCAATGAAGAAGCAAGTTTTGGAGAAGGGGATGCTTGGATGTGCTCGTCAGTGGGTGGATAGCCTCAGCTACAATCGCATCCAGCCATGTCAACCCATCAGGATGGAACAACCAACGTTTGTGAATAGGGACAATCCAATGACTTACTGGTGCTTAGTAGGGAATGAGGGAATGACCTATAATAACCATTAACAATCATCCCATTCCCATCCATTCTTTCATTCCCTGCTAAGCACCAGTAAGATGATAAAGGTTCTGATTATTGGAAGCATAATACGTAGTGAAAATTGTTGCAACTACAACTGAAATCGTCACGCTGGGTTTCATAAAATAGGAATGATTCCAACAATACACGCCGACAAAACCAACGTAGCTCCAGGATTTATTGGAGCTTGGGTCATCTTTTCAGCAAGGAATATTCTGATGATGATGGATGCTGATGGCAAATCTGATTTGGCGATCTGTCCAAACGGCTGCTTTCCATTTGCATCACGGGATGAACGTCCATTCACCAAAGGTATCCTCATCCAGTTGAGGGTTGAAGATGGAAAGCTACGATGATAGAAGCGACACGAGAAAAACACCACGTCAAGACAAGGAGACAACAACATGGGGTTCACTCCATTCAAGCCGCTTCCCAAATCACCAGGATGATCGGATGCTTGTGGTTCCCCACATCTGAAGCCGCGACCCGCGACGTTTCGCCAGTTTGGGTTTCGGGGGAACCAGATGCTTTTTTCCAACAGGCTACCCCGAAATGTCATGGTCAAAACCTCATTTTCCCCATAAGAAATGGGAAAATTTGAGGTATCCCCAATTTTCAGACCCAGATCCGCTAGGAGGCAGATCCTGGATATGCCGATTTCGATGAGAAGGCACCATGCGGAGTTCACGGTGGGGAACCAACGAAGATAACCATTATAGGCTTACTGGTGCTTAGCAGGGAATGGGGGAATGGGATGATTATTGATGGTTCTTATAGGTCATTCCCCCATTCCCTACTAAGCACCAGTAAGTAGGTAAATGATAGCTACAAGGGTGGTAAATAGGTCATGTTAGCGCTATATTTACCCAATGAAAACCCCGCCTGCACGGCTGTGTGGAGCATCCCTCATAAGACTGCAGGTTATATGTATCGCGTGATAAAGAGTGAGGTGGTTAAGCATCTCAAAAATTGTCTTTATGAAATGAATAGCTACTGTATCTATAGCCCCACATAAAAATTGGTTTCTACAGGCCCTATCTAATATAAATATATATATATATATATGTATTCATATAGATATCTACATGAGATTTCCTTGCTGGCACCTCCGCAGGCGAGTGAACGCCCCCAAAACGTCAACGGCCTGCTGTCGGCCCTGAGTTTCTGGACGGAAAAGCTGGGAGCAACCCCCCAAGCAGCGGCTGAAAAGGATGTGGGTTGGTTTGAAACTAGGGAAATGTGGTAAACCTGCCATAAACCATCCCCGAAATCACTGTTTCTATGGATTTCAACCATCTCCAAATGCTAGGTTTATCATTGTGTTTGCCACATTATACCCCAAGATTGTCATTTTCATGGGGGATATGCAATCATAAACCAATATCTTGGGGAAAACATAATCAATTGAATTTGATGTTACTGCCGCTGATAACTACGGATGGTTCCCCTATCCATATTGACTGTACCAGGCTTCATTAATCCTCAGCATGGATTGGCTGAGGTGAAGCGGTTGAACTCCAAGCAAAGCGTAAAGGTCGGCGGGGCAGCGGGGAAGATCAGGAATCTGTGGGGCTATGAAGCGTATAATAGTATGTATATGTATAAATCAATATAAATCAATATAAAGTATATAAAACCAATGCTTCAATGCAAAGAAAGTTACAATACGTCCATGTACGTCCCCAATTGTCACCCGACATGACCTTTGGTGAAGATCTAGTCTCAGTCCGGGATTCCTATTGCATCGCACCGCTTGCCCCTTTCGATCCCATGCCCCTTTGCTCGCAAGGCCTTGCCATGTGTTGCTTGGAGTGGTGGTAGATGGTGGTAGAATCTCCTGACCAGTTGCTGTCGACCATGCTTACATGGGAAAATCCAGCCGTCGTCAAGATTTCAAATCGCAGAAAAAGTGCTTTGTTTTTGGGGGAAACAAATGAGCCAAATATGTGGTGTCCTGTTTTGCGGCACTTTCTAGCGCCGGTTTGACACCATGGATCCTCATTGCTGGTTGAACCTCCAATCTTGCTGGTTGAAGCCACCGTTGTGCTGGGTCCAAAAACAGGAAAGAAACTCCAACTAGGATTGCCTGATGATAGGGTCATCCTCAATCCACTGGTTAATCATCAATGTCCATACCAAAATGAACTAAATGGAACCTAAATCCTCATAAATCCTCCATTTCTTGGGTGAAAACCAGCTTCAGTGAGGTTACCAATTGGTGGAAGGTTTACAACGGCTCATCTTGAAGACGAATACCACAGCTCGAGCTCCTTGACTGCAGGGACCGATCAACACAGGTTGGGAATTGATGGGAATTGATGGGTGTTGTATATGTTTTTCCATCATGACTGGAAAGATATGCTTGTTTGCAAACAGAAAAGTCATGTTTGTTGCATCGAGTTGGGTGCCTTCAACAAGCTGATGTTGCATGGAAACGTGTTCAAAGACGGTTACATATTTGTGTGGACGTGGAATTGCTATGCATGTTGGTTTCTATAACCATGGCATGTCAGACGAAAGCACCTAACATGTATATGAAGTGCGCTGGCTCAACCATCCAGTCATGTTTTGATTGCTCAGTCCATGCTTGCAGGTCCCTGATATTCGTAACGACAATAGAAGGCAATCCATCATCCATCATCCATCATCCATCATCCATCATCATCATCATCATCATCATCATCATCATCATCCTGTGCACCAAACTGACCTGGGCAGGAGAAGATGTGCCAATGTCGAGCTTTGCTCCTGGAAAGCAGGGGAGCATAGCTATTTGCAAGCTGATTTTCCAGCTGGACTGGATCCTGAAAACATAGCAATTGGGTGATGTTGTGATTTAGTAAGTTTCTTTGGAGTTTAATCATGTCCTGTTTGTGGAGCAATCGTTGGTGTTCTACAAATGGTCGACGTGTTGTAAGGATGTATTTAAGTTTAGACTTTCACAATGTGAGAAAGGTGGAACGACACTGTGTGAGTTTTACCGTGCGCACATTTGGGTGTGCCTTCTTGGGAGATCGATGGTCAGTGATTGCAGCCCAGTGCCGTATATGTATGGGGTATCCTCTACTTTTGGACACGAGAAAAAGCTCTTTGATTACCATTGTTATGGTTGAGCTCTACAATCCATGCGATGTATTCTGCATTTGAATTTTATAAAGATGCGAAAATTCTATGCACATGTCACATGTCTCTATATACATGCACATGTACATAGATTTATTTTGATTGTGGAGCACCACCAGGTTTTTTAATTAGTACACCACAGTTGTTTCCAAGCCATCGTGCAGTTGGTCAACTCTGGCGTGTGCTGGAATATAACCATCCTAGCCACGAATTGATCCCCCTTCCAACTACAGTATGCCACTTATAGTTGGGGCAGCCAACCACTGTTCTACTGGTGATGCCCATCATTTGCTGCTGTTGGCTACAACAACGCTTTCCCTCCGGAAAATACTATTTTCGATTGTCAACTCTGTTGATGGTCAAATCCTACCGGTCAATCAAAACCCAGCCGTTGATGATCACGTCATCCCTTGTGATTGAAGACCATCGTGAATCCTTCAGTCCCCACTGCTACAAACCCATTATTGATAGTTGAATCCCCATTATTGGCTAAAAAACAGTCTTCATGGTTCCATTCCCCATTGTTTCTTAATGCTATTAAATGTGTAGGCGATCTACCCATTCAGGATGCGTCATATGAATCCCCGATTCTCAGTTCGCCTTTAGGCGCGGACGATTTGATGGAAGGTTTGGAGGTCCGGGACGCCCGGTGGTTTCCACATGTTTCGTGTGGAGACCAGGATGCATAAAGTGTGGGTAATACAATGTGGGCCCCTCCAGTTATAAGTTGGTTTATAAACCCCATGAACTATAGTTGCAAGTACCATAAACCAAAGTTATTGGAGTTATAAACCAACTTAATTATCTAGGGGGCCCACATTGTAGACAATGACACCCTTAATGATGATGATAACAACCACCCAGTTCTGGAATATAGACCCCTTGCCAGTTCTGACGCATCGTGTACTGCAATCACTACCCAAGTCTAAAGGATGATACATTCTTTTTGCTATAAGGACTTAGAACCTAAAATGATCTTGATTCTAAATGGCATAGTGAATTTCCAAGCATCCTGACTGGCACGACTGACAATTTGGATAATCTTCTAGGTACTAATGATTGTGCCTCCCACATATTTACAAAGACCTAGACAGAAATAGAAAGTGATAGATTGAATTGGATTGAATTGGATTGGATTATATGGCTTAGATTCGATTCGATTAGATTAGATAGATAACTAGCTCATTAGATAGGTAGACACAGGGATAGATATACACACATAGATCTGGCTGACTTACAACGATGTCACACTAATATCACTACAGAGATCATGGTTGGCTAGCCGGGAAAACATCACAAAATCACACGAAATTCAGATTGGTGAATTATGATGAAATTCAGCCAGATAGATTGTATGATGTAGACCTATGTATCTGGCTTCTGTTTAGTCATTTTTTTCAACATTGTATTGGTGCTTATTTCATTACAAGCCGATTTTGTGTGACTCTTGTTGAAGTTAAAATCAATGATGATTGTTTTCATTTAAACCATAGTAGCATATACAAATTCTATTGTGATCACTATCATTCTGGCTATGATCATTCTTATTCCTATTGCTAATTATGGTCTTTGATTTCGGTTGTTATGGTTATTGTACACTTTTATGGATGGTCAAGATCATCTAGTGGAATCGCTGTACCATTATATACAATTATTATACACAATACACAATATACGATTATTATACACTACACGATTATATTATACACTATTGTATACACGATTCGAATGTACACTATCATGCGCCTATCTTTCCTCGCCATGGGCCTTCGAATCCCACCAAAAGCCATTCCGCCAGGCTTTAGCCGATTTCGCTGGAGCTCTCTCGGCCTTGGCCGTTCCACTGCCGAAATTTCTGTGCAGCAACCAATGGCTATAGGTTTCAACTACTCATAATGGGGATAAATTTGAATATAAGCATGAAAAACCATCAATGTAAGTGATATAACCATCAATAAGGGGAGAATTGTCAGGATGAATTGTAAGGATGTCAGCACGACATAGCTAAAGATGCTGTGATCAAGTTGTAAATGCGAAAACCCCAGCGAAAAATCACTTATCAACCAAGTTATACCATGATATCCATAATTTCTCCGTTCCATCATCACTGTTCTTGGTGAAATCTCCACTGTTCTTGGTAAATGTTTTGATGCTGAATACTAGCCAAATCTTCCAGGAAAAATCGACAACAAAAACGTCAACAAGGGAGTGCGCTCTCCATGTTTCGTCGATTTTCTGAATCCGAGGCTATCACCACCCACGCAAGCGACGGTTTGTCCACCGACGAAGTCTTGCAATTGGCTCCGATCCTCGGCCGAATGGGGTTCGAATCAGCGATAGGATGGGGATATATTAACAACCATGTGACATTCTGGTGGCTGCAAATGGAAGATTGGACCACTTTTTATTCCATTAGAAGTTCGACAAACTGATGCGTTGCCACATGGATGGAATGTGGTACTCAATTTTCAGGTGTCAAACACGGAGAAAACCCGGATAGCAGCACCCATGCATGCAACTGGTTCTTGTCACCTACGTTGTTCTTGGAGCACTGTCAAAATTTGTCTTGGCCATTTTGAGGGGACAACAAGCTACACCCCGCTACAAATCAGCAATTTGTGCAGGGTATCTAGCATTAGACGTCAGAAATGCAGTAGGGATAGCATGTGAAGATCCCCAAAAGTACTGTATGAAGACGACAATGAAAACATAGATGGTTACAAAAAGTCAAACAAAATTGGTTCTGAAAATGGAGATGGGCCCCCAATTTGTGGCCAATGCAGAATGCCAAAAATTCACCATTAAAGTTGAGGGGGTGTCTGGGCGCATCACCTCCTGGTCTTGGATCATCAATGGATGTGGGGAAATCGCCACTGCTGTTGCAACTACTTCATGGTATCAAGTTCGTCTCCCTATTGGACGTCCTGGCACCTGTGCAACCGAAAATGGGGATATCGCAGTCATGGTTTTAAATAGTCTGCATATTCCATGCTTCTACCATCTGCTACCCATGGTTTCGTTTGTGTTTTTTCCAAGGTTGTTCAAAGGAAGGAGTAGCAGTTTGTCAAATTTGCCCAAGTTGTTTCACAAATGGGGATGGATCATAGCTAGATGTCCAATGCTCGGCACGCAGGTTGTTCATGCTTGCCAGCTTGACGATTGGCAAAACGGCCAATTCCATCGCTGGTGATGCTGAATGAATGTCCGGAGGCCCTACCATCTCTCCAGATCATGTAAATATGGATGGCAAAACCCAAGGATGGTTCAACACAAAAATCACCCCAGGGAAGCCATTTTGCAGGTTGAGGTCTGAATATGTTTGAGCCATTGGCTAAACCGGTGGTTTCAAGATGTGAAGGTTCTTGGAAGCTATCTGCATGATCTGAGACCGCCAGAGCGGATTCTGGCACAGCGCTAGCTGATCGAATTCATGTCAACTTGACGCTGCACTTCAACTTCACATTTCAGCCACGTGTTGGTCGATGCTGCAGGTTGGAAAAAACACTGATGGTTCAAAGATTGTATGTTTCCACCCAAAGGTGTGATGATCAAAAATTGAGCTTCGGGTATTTTTGGGAATAGCTCAACTAGGACAGATCCTTGGGATGACCAACTCCGACTCGGATATTGTGGTTAGTTTCAATATGGCTCCCCGAATAATATGGGATGATCCCAAGTGACTGGAACACCGACAACGGCCTGCGCAACATGTGTCGGCTTGAATTGCGGCCCGCAGATCACTGAGACGCCAAGCTTAGCTTCTCTCCGAGGAATTGCATTCAGTTTCTACAACTGGGGGGGTAGCATATGCAAAAGTAACTAAGAACTGGTGTGCAAGAGAAAACTGGAATCTAAGGCCCAAAAAGATCCAGCTTCACCAGTGGCGATAGAAGCTGGGCCAACCAGTGGCCATAGACTCTGGGCCAAATATTTTGGATGGTCAGGACCATATCTATTGCAGCGGCTTCTTCCAAAAGTCCCCCAAAAAATACTGGTTCCGCATGGGCGGGTTTTCAGTTTCTGTGACCTCCGTGCTCGGAATGGTCGTCCGTTGAGAAGCTGAGCGACATTTTCGGTGACGCTTCCTGCGACTGTGGGACGACCCCACCGTGGTCGGAATGGTTGTCCGTTGAGAAGCTGAGCGACATTTTCGGTGACGCTTCCCGCGACTGTGGGACGACCCCGCAGAATTCGCGCTTTCGACGATGCTGTGCCTCCAGATGCCATGGGAGTCCCATCCATGGCC
Organism: Symbiodinium sp. clade C Y103; assembly: GCA_003297045.1. Lineage (NCBI taxonomy): Eukaryota > Dinophyceae > Suessiales > Symbiodiniaceae > Cladocopium > Cladocopium sp. clade C. The sequence goes on along the minus strand of BGPT01000182.1, from coordinate 417,633 downwards.
TGTTGGTCACGTGGCTGGGTGCTTTGGCCCTTTGGCCCAAAAACTGCTGAAGTAGTTCCAATGGCCCCTTGGGTCCACATCCTTTCCTGGTGTAATTTGTCGAATACATACATATATATGATATATATGTGTGTGTGTACGTCTGTTTGTATACGTACATATGTAGGCCTGCACACATAGACATTTACAACATACATACCTTTACCTTTACCTTTACCTTTACCTTTACCTTTACCTTTACCTTTACCTTTACCTTTACCTTTACCTTTACCTTTACCTTTACCTTTACCTACCTTTACCTTTACCTTTACCTTTACCTACCTACCTACCTTCGTACCTACAGTCAGTACAAGTACAGTACACAGTACATTACATTACCTACATATGTACATGCACACGTATTCACATACACATATTTCCACGTACAGAAACATTTACACATTTACACAAGTGCACATATACAAAACTACACCTAGACACACATACACATATATACAGTGCACGCATACAACTTTGGATGCACACACAGACAAACACTAATACAGATACATATACATTCGCAAGGGCAGATACATTTAGTATACATTTGCGTGTACATGCACATGTATTGATTCAAATCACAAGTATGTAGATAGATAGATTAGACTAGATAAGATTCGATTGGGTTAGATCAGATTAGATCAGATTAGATTACTGTAGGTTAGGTTAGGCTAGGTTAGGTAGATAGGTAACTAGATAGATGGATGGATAGATAGATAGATCGATAGATAGATAGATACCTATTACATTTGCAAAAATACATTTACACAAACACATGTACATATACACATAAATACAGATGTGCTCGAATATCTAAAGTCTCAGTGAATCTTCCGATGACTCTTTTGCGATGGCATCTTGCGGCAGAGCAGCGTCCACAGACATTGGAGTTCTTGGGTTTTTGGCAGTGGTGGAACGCCAAACTTCAGCGCTGGAAGACTCGCGGACAATCCACTGGGATCGCATTTCTGTTAGGAACAAAAGCAAGTGGTTCCCACATGGGTTCAATATCCCATCATTCCGCAGAAGATTAGTTATTCCGCAGCTATCCCCATTGGGGTTATATCACAATTCTGGGGGAGAAATCCAACTTTTGATGCTTAAATCTGTTGAATCCCCATGATCAACTGGATCTGCAATCTTCGACTCCTTGGCACAGCTGTTACCTCGTCATTCCTTGCCCAACGCAAATCTATGGCCATGCGAAATGTTTAGACGCTCAAAAAAGTCGGGCCTGAACACAGTGCAATGTGAACAGAATTTTAGAAAACATCTTCAAGATGCACGAGTATACCACATCACTGCAGACGATCCCCATCAGAACTGGGACACATTCGAGTAAAGATATGAATAAATGGAATAAACTGACAGGTTCGAACAGTGCATGGTTGGTGTTGGGCTTATTTTTAGGACACCGAAGGTTGGCACATTTGAATGTCCCAGTGAAAAGTGAATAACATGTGTTTGAAGGCAAAAAAAATGGCTCACCTGTTTTCCGCGCAATGTGTGCGTCCACCGTGTCAGAGAAATTAACCATGAACTTTAAGATTGGTTTGTGGTCACCGCACCCGCGGAGAATTCTTTATCAGATCATGATCTCCGTGTTGAGACATGGGACGTTTCTGCAAGAGTGCGGTTGCAACAATACATGGCAGCAACATTTGGACTGTGATTGCGGGTCGGCCTTGATCCGGACATCCCTCTTCCACTCCAGAAAAAATCCGAGTATTAAAACTTGAGCATGCCTTGTTGTGTTTTTCTGAAAGCCCTTTCCCCCCAATACAAAAACACACCCCAGAAACCATGGTTAATGGAATTTACACATATTTGGAACCACTTAGGGGGTGTTTCATATTAGGAGGATGGGATTAGTGCCAACTGTTTCCCCCTGCTGTATTCTCGCAGATGCCATTCCTTCCCATCCCTGAGTTGGGATTCATCCTTTTGACCATTTTGAACCGCAGAGCAACTATTCACTAGCCCACCTCTCGCAGCATAGGTCCAACAAATATGTGCTTGAGGCATGATGCATGAAGTACTTCACTCATATTCATGTCATGTCATTTCATTTCATGTGATGCTGTTTGCAGGGTTCAGAAGCCATCCAAGCTAATATGCAGCATCACATGTTTGCTAATCCTGCACAAAAAATAGATATGCCTCAGTGCCGGATCTTCAATTGCAGTGAAACCATTTGTAGCGCCAGTTGGGGCCCTGTGCCGCGATTCCCGTGTCCCGGGAGAATTGTTTGAAGCAGGCAAGGACTGTTTTAAAGGCCCAAACTTGAGCCATGAAACATCGTAAAACCTGATTTTGGAGCTGTTCTGTAAAGTGTGGACTCAACACGCCCAGCCGGTAATTTTGTTCATTCCGCACGGTTCCACAATCAACAAAAAGATTTAGCCAAACTGATTGACTCACCAAACATCCAAACCACAGATTTGCGATCGAAAAGTGTTTTGGTCTCAGCTTTTGCTGACAGCTCCCTTTTTCAATCATGGATCACTATCCCTTGTTTCTTCCACCACTTGCATTTTGGGCCTTTGCTTGCACGCATCGTGTATCGGGGCTGTTTTGTTTCTGCATGGAGAACTTGCCAACGAGTGTGCGGGAAAAGAGCTCCTCCCCAGATGACGCCCACACTTCCTAAAAGATTGCCATCGTGAAATTGTCAATGTCTCTTCCCTATAATCTAAACCCAAGACCGACCCCTTGTTGATATCAATTAACCAGAGGTTTGTGAGTCTTATTGGTATCCTGGACCAGCCTTTCTCATCGGAGTTTTCGCTGGGGACCTACGACTCAGCCGGTTGTTCTCTTCCACTATTCCGTCCTCTTGAGGACATTCAGATCACCCCTGGCTGACCCCACTAGGAAAGATGCTAAGTAGGAGGGATTAATTTAGCCCAGAGACCTACAAATGGAAGGATTTTGCACCTCAAAAGATCATCCGTGATGTGTTCAGCCACAGATTCAGATGACTTGCAAAACTGGGCAGAAAACTCCTCTGCTTTATCATGGGATTCCCTACTAAAACTTGGTGTTCTCATATTTTCATAGAATCATTTCCCCATTTTGATGACATGAATGACATGAAGTATCCATTGCAAGAGACGCATCGACTGGAAGTATTCCCCCAAACGATCGGAGAAAAACACTGTTTCACAGAGGCAGAGATTTTCTCAGAGGCCACAGCTCTGCGTTGGCGGTTCTCCCGTTGCAACGGTCCATTTGGATTTTTAGCTGTTGACGCCAGTTGTGGAGAGACCCGGTGTTGGCAAGCATGGCTTTGTCGGGGATCCCTCAGATCTGATGATTCATCAATAGTTCTCATCATTCCCCAAACAGTGTGTCCAGACTGAGGGGTTCTTACGGTAATGGTAAAGGCCTGGTGTGGTCGAGGTGGGTGGCCATTTTTCCTGTAAATTTCCGCATAAAGTGTTTCTTCCTTTCGTTTCGACTGCGCAGGCTCGCACAAAGTTGCCGCCCCGGATCGTGGCTCGCCATTTTTCGTGTAAATTCTCGTATAAAAGTTCCCCTCTGAGATGTCCATGTGCGTTTCAACTGCGCAGGCTCGCACGGATTTGCGGCTGTATTTGGGTCATGTCGAAAGGTGTCGTTTTACCAGCGTGCCGTGCTCGTTTTTTGAGCCATGCCCATTTCGTGTGGCAGGCGTGGGACATCCGGGACATTTGGAGGTCTGAAACGTCGTTTTGTGTGGCGGGCGCGGGTCAAATGACACTTTTCAATCCGTGTGGCAGGCATGGGACATTCTGCACGTTGCTAAAACGTTGGCAGGCGCGGCTCAAAATGAGACGTGCTTCCGGAGCTCATTTTTCGTGGCAGGCGCAGTATTCGGTGAACTTGGACGATGTTTTTAAAGGGTCAAAAGTCGCGTTTTGTGAAACTGTCGTCGATTTTGATTTTGGACATGATGATGATTTCGCGTGGCAGGCGCAGTACTTCGATGACCTCGGGCTTATCTTTCGTGGCAGGCGCAGGACTTTGTGGACCTCGACAAAAAAGTGGCTGAGACCTAGGTAAAACGTCGTTTTTGACATTTTCAATGTCATGTATCGTGGTGCGCGCAGTGTTTTGTGAAAATCGAACATGTGCTCGCGCGACCTTCTCGTCACTTTGTTCGCATCGGATCGCTCTCGCTGTGGCGCGGTGCGAATTTTGCAACTTCAGATGCAACCCTTTCGCATGAAATGAAGGTCGAACGTCAAAAACTGGTGTAAAATTGCGCTTTTACAACTTCAGATGCAACGCAACCCTTTCACACGAAATGGAGGTCGAACCTCAAAAACTGGTGTAAAATTGCGATTTTGCAACTTCAGATGCAACCCTTTCGTACGAAATGGAGGTCGAACGTCAAAACCTGGTGTAAAATTGCAATTTTGCAACTTCAGATGCAACCCTTTCGCACGAAATGAAGGTCGAACGTCAAAAACCTCTGTAAACTTGCGATTTGGACATGTCTCTGTGTAAAAGCTTCTGTGTGTAAGAAGCTTCTGTGTGTAAAAGCTCCTCTGTGTAAAGACTTCTCTGTGTAAAAGCTTCTATGTGTANGCTTCTGTGTGTAAGAAGCTTCTGTGTGTAAAAGCTCCTCTGTGTAAAGACTTCTCTGTGTAAAAGCTTCTATGTGTAAAGACTTCTGTGTGTGCAAGCCTCTGTGCGTAAAAGCTTCTGTGCAGAGATCTTGCGACAGAGAGGTCTTATATAGAGATCTTGTCCAGAGAGCTCTTGTAGAGATCTTGTACAGAGACCTTGCCAAGAGACCTCTTGTAGAGATCTTGTACAGAGACTTTGCATTGAGATCTGTTCGGGTCTTGACAGGAGAGTTTTTATAGAGAGCTTGCGCAGAGATCTCTGGAACAGATCTTGCCAAGAGACCTCTTACAGGGAGCTTGTACAGAGAGGTTCCCAAGAGGTCCCTTACAGAGATCTTGCCAAGAGATCTCCTATCGACAGCTTCCACAGAGATCTCATAAAGGGATCTTGCCGAAAGATCTCGTAGAGAGGTCTTGCAAGGAGATCTTGCCAGGACACCTCTTGTAGAGATCTGGTACAGAGACTTTGCATAGAGATCTGTTGCAGACATCTTACCAAGAGGTCTCTTACAGAGATCTTGCCAAAAGCTCTTGTAGAGAGCTTGTACAGAGATCTTGCCAAGAGACCTCTTATAGAGATCTTCTACAGAGATCTCGCCGAGAAGTCCCTTGCATAGATCTAGCCAAGAGAGCTACTATAGAGAGCTTCTACAGAGATCTCATAAAGAGATCGTGTCAAGAGACCTCCTACAGAGATCCTGTACAGAGGTCTTGCCAAGACACCTCTTTTGGAGATCTTGTACTGGGACATTGCATAGATCTCTATTGCAGAGATCTTGCCAAGAGGTCTCGTACAGACACGCATGGAGATCTGTTGCAGAGATCTTGCCAAGAGGTCTCTTACAGAGATCTTTCCAAGAGAGCTGTTTAGAGAGCTTCTATAGAGATCTCGTAAAGAGATCTTGCCAAAAGACCCCTAAAGGACACCTTGTACAGAAATTTTGCCAGGACACCATCATCATCCTCAACATCATCATCTTCCACCTCATCATCCACAACATAATCCTCCTGCACCTCATCATCCTCAACATCATCATCATCATCATCATCATCATCATCATCATCATCATCCTCATCCTCATCCTCATCCTCATCCTCATCCTCAACATTATCATACATTGTCATGCATTATCATACATTATCATACATTATCTTCACACCCCCACACTGTTTGGGGTCTCTTGCCGGGATAAGTTGTTTTGTAAAGTTGCCTTTTTCGGGGTGTACCCCATTTTGAAACTTGAAACACAACCACATCTAGTTTGAACGGTGCAAGAACAGTTCATTTGGCTGACGTGAGGCTCCGTTCACACCAGCAGAGAACAGGTCCGAATGCCATCATTGCGGGGGGAACCGTGTATGTATTTATCCAGTGTGTACTATAGTCCCATCCCCCTACTATCAAATACCCCCCAAACGAAACCCTGGTTTAGTATTGGATTTATTCATGGGGTCCCAACATGGGGGTAATATGATCATCATGATCATTCATCAATGCATGCTGACGCAGCACTAGTAGCCTCTCTCATGCTGTGCGTTTGTCCTGGATCAGGCAGATTTTTTTGCACTTTGAGAAGGGCAGGGTGCCCGTGAACATGTGTTGGTGGTCAACATTCGCTGGTGAAGCAACAAAAACGATACAATCCACCCGTGGTGAGTGGTGCCAACTGGTAGCAACTGGTAGTATCAAATGTTTCTGACCTTCAACCTGCAAACAGATTGTATGACTACCCTCTGGTCATTCAACATGGCAACCGAAAGTCCCCATGTTTCATGGGAAAATCAGGCACAAATTGAGTTGTACATACAAGATGTTGCAGCAAGCCATGTTGAACGTTTGACAAATCAATCTTCCTGCCAACCCAAACCCGCCTAGATAGCACATATCCAATTGGACGGTATGACAGTTCCCATGTATAAGTCGGTCTGCCAATTATGGCAAGGAACAACGATACAACGATTCCGGCTCGATGAGCATTGCCAGAAGCCTTTTTTGGGAGCTACAAGGTGGTGCCCCGTAGCTAAGTTGGCTGATTCAGAAGGATTTATGGTGATGAAAATATTGTAGTTAGATGGGCTGCCCTAAACTAACTTTGAACGGGCACCACCTAAAAAACAAGTAGCCACAACAAGGGTCACAGGCGCTCTGACACCTGCCCAATTCGTTCCCCTTGGTGGCGGACAGATTTTTCACAGGACCAAAAGTACCGAATTTTTTGCAAAAGGTTTCCAACGGTGACTATTGACGTTGACTGTTTCAGGATGTTTCAGGAGCTGGAAAAGGATTGGAAAAGGCTGTGACCAAGATTGGAATCATCATGCTGTTTCATCCATTGGCTTGGCAATTTTACCGCATTGTTCTTCAGGCTGGTGGTGTTAGATCGATGTTCTTTTGGTACTATTTTGGGAAGATTATCATTGATTTTATGTCGGCATTTTTCGCTGGGTTGGAACCGGTGATTTTGCCATGAAAGTTCAAATGAAACTGTTTTCATCATACTGAGATGGGACTTCCAAGTGAGATTTGCCTCAGACAGTCGACGTCGTTTCCCTGTGACTGACTACGTGCATTTGCCATCAAAAGATCTGGACCAATGCGCCGGATCACGTTTCCGTGGTTCAGCCCCTGGTGGACCCGCAGCCATCTTTTCCGTAAGTTCGTGCAGCAGAATTCAGTTGGTTCCGATCGCTGAAAGATGCACCGGGATGTCTCAAAACGGATGCAGTCTGGTTTCAGACCATCTCAAGGTTCGAAATAGCCCAAATAGATCTAAATAGCATTAAGGTTTTGAGGCACCCCAAAAGTACGACAAATCTTGTTGGTACCTAGCTCGTACCTAGGGTACCATGGTCCATAGTGGCCAGACGCCGCACAGTGCATTGCAAAAAGGGGCCAGCTCGAAAATCCACCCGACATGGAGCCAGTTAGAGCCATGAGTCTCTTCAGCACTTTGCGAAAAACAGCTTGAGTTCCATGCCATCGGCTTGCCATCTTTGATTAACATAAAGGAAGGTATGACTCATTGGATTGGTTTAAGGGAAAATCTGCAGGAAACCCATGGGATTTTTCCCATGAAATATAGGGGTTTCCTGTAAATTTTCCCATCAACCAATCCATTGAATGACACCTTTCTTTAGAATTGCTATGGTTTCACCGGGATTTGCCCAGCGCATTCTTCGCTGTCTCGGCTTCAAGTTGGCGGCCACGGCGGGTTCCGGCGTTGATGTCACGCCAGAAGCATGGAAGAAAAGAACCAGGCGCCATCGACAAAGCCCTGTTGGTTAGTAACAAAATACCCCTGGGATGGATTTAAGATGATTTAAACATCATTGATGTAGTTGTTTTACCAGAATATGGAATATGATTGATAGATGATGGTTGATGATGTTGCGCGCTCATTGACCTACCCGGCTTCTTGGGGATTATGAAGTAACCCACAAGAAGGATACCTAATGAACGAACCAGCATGTGATGAGATAGGGTTTTTCTCATACCCCAAAATGGGCCAACATTCCAGCTTAGGAATTGTGAAATAATGGCCCTAGTGATTATAACTGGGTAATACTATAAATCCAAACAAATCTCCTACCTATCTACACATATGTATATCTGTATATATATATAATATATAGTATAGGATATATATATATATATGTGTATATATATATATATATGTATAGATAGCATTTTGATGTGGTTATTACCCGCTCACTAGCCATCTGTGTGGCATGATATTGATATCCACTACGAAGTTGTGGGTACTTGGTGGATGGGATAATACTGACATTAAATACTAGATATGACTACCACTTGTTACGCAGATTACATTTATGTTCCAGTTAGTAGTCAAGTATCTCAACTCATCTATGGAATGTTAGTATCCCAAGTGATAGTTATACCTAAATGCCCATAGCTATCTACAACTGGTCACCTCAAATAATTAGCCATAAGTATGGTATAACTATCAAATACTATCAATATGGTTGTGATTATCATCTGGTATAGGTATCACTATCACTGTGCTATGGTTATAGTTGTGATGTCAATTGATATCAATAACCAATACGTCACCAGTACTAAGTAGCCATGAGCATGGATATCAACGCGTCTGTGGGATGTCAGACTCACATTATATACTGGATGTAGCTACCATTTGTTACCAAATTATAAAAAATATCCCGGTTAGTAGTTGGCTATATCAACTCATGGGAAAGAAAACTTGGAAGATCAAGCCATGGCTGATTTCAGGACCTTGATGCCCTACTGGCGGAGAATCGTCGCTTGAAGGAGGAGTTGTCCAGGTGTCGGGCGTTTCTTCAAACATCGGGAGTAGATGTTCACCAACCATAAATGGACTATTTGAATGGATGGAAGCAGCACTTATTTGGGATATATATAGGGGATATCATGAGAAGTATTACGAGCTGTATGGTATATGGGTGTCTTTGGGGTAGATGTTCCTCATGTGTGGCCATTCGAATGGGGAAAATCGGATGATGAACCAACGGAATGGGTAGCCTATTTTTGAAAGAAACCTAAATCTGCGTTTTTTTTTCCCTGGGAAGTCTCTGGGGTTCATCAAGAAAAGTGGAGATTCGATCCAACAAAAATTCTGGTTTAAGCGGTGGAAATGGGAGATGAACCAACCAAAACAGGTCTCTGAGGAAATGATAGCGACCTCAGTGGCAGAGCAGCCGACATGATGATTCAGACAAGTTCATCGGGCTAGAAATGTATTGTTCAGATTTGTTTGCTCCTCAACACATGGTTGGTTTTAAGCTGGGTTGAAACCACCACATGGCTTAGTCAAATGATCCGGAACATTTATTTGGCCATTGCGACACGCTGTATGCCATGTGTACACCTCTGTAAACAGATAGATATAGATATATAGGTATAGATACAGATATAGATATAGATATCGATCGATGGATAGTTTTGGGGATGGGTCAATACTTATGGAACCATGGAAATGGGCTAATGAACATCAATCTACCAAGATTTTGATCCAAACATATCCCACTAAATCACGAAAGCTTAACTTACACTTGGGTATTTGGTAGGAGTCGATGCAAGGGAAAATCAGATGGTTGCGGTCTTCACCTATAAGGGGCATTGAACCGACCACGTGCTTCTCTGCCAGTTGAGAGGCCCTGAGAAACCAGCTGAAAAAACTGCTGGCAAAGGGCAAAGTGGGCAGACCCAGAAAGGCTGGCAGACCCACAGCGCGCCAGCAAAAGAGAAGGGTGCCCACACCCAAGCTGTCAAGCAGCAAGTGGCTGAAGCCACTGAAGAGCTGGCCAAAAGCAAGCCTTCAGGCTCTCCAGAAGCAGACAAAATAGAAGCTGGCAGAGAAGCCAGACAGAGATGGCAGCAAAACTGTTTGGGCCGAGGTAGCTGCGAAACTTTGGAAAATCTCCTTAAGTTCATAGGTTTGTAGGAGAAACATGTATCATTCCAGATGTGGTTTCTTCCAAAGAAAGGGCACCCCTAAAATCCGCTGCTTACTCATCATTTCCAGCATCTAACTTGTAACTGTGTGATATCTTGTAGTTTGATTCCATGAATTTCAGTTTGAAATCATGTTCACATTGGCAATTTTGAGGTATCCTCCATTTTCGGACACACCTAAAAGAACATTTTGAGGTTGTCAAATGTAGCATAGAAAATCACAATGAGGGGATGATCCCACAACCATTGAATATCTGATGCCAGGTTCGCCCGGCAACCAGAGACGCTGTATCGCCCGGGCGCCTGATGGGATGACCCGGAGATTTTCCGATTGGAAAAAAGAGGCTGAAACGGTGGTGAAATGGTGGTGAAATGGTGGTCAAATGGTAGATAAAGCCCATTAAGTGTTTGTTGATGGTGGTTATATCTTGTTTCGGACAGTGAAATGGGGATGGATTAAAACCTACAATGTTCCATAAATTTGGGATTGCCCCCACGTTTCAGTATTCCTATGTATACACCCAATATTTGCCAGCCAACTCCCTGGATATGTCATAGACCCAACGGTGGTTGGTTCATTTGCCCATGTTGTGTTGCTGATATCATCCAAATGATTGTTGAATGAAGCTTATCCCACCACATTTGATAGCTGGTGAAAGCCTTTTTCTTTGGTATAACCAATATTATCAATATTGATATTGCTGCGATTTTGTTTTTGGGTTGATGGTATGAAACTCAGCGCTGCCGTTTGACACATTGCTATTCTTGTTGGTTAAAGCTAAAGATTTGCTAAGCACAGGTAGCAGCGATGCTTGATGGTTAAAGCACATGTTTGATGGTATAAGCCACGTGGTTCTATTCCATGAATGTCTAAACCAATATTGTGTTTTTATTCAAGTGAAGTAAAGCACCATTGTTGAATGGTGAAAAGCACCATCTTTGATGGTTGAAGCCTTCCTTGATTCATGATATACCACTTGTTGTTGGTGAAATCTCCATTATTGCTGCTTAAATTTCATCATCTGGATCATCCTGGATCCCAGCAATGTCCAATGATGGCACCATCAGACTGGTTAAAGGTCAATCCACTTCAACGGGGATCGTTGAAATCCCCTGTCTTGATATCCCAGTTTTTGGTCTTCCAATATTTCGATGATGAAATCCCTGCAAATCTACCATGTTTCATGCTCAAGACTACCATGTTTGATGCTCACCCCAATTCAATGCTTCAGATTCCTAAAATGTCATGATCGTTTCATGATCTCCCAGTCATTCCCTGAACCTTTTCAGGTCCCCCATGGCAGCCGCAGCCCGCGCAGCCGCGACGGAGACGAGCGGCTCGTCGAAATGGATCAGACAAGCGAGTTGGTTGGTTTGTTGTCTCTGAAATTTGGTGACCATAGTTGTAGATAGTTATACTATGTTATAGTTGGGGGTTGACTATGATCATCAACAGGGAATTGGTCGATGAATGGGGGAATAAACATCCATTTACCAGCTATGACTTAGGGTACCTAGGGTGCCAGGGTTTGGCTCATAGTTCACTATGATTTAACTATAGAGTTGATCGTCAATGATTGACTGTTGATTGAATTGTATGGCATCTTTTTTAATGAGCGGACACCAAGTTATCATCCAAAACAGTGATTGTTTTGAATAAGAAAAGCATTGGTGTGGAGATCCCCCATTTTCAGAAAGAGCTCGAAAAAAGCGGAGGTGTCGGACAGAGCGTTCAACTATCAGTATCAATGATGATGAATGATTGATGGATATGGAAACTATTTCACAAGATCGATAAGGTCAAGGGGTTCACTGGAATCTCCTGAACTCATCACCAGATCCTCACCACCCGAGACGCTGAAATCGTTGGCTGGCTGTGTTCTCTGAAAACTGAGCACCTACTGAACCTAACTACTACGGACTTGCGTAGAGCACATCTATGACTTTCGAATGCTAGGATTTGCACGGATTTGCTGCCCAATTCCTTTTAGGCAGGGAGAGATGTGTCACGGAGATGGGTCATGTCACCTATCTTTTTTACGAAGATATAAAGATCCAGCTGCAATACCAATTATTTTGCCGTAAAAAGCTGAGGATATGGCTCATCATGGGCCATGTTTTCCAGATTGGAAGGATGGATATTGCTCAATGACATGTGGGTTTCTGTGAAAATTGAGCACATATCCAATTCCAAGGGATTATCATATATTATCATCAGATGATTCAGATCGTCAAATTGTCCCCCAGTTCCAATGGATTACCATCATTTGGGGGTTTCCTAAAATGAGGGTACCCCTGAATCATCTACTTTAATAGTGTTTTCCATTATAACCCATCCATTTTAGGGTACCCCCATTTTAGGAAACCTCCATTTCTTCCCATCAAAATATGCCCATTGTTCTGCCCCAAAAACCGGGCCCTGGAGATCCACGGAACGATGGCCAACGCAACGAGGTGTCCTCGGATGCCAACGAGGCCTTGGAGGGTGTTTGGGTATTGGGTATCCCTCCCAAAAAAATGGCCGGTTTACCCTCTGGTAAACTAACATAGCTATTGAAAATGGCCATGTATAGTGGATTTTCCCATTGAAAATGGTGATTCTCCATAGTTATGTTAGTTTACCAGAGGGTAGACACCATGCGTTTCTTTGAGGTATATTTGTAGACTCACAAGTTTTTTGTTCCCAAAAATGATAAAATGGTGGTTTGATTGCCAACAAATGCGGTTGAAGCAGCACATCATGGACAAAAAACCAAACAGCCAATGGGTGGTTGTGGGGGGTTCTATGTTTGATCTGTTGGTAACAAAACCAGCCATTAAAAGATGTTGGATGTGTAAAGGAAAACAGGAAAACAAAACATGGTGGATCCATTGTGTGGCTCCCACTCCAAGTTTCAGAGGTTTGAGGAATATCCGTGTGCAGCTCTTGCAACTGGGCAACCTCACACCTGTTTACATAGGGGGGCAACATTTGTCACTTGAGAATCCTCCCAAAATGACCAGACATGCAACAGGTTGTTGCATTACTTGACCTCACATTCGAAATTTGTGAATTGTTGGATGGGTAATGATGGGTAGATGTTTAGTGCGTGCTCCTGCCAGTTGATTTCCCTCACCGCCGCGTGATCCTGGAGTTTGATTCGTTGCTGTTGGAAGTGCTGCTGGTGATTCCGTGGTGATTCTCGATATACGCACCAGCCTTGTAACACAATCTTGTTGGTTGATGCCGGGGAGATCTTGTTTGAGTGGGTCTTTGTTTCTTTGCTTGCCATAAATGAATATACACGGGCATATGGATGCCAGCCAGCCGAAAATATATGCTCCAGGGTATCCGAAATTCGTGCTTGACATCCTGCGAGGCAACGCAATTGCCAGCAGCTGGGTTGCAACACGCGGTTCAGTACAGCCCCTACATGTTGAACACAAAGTGATGTGGGCATGGATCAATACCTTTAAATGCAATGTTTTGTGTAGGGTGAACATCCAGCTATACAAGCTGTTTTGATGAGGGGCTCCCAGGATTTTGACCCATCCCCATATGGACTCCTGGCTATGTGAATACTGTAGTTCCCGCCTAGTTGAACCACCTGTCAGTCCCTGATGTTTGGGGGTCCAGAGATGAGGGTTTTGAGCTAATCACTATAGTGTTTGGTTGCTTCTGAAGACTAAATTGATTGGTTGCAACCGTTGCAACCGGTCATCCAGGCCAAACCAATGTTCCATTGGAGTAGCAGAATTTAAGATTACCTTTTGTTGAGGGATGTCCTATGAACGACCGAAGAATTGGACCCTGGAGCGTGGGACAACTGAGGCGTTGACGAGGCCGGGTCGATCTACTTCAGGATGAAGATTGATAGATCAACCACGGGGGGCCTGGGCTCCCTTTTTGAATCCCACATATGACTGGAGGATTTATTACAGGGAGAACTTGTATGTATATAGATACATCGAAATACATCTCTATATACATATATATATATATATATATAGAGATACATACATACAACTGGGGTGGCTAAATTGACAATTGCTAGGAACCGCTAGTCCTAGCAGGTCTAAGTAGGGAGAGTCATATCGATTTCAACCAAGAATTGAGAGGGAAAGAATTGCTGGATATTATCTACTGCAAAGACACCTGCCAAAATGTGTGAGATGTCCACATTTGGTGCAAAAAAAAACTCTCGGATTTTCCATCTGAAATACCTCCCAGCCCTCTGTCAAAACTGCACTCAGATCTGATTGATTGTTTCGATTTTGAGGTTTCTGGGAGAAAGATGGAAACGAATTTCTCCGCCGTATGACAGCAACCTGTAGGTCAACTCTGAATTCATGATATTCCATCCCCGTCCTCACGATATAGTCATTGGTATTCTCACATGGCACAAAAAAGTATCCTTTGGTGTAGATTGGCTGCCTCTTGAAACCGGTGTTTTTCCATGACCAGGTTGGACTAATGGACCGAATCGTAGGTTCCCCTGATGACGTCCCAAGTATCAAGTTGACTATATATCCACACTATATCCCTATTTTTGTTGGTTTACACCCACCCCCCATTGTTAGTGCGCAAATCCAATATACATCCACCCAAAATCTCATATATTCAGATACTTAAAACCGCTGCAAAAGCCTTATTGTTCCATCCATTTTTGCTGGTTAGAACCTTAAAATCAATAATTCCACCATATTCCACCCATTTTTGGATGGTTAAACCCATCATAGATCCCTCATTTTTGTTGGGTACCCATCTCTGGTCGGCGGTCGTTTTCTTCAGGAAATCGCTGGTGTCTCAGTCGCTGCCAGCACTTGGGAGAAGATCTACCAGTCTGGTGCCATAGTGAGATTGGGATTTTGGGGTTTTCCCTGATGTGGGATTGGTAAACTATTTTAGTATATGGATTATTGCTTTATTGATGTACATTGATGTAGAGTGATCAGTGTTATTGACTGAATATTGATTAAGTAGATTGATTAAGTGTAAATTGATTAATTCTATTCTGACTCATGTTATTCTTGTTATCATTGTTTTTATATCATTACTATTATTCTATACATTGATTAGTGTTTTTGATTTTAGTATGTTGAATATTATAATTGATTCTGCCTGATCATGAATTATGTTTAATTGTTGTCATTATTGGTGCTATTGGTATTCATAATGATTGTAATGATGGTCTTTCTTCTAAGTGTCATTTGTTGTTCAGCCCATTGTCGTGTTCATCCCTTTGTATTGTGGATGTGTTGCCATTGGAACTTGAACATGTCCAGCAAGAAGAATGCAGAAAGTTTTTTGATAACACCCACAAATCATGGTTGATTTGGTTGCTTGATTGCGAGCCTAGCTGCTGAATCAAGGTGGTCTGTGGTTATGTCACGGCATATTTGAACCAATCAAGAACTATTGATTTATTATTTATTAATCAAAAATCGAAGAAAGAAAATTTGTGGGGGTCCACTTCGGTGTACGAACAAACCAAACTGAGGTGTAGCTAGCAATCAATGGATGCTGCGATCATCAAATGGGGGAGATGGCCCAACCATTATGCTGGAACCTGATGGCGCTTTCCTAGATAGTGAAACGTAGCTTTGGGACACAATGGAACCAGCAGTGGTGTAGGAGTAGAATGCTCTTGGCAACTAGTTTCTCAAGACAATTGCCCCCATGGTTCGTCAGTTGATGTGTCTTTACATCGCTCTGGTCACGGTGGTTATAATTTTACCCAGCTTGCCCAACTGAAAAAGGTTCACTTTTACGCTGCGCTGAGAACAAGGAAAGGCAATGAGGTGGCTTGATGAATTTTGATTCATAATTACTGTCGAGTCTGTTGGCTGGAGGCATCCAACATTTTGAATGGGCCGGTAGCTACGGTAGTTCTACGTATCACAACCCTGGGGACCCCTGTCACAAAATAGCTGGCAAAAAAAAGGACAGAAACCATAGATTCCCCAGAGGAAATGACCCATTCCCATCTGGAAAGCACCAGTTTCAGGTCCGATTGCTGACCTACGGCGGTGTTTTCTGAGCGCAGGCACCAGATGCGAAGATACCATGGCTTCATCCAGAAATGATGGCACTTTGTTGCCATTTATATGTCAAAATGATGAGAATATCTCAGCTGGAATAAGCATCCACAACCACAGCCTTGTGCTTAACCAATTTACTTTTGGTGCTTTGTATCCTCTGAGTTTGTGATCCATCTTGGATATACTGCCATTTGCTAGCCATTCTATTGGTAAGAGGGGAAATCACTGAAGACCTGGTGTCTTGATTCAGGGGATGCGTCAGAAGCTCCCAGCGTTCCCATGTAAAGATCAAGATCCCTGAATGGTGGTCCTGATCCAGCAGAAGATTGTGCTATATCCATTTGAGGGTTGCCTAGAATGGGGGTAGTTGAAAAATGGATGCTTTAGAATGGAAAATCCTTTTCAAATAGATGATTTGGGGGTACCCCTATTCTAGGAAACCACCATTTTGTTGCTTATCCTCATTGTTGTTTATTTCACAGCAATAGCAATTTTGGCGCTGGGCATTAACATGTATTTCTTCAGAATCATTCGAAGGAATCTAGAGCGCCCACATCCCAGACCCCCTTTTTTTGGTTCCTTTAATAGTTCTTCATGGTTGCAACAATTCCTACAAAATGGCCCGCATCCCATATGTCCCATGATCAAGTTGCATGGGTTAATATGCGATACGTCCTCATCCCATAGTGGAAATCCTTATAGTGGGTATATAAATCCCTGTGAAATTCAGTGGATTGGATGATCATCCAAAAAAAATGGAAGATAAGTTTGAAAGTTTCCCTGTGGTCAGGTGCATCGCGAGCTTTTGAGCAGTTGGATGTGGCTTTGGCTGAAGCATGGCCCATGGGGAATGCATGGTCAGTGGGTGGGCAGTCAATGATTTCATGTGCGAAAAGTGACCTTTCTTTTTGAGGGGAATCTCTGGTTAGCCATGCAGTTAGTCCAGAAAATGACTGCCAACGCAAACATGCTATGTATGAATTGCTCAACCAAACAGCAATTGAAACGGATATCGATCAAGAGCTCACACTCTTTGGCACGATAGGTACCCAGTGGAGGATAGTAATCCATTCTACACTGTTGCCATTCACCTTCTAATCTTGAGTTATGCAGGTTGCTCACAATGTTGGACAATGGGCGCCTAGCTGCCAAGCATGGATGTTAAAACTATCACCTGGTCACCAGGGTTTCATCCCATGCTGGTGAGCTTTCGGCCACCGAAAAATCCGAATGGCTTTTGGAGATCCATTCTGTAGACACCATCTTTCTGGTTTTTTCCCATCTTCCCATGGCCCTTCCCAGCTCCATTGAGGTCAATCGAACTGGCTTCCTGAATTTCCATGATTTTCAACACGCGTTCCCTGGCGAAGCCTGTGGAGACCCTGCGGCCCCGCTAGTGATCCTGGAAATTTGATCCCATCAACAATATGGTACATCTTGAAAAACTTCATCAATCTGATGGCCGAAATTCAGGTTTGGGATTATATAGAAGAGTTATGAATCATCCACATGTCTTTGTCAAACATGAAACACCATTGGACCATGTCTGATGATTCAACCCACATTTTGGGGTGGCGCTAAATCCGGTGCGTGTGTGTGGTTTAATCCCTACTCGGGAAATTCAATGGTGCTCCTCGTTAAACAGTCAGTTTTTCTTGTTTGACATCCTTCTGATCTTATGATTGTTGCTTAACGGTCAGGCCTCCTCGGCAAAATCCTATTCTTATTAGTTAAATATGCTAAATTCCTAGGTTTAAGAAATCTCCAGGTTTTGTCTAGAAAAACATGTTTTTCAGTGAAAGCCCTATTCTTTGGTGAAAATCCTTCAATTTAATGATGCTTCATCCACCCCTTAGCTGCCGCTTAGCTGCCGCTCAGCATTGAGGGTGGAGACCTCCGACGCCGGCTTTGAGCCGTGTCTTGGAGCAGGGAAGCTGGAGATCCAAAATAGGTGGAGATCCCATTATCATGTTAGCAAAGCCCACAAATTTACCACAAGTGGGTTGTATAAACCATCAAAATATGCCATTAACTAATCATCAATAGTTAGGGCAGTGCTCAATAATCACTGTAGTCACTTTAAATACGGTATTCCTACATCGCTAAATAATCCCATTATAAGGTCGTTCCTAATACCTATGTTGAATGGGTATACCCAATCAGAATCAGAATTACCAGAATCTCTATGAATCCCATCCGTTTTAAAGGGATGTTGTGGAGATCATGGGAATCGATATCAAATAGATCTTTTTTTGGGCTGGTGGATGGTTTCCAATATGTTTTTTTCCAACCATACAAAAAGGCATGATTGGTTAAGATGACGAGCAATTTTTTTGGGATAGGCTAAAACCGCCCACTAGAAGGGTATATTCATGGGGATATGATGGGAGTATTAAGCAATAGCTGGAATACTTCCAGGATACATCATAAACCATGAAGCAACAGTATATCAGGATGATGGCGACAATAAAAATGCTAATAAGATTAATAAATCAAGCTCCACAGTTGTGGATTATGGTTCCATTTTGGGTGAACAAAGTCCTGACCCAAAACCAAAGATAAACAATAAACTGAACAACCCACTATTTTGGGGGGTGCATGTTGCAATTTCAGTTGTCTTAAGTGGAAAATGTAGCTTAATCAATTTATTTTCGGGGAGTTCACAATCAAATTTGGAGGGCTCAACGTGTGGTCCAACCGAATCTCAACAGCCCTAGTGGTTGAACCAATGTTGCTATGTCCAGGGACGTTGGAAGATGGCCACAGGTGCCAAGCTGGTCTCACCTTGAATCTGGTATACCCAGTGATGAGCCATATCTACCGAAGTTACCACTTGGGGGTATCTAGAACTATACCCACTTTTCGAGGTGTGTCATTGGTTCTACCGTGACCTGAGAGTGAAATATCATGAAATATCCCCCATTAAAACTCGGCATTTTCACCGTTCAGACCTGGTGAGATCAACCCATGTTCAAACCTCAGTTGGGCATGATGGGCAAAATGAGGTGTATCCTCATGACAAATCTCCCGTTTTTTGGGATGTATCCATTGATGATTATGATGATGGAAGGGTGTAACGAACCAGTCCATCACTGATCATCAATCACTAATTCATCACCACAAAGAGAATCCCATGGAGGTTTGGAAACCCACAAAACCCATCTACTCAGTCTTTTGAGGTCATTGATCGTAGAGGTCTTTGGTGCATTGGCGGTGGATGGGCAGCTCTCGATCGCGACACTTGTGCAATGAATCCCTGGTTGAAAATCGTCAAAATCTAGGATGTTCTATCGAAAATCCGGTTGAAATGTGGAGTGTTCCCAATCTTGTGCGAAAACCGAGTGGGATTTTCTTCACATACTGGGATTTAAGTACTCAAAAGTGGGAGTTGAAGCATCAAAACTAGAGACTTAACCAGATTTAAGGGGATCATGGAAAATTGGCATTTAACCAGACAAACTGGATTGGATTTCTCTGGACTATTGACACCAAGACCTTGAGTAAACCGAAGGTGGCCGGGTTTCTATTTGTTTTGTATTGTTCATGGTTTGGAATCTCAGATATTTGGTACATCGGGGTTATTGGGATACACTTATCCCGTTTACTGCTGAACCCAACAGTGGTGTTTCCCTGTACAAATTGGGGATCTGACCCAACATGGGGTAGGCTGAGGAAACATGTTTAAACCATTTTCCTATTGGTCAAAGCTGGGATATGCTCCATCCTGAGAAGGGAAACTCCCCTGCACAATGCCTATTCTCAGACGATTTTGGTGTTCGAATTGGTACTTTTTTCCATCAACTTTGTGGCACTGTACAGATTCAGCCAAGAAGGGAATGGAATCTACCCCTGGAAGCATCATGGTTCAAATCATCTGTACCCAAAGGATGTTCTCAAGTGATGGATATGGGATGCAAAGAATGTCTTGGCAATTTCATTGAAAAGCTAGCCACATCTCCTTTTCATGATTAGCTCACGATTGAATTGACACATTTAGCCTATCAGCAGTGTAATGCTGAAACAAATGTGACCACCCATACCCAGCCCGTGTTCCCTTGGAACTCTGGCGAGTCAGCAGCCCCGCAGCCATTTGGGGCCGGAAATTTCGCCGAAAGCCCTTCGTTTCATGAACCTTTCATGGTACCTGACGCTGCTGTTCACTCAGCTAAGCGCAGCGTTTGAAGAAGATGTAGAGCCTTGGTGTTTTGTTTTACCAGTTGGATTTTGTGCAGGGTGGCATCTCCCGCCCCAGATATGGTTGTTGGCTTATAATGGTTTACAATCCCCATTGGCGATATGATCACCAGCTATAGATATAATCACCAGTTTACAATCCCTATGAAAGCTATAGATGAGCTGGTTAGCTTGTAATCCCCATCAGTATAACCCTAGTCAATGAGCCTCTAAGGGATGGTTCCTGGGATGATTTATTTTGGGATTTACTACATTTAGTAAGTTGGTTTTGAATCCGCATTGACTATAGATATAATCACCATAGACCCTCGATCTAGTCAGGAACCAACCTCATCGCAATGCCAAGGAGACCTCGCATTGCGTGGACCTGCTCCAAACCGCATCCGAGCTGCGTCGCCTGCCGCACGTGTCGCGGTTCTCCCATCTGAGCGATGAAAGCAGGGCCTACCGACAGGAGCTGAGAAATCTGGATGATGCGGCCTATGTGGCGGAGATTCAGGTCACTTAGTGTTAGTGGGACCGTATTTGATGATAGAATGGAAATTGAGGATGTATGTCATGCATATGTGGACATACTATATATATATATATACGTGTGTGTGTGTGTATGTGTGGAATAGTGGATAGTACCAGTAGTACCGCACAAGGCGGTGGCGGAAGTTTCAAAAATGGCAAACCTATAGGAGAGGTTCGTTGCTGAGACAGATGGATGGCAGAGCGAACTCANTGGACCGACAAGTGGTTGGAGCGTCGGCCTATCTATCTGTCTATCTATCTGCCTGCCTAACTAACTGACTAACTGACGAACTGACTGACTGACTAAGTACCTAACTAACAAACTAGCTAACAAACTAACTAACTGACTCACTGACTAACTGACTAACTGACTAACTGACTAACCGACTAACTGACCAACCGACTAACTGACCAACCGACTAACTGACTAACGGACTAACTGACTGACTGACTAACTGACTACCTGACTATCTGACTAACTGACTAACTGACTAACTGACTGACTGACTGACTAACTGACTAACTGACAAACTAACTAACTAACTAACGAACGAACGAACGAACGACCTAACTAAGTAACTAACTAACTAACTAACTAACTAACTAACAAACTAACTGACGAACTGACTGACTGACTAACTGACTAACTGACTAACTGACTAACTGACTAACTAACTAACTAACTGACTAACTGACTAACTGAGTAACTGACTAACTGACTGACGAACTGATTGACTAACTGACAAACTAAATAACTAAGTTGTTAAGTTGTTAAGTTGTTCAGTTGTTAAGTTGCAGTTGTAGTTGTAGCTGTCATGTAGTTAAAGTTGTAGTAGTAGTAGTTGTTGTAGTTGTAGTAGTTGCAGTTGTAGTTGTAGTTGTTGTAGTTGTAGTT
>BGPT01000182.1:370366-394609 GCA_003297045.1 Symbiodinium sp. clade C Y103 | reverse complement strand
CTTCTGACTTTCTTCATCGTCTGACTTTCTTCATGGCTGTGCTTTTCCATCTGTCCATATTGTCGGAAGGTTTAGCTTCTAAACTTCCTTCGATGATTGGATATAATGTGAGAAGATGTGAGAAGTGACATGAAATGACATGAAAATACCTGAAACATGATTGGAGACTCAAAAGATGGTGCTTTGATGTGCTTTGTCACCTGGTAGTGAGTACACATTTTAGTGCTGAAAAGCAGACATTCCGTGAACGTTAGGATTTGGATGAATCTGGTACCTGGTGACGTCAGTGCCTCTCAGACTTTCGACATATTTCCAACCTCGCTTCGCAGGCCTTGGCTGAGGGCAGGGGATCGTTCCAGAATCTTTGCAGACCTCCTGAAAGGAGTTTCTGGTAGTCGTTGGACTCGTTGGAATCTTTAGTGTTATCTTTTCTGAATCCATTTTCCCACTTGGGATGCTTGGCAGCGCTATTCCAAATGGATGCAAATGGGTGATTCAAGACCAGGGGTGAGTGCAAAGCAGCAACAAGCCTCCCAAAGTGACGGGATTTAGATGTTGTCATCACGTTGCTGTGAGATGCAGCAACCATGGTGAATGCGACCATGCAAATGATCCATGAAACAGGGACAATATGGAAAGACAGAGGGGAGCAATGCATATGCATTTTGCTACTAGCATTGTTTTAAGGCCCTACGAGCAAGCGAACTTCCAAGCTGTATACTAATATGCTAATATAGCGATAGGGAACTGGTGAACAGAAACCTGCGAGCTCTCCAATGTCAAAGACATGAAAGTGCAGGAACATCAAAAAGAGTTGAACATCAACTGCACATCAAATCCTTTTTTAGAATCTTCCCTTAGCTTCACTCCCGAACTCATTCGATCTTTGCATTTTGTGCTTTGAGCACGTCAGTTCCGAAGCTGCCGCTCCAAAGTGTGCATGGCGCCTCGTAACGCCTCGTTGCTGCGAAAATGAGGAAAGGATACTAAAGGTTGGACAGGATATGACAACATATGAATGACAACGGCGACAACTGTAGGGCGGTGGACAGACCTCCACCTTCTGCAATGGATCGAAGGCAAGTCTGGCACCAAGTCTAGCACCATGGAATCTTCTCTATTGTTGTCAATCGAATTCAATAGATAAATTATGAGAAGTCCTTCAAACTCACGATTTCAACTGCCACATAGTAGCATTCGGACTCACAACAGATGTCACAACCATTGGAAGCCATGGCATTTCCGGCTATGAACTTGTGCATTTTTGCACCGATCTTCGATGGAGCAAGTTGTGCCCTCTGAAGTCGAAGGACTCTTGGGACAGTACAGGCGAGCTGGGCTGTCTGTGCGCTTGGCCCACCATTTGCACACCTTTCTGGAGTCGCAAGAGAGAAGCAGATTTGATGAGTTGAGACTTGAGCTTTTGCTGCATGAACAACTGTGGGCAGTGGAGGCATCAAGGTTGGAAAGGGACCTGGGCACTTTTGGCATCAGCAATGCTTCCCATGGATCTCATGAATCTCAGAGTGCGAACAGTGGCAGCGCACTGCCATTGAGCCGGACGGATGATGCCAGAGCACTAGTTTGGAGACGCAAAAGCCGTGGCATTTCTGGTTGTTCTTGTGTTGATTGTTGGGGCACAGCAATCCTTGGAGAGGGCTGTCTCCCTGTGCCCTGCAAATCTGCGCTGGCTCAGATTGGGACACTACCCACATATCCGACACGTCCGACATATCCGACAGATCCTCAGGATGCCCTGGATCTGGCTGAGCTGGTCCGTGGCATAGCCGAGCCCGATCAGGCGACTTCCGAGAACTTCCGGGACTATCACGAGCATTTGAAGCTTCTGCTGGCGGCACGTGCCAATGTTATGGCTGCAGAGTCTTCGTTGGAAAGATTGAAATCTGAGGCAAAGGCAATGGCCAGCAACAGATCCGTCAGATCCATCAGATCCGACACTTCCGCAGCATCACCAGCATCCCCAGCATCTCCAGCCGTGGAAAGCCGTCTCCCAGCGTCGGACATCCGGTCAGCGGGCCTCAAGCAGCTCATGACATTGCAGGTGAAAGCGACACCAAAGCCATCGCCTGACGGCCGTCAGGACAGGCGCCAGGAAGCTGGTGAGGCAAAGAAGGTCGTGGTGGATCAAAAACGCAACTCCAAATTGGAGGAGCACCTGAGTCATTTGAATAGCATCCTCAGTACACCAGTGATCCAAGATGCAAACTTGGAGGCGGTGGAGCCTGTGGAGCCTGTGGAGCCTGTGCAGCCCGTGGCTCCGAGATGGGATGAGACGGAGATTGAGCGATCTGACGAAATCACTGCGGAATTTGCGAACAGTATCCTGCAACTGGCGGAGGCCCGAGCCGCCGAAATGAAGGACATGGAGACCCCAAGCAAGGATGACTTGGCGGGTTTGGAGTGTGCGGAGGGTGCGGAGGGTGCGGAAGGCACCAAGACTGCTGGTGGGCCACAGTCAGTCGAACCAGTTGCAGTTGACAGAGTTGAAGTTCCTAAAGTTCCTCAAGAAACAGGAGCAGAAGTTGTCCAGCAGGTGACAGAGATGACAGGACCTACAGCGCAGGAGATGAACACTGGAGGGCAAGAAACTCCAGCTGTGGTCGACAGTGTCCACAGAGAGGCTCTCCAGCCACAGTCCTTTGAAGAAAGAGCAGCAGCTCGAAAGCAGAAGCTGTTGCAGTGGAAACATGCATCAGATTTTTTGAGAGATGTTCCAATTTCTTCCAGGTGGCAACTTCCTGAGCTTCTGATGGAAGCGACTTTTGCGAGAAGTCAGTTGCGGGAGGTGTTGAAGCACAAGCAACGGATGAGAAAACTGTACAGCGCCGAGCTTCCAAGTGCATGGCTGAAACGCAGAATCCGATCTGCCCAGGAAGTCTTGGGGATCGCCTTGCACCCTCCTTGGGAAAAACATGAAGACCTGGATCGGGCTGAAAAGATCGAAAGAATCTTGCAATCGCAGTCCTCACGCCGAGGCAAGAGTCAGATTTTGAGTCTCACTGCCTGCGTAGAAGCTGTCGTTGCTGCGTATGATGCTGAACGGAGCCGTGTCCTGGATTTATGTGGCAAGCCACAGGATCTTGGTGAAGAAACAGAACGAACTCAACGCAGAGACTTGGCTCTGCAAGCCTTGGAACGTGAAGTTGCGAAGGCCTTGAGATCCATCAGCGAGTGCCGCAGACTTTTGCTCGATTTGTTAGACAAGGGGGCCATAGCCAGAGGATCAAAGACGTCGGAGCAAAGAGTGGAGCAAAGTTCTCAGAGCTCCAAATCCGAAGCCAAAGTGGACAATCGACGCCGCAGTGCATGGGCAAAGGTCTATGCAGATTTGTTGCAGATCGATGCCAAGGATTCCACCACCATCACACTGAAAACCTCGCAGGGCGTCGCTTGGGCAAAGACCTAAGGAATCCTAAGGATAGGACGAGGATTATTTTTTAGGATGATGCCAACCACGAATGACGCGGAGACTGGCACCTTCAAGTTCTGGCGACCATCAACGAAGGTCAAGGGCCACCTGTGCCAGGTGAACAGATGTGAACAGATGTGAACAACAGCAGTGACTGGAGAACCAGATCGATCGATACTCCGCCAACTGGCTATTCTCAGACCCTGGTGACCCTGGTGTGACTCACATGCACGGCTCGTTACAAAATGCCAGGCCGCAGGACTCAGCCGCCTTTCCGGAGACCACTGAAAGTGCAAGGAACTTCCAGGGTGGAGACATTGAGAGCCCGGATGTCCATCGGATGCCCAAAAAAACGACATTGTTGGCAGAGTTGATTGGTGCAATTGGCAAGTCTCTCTCGATAATTGGGACCCCAAAATCCATAAAAGCGTTCTGCAGATTGTTTATTTGTTGCCCCAAGTGCAAGAGTCACGGTGTGTCCAATTCTCCGTCGTTGTTTTGGCCCAGTGAGGAACCTGAGACAATCCCATGGCTGTGTAAGAAAGGCAACAAAGCTGGAGCTAAACTTGTTGCACACTCAGCATCTTTCAGAGCTCTGCACCAGGATCCTGAACATGCAAATGAACCAAAACGAGCAACTCCCCATAGCCAACCACAAAAAGTTGCAGAGACTTCTGGCAGTCTCAAGTGTTAAATGCAAGGGGTTCATGAGTCACGGTGTCCAATCCTCAAAGCTTGAGCCTGTTTCTTCCCCATGGTACGTCAAGAGCCCGCTGGAATCACTTCGCAGTAGCCTTTGGCAGTGAAAATCGTTTTTTGCAGTGCATGTGGCTTTGCTCAGGAGGAGACACTGCATCCTGGTCACCAGTCTCTCCAATTGATGGCGAAGAGGGTCAAGATACCCAGGAGATGCTTCAGTGGCAGAAGATTTCCATCAGTTGCTTCAGTGCTCCTTTGGGCCGTGCTGCCACAACTGGTCTTCGTAGCTCCTTGGCTTTCTGGTCACCAACTTTGTCACCAACAGCCACTGTGCGGCCATGGCTTTGGGACATCTTACCGCATGTGCAAGTGGAGATGTCCTGCTATGACGCCAGATCGGCCAGACAAGTTCCAGCCACGTGCATATATCACTAGCAGAAACAGAAGCGAAGATGGTGAAGTTCTACCAGGTACAAAGGATGCCTTGGAGAATCCAGCCGCTCCAGCAGCTCCAGCTCCAGCTCCAGCCACTCGTGCCATGGCAGTGTCGAAGGATCCCGAGCTGCTGGACATCCTGCGAAATGCACCGCGCCGCGCGGACGCGCGGGCGAAGTCTGCGGAACTGCTTCGGTGTTTGAGCCACGAAGCCTCCGCTTCCAACGCTTCCAACGGAGGGGCGGAAGGCATCGGCATCTCCTGCCAAGATGCCTTGGATTTCACGCCACTCCTATGCTTTACTGACCCTTTGAACATTGCTCATCGAAAGCTTGCCGGAAAATCTGGATTGATGGCCAATTCCATTTCCAATCCAGTTTTGAGATGTTTATAGTAATAATAGATGAATCATGATGAATCATGATGCTCATACAGTTGATGGGTGACAGGAGGTCTCCGGTTTTTGCTTTTGATTTGAGGCAATCGCTGTGGAAGGGAAGTCTCCAACTTCCAAGGGACCTTGGCTTCGATTTGATGAATCTGGGCGCTGCATTGATCATCAGCCTAGATGGTGATCAAGATGGTGTCCTGTCTCTGGATGAGGCACATCAACCCTATTGATCACTATCAGGGTGGTTTCCTTTTTGATCTCATGGTATCTCATGTCCTATCTGTCATATATCTTATCATGTGTTCTTTCTGATTCTATCTATCATTGTTCAACATTATTTGTCACATCCATTTTGAAACATCTCAAGGTATCCCTGTGCGACAATCAATCCATCTGTACATGGGTTGTCGTGTCACGCGTGTCCTGACTCTTTGAACCACCCAACAGTCGATGTGCTGTTTCGATCTGTTTCGGTGATCGCCCTGAATCAGTTCATCGAGTATGCTGCGGTCATGGTGCAGCTGTCAGATGCACAGGATGGGCTGCAAACCTGCCATACGTTTGCAAATGGAGTGTGCATGTCACAGCAAATCCATGCAAATCCAACAAACAAATGGTATGCGCAGCGAAGTGCAGCATGCCTATGGCCTGTTATGACTCGTCAAGAAGTTTTGACTCTCAGCTGGTGCTCCAGGACAGCCCAGGCTACAGGGATCCAACGCTCAACCTGTTCTTGAACCTCACTTCAGAGCTGTTGGCAAAACCAACACTTCTTGCCATCCTTCGTAACTTGGCGAGGAATGGGAGCTGCTTGAGTTTCGGTGGAATTTTGGAGTACTTTACACTTTACACACTCTATGTCACTTTATAATTTACACTCTTTAAATCGTTGTATCCCCGTAACTCATTTGTGTAAGCAGCTGGCAACTGCTGGTAACTTTGTGCTCAACACCAACTTTCTGAGGCTTGCTTGGCCGCATTTTGCGAGAAATCTCGGATAGTGTGGACATGCTCAGTGCAGACATCAGGCGAGCATCCGTTGTGTTCATTTGCAGACTGTTGATCACTTGACAGACACGGCCCATCGTGGCCACGACTGTCATTTCTTGGTTCGGAAACGAGAGTATTGATAATTGTTTTTTTTTTTCTTTCTCTCCTTGAAAGGATTGGCCGGTGGTGCAAGTGATAGCATGTCCTATCAGACCATATCAGACCTATCACGTGATCGGTCTAGGGTTCAATATGTCAATATACACTATAATATACTTCAATCCCAAATGGTCCCAAATAATTTACCCATTCAATCCCAGATTAATCCATATTAATCCCAGGTACAGTTGTAAGATCTTGGCCAAACGGCTCTCGCTGATGTTGGGCGACGACCTGGAAAACGCGGTCCCTCTGGAGAGCTACGAGTGGGCGCTGCTGAGTCGGGCCGCCAGCGATGCGGTCACCTTGGCACCTTGGGGCGATCAGAGGAACATGATTGGAACATGATTGGAACATGATTGGAACTGCATCTATTGAAAGATATTGAAAGTAGATGAAAGTAGTATTCCATCAGGTGCAGAACGATATAGGGGGGACTCCAATAACGGGGGGTTCGTAGTACGTTCGTAGGGGACTTATTAATCCTTTTTACTTCACCCTGTGCTGAGAACAGCAGAATCCACTGTTTTGATATTCAGCGATGTCATAGTCTGCAGGGATACTTCTCTCAGAATGAGCGGGTTTGGAATGCACAATAGGATTGACATACAGTATTGGCACCAGTGATGGACAGCATGTGTCCTTCATCCCAGGTGCTGGTGATTTTTTCCTTCCACCAACTTTCCTGGGACAAAGTTGGAACGATGCCGTATCACCCAGGTACCCTTCACAGGGATATGCGCGCTGCCACTCCCACTGGCTGGGCAAGCATCTCCTCTTGCACTCACTTCGAAACCTTTGCAATCTTTGCACTGAAATACAGTAATCTGAAAGATATATGTAATGTAAAGATATGACATAAGATATCACAAATGATCTCAGATGTTTGATGATCGGCCCAATTTGGCCGGGCAGCTCAGGTCTGTTTGTTTTGGCTCATCAAAACGGCAGCTCCCAAGCTCTTGCCTTCATCTTTTTCCCCGCTACGGCTGCAGCTGGCGCAAGCGCGTCGTGACGTGAGAAAGCATCCAGATTTCAAGGAAGGGCCGGGTCACTGATCCGAAATGCTGTTTGGAAGATGGCTTGATACGCTTTGACCAATAGCGGTTGGCTTCAACAGAGTCGCCCTAAGTCTACTACTTTGGGATTTTTAGGCATGTGTATATATGCAGTGCAATGCCAACAGATGCTAGCAACAAGATTTGAACATGAGCCATTCAGCTCATTCAGCAAAGTTTCCCATTCCAAGTCTTTCAGTCCTGCTTGTCACCTTACAGGACTGGACACTTTACGGGCAGGCATCCGAGGACTCATCGGGCTCAGCTGTTGGCATTCATATTAGGATTGTGGCACTGTGTTGGCATCAACTCTGTTTCATTTTGGTAGTACTTGCCAACCTTCTCTACTTCCTTTAGCTAAAAAACTTTTCATGATTGCTTGTCGTTGGCCAGAGTCAAACACTGGGCCAATACTTTGTTGGAATCGATTCATTTAGGGGGATGCAATGCAGCTGTCAACGATGGCATCTGAAAAGATGTCAGGAGCTCGATGCAGCGGTGCTGGCAATCTTTCACGAGACCAATTCATCAGCTGCCAGTGGATCCATTCGCAACCTCTTCGAGGAGTTGTGAGTCGATGTCCGGCCAAGGAACAAACACGAACAAACACGTTTGAGGATGGGTCAATGCCTGTTTTTTTTTTACAAATGCATTTGCATTTCTTTCAGGGATGCACATCCATCTTCAAGCTATTTTTGGGGGTTTTGACGTATACCCATTTATGAAAGCTGGACAGTGAATCACACAGCAGTGTGAATTCTTAGTATCTAACATAGTGTTTGTGCAGGAAGTCATGCCCGTTTCACAGGTGTGCCGGTTTGGACATCACATAACCTCATAAAATGCCAGTGGGAATGACCCTTTTGGGATCCCAGGTGAATGACGTTCGAATCCCAACTTTTTGGTATGTTGCATTGTTCGTTTCAGAAACGGCTGCGGAGGAGCTGGATGAAAACCACAACGGCAGCGTCAGTCATAGCAGCTCTGATTTGAATGTATCCGGTAATCAGCTCCATTGCTGAAAAAACCCACATTTATTGATGTTTTTCCGGTAAAACCTCTGGGAAAATAGGGGGTTTCCCGTTGTCATGTTTGATTACCCGAGGTACTAAGTATTTCAAGTCATCTAAGAATGCTGTTGAGTCCAGGAAGCGTGCCCTATCCCATAGCCCAGGTACTGTCTTGAGCATCGTGCAAGCCTTTTGGGGTGGACAACTCAATCTGCCCAAGCACAGCATGGAGGATTTCCGCATGGATGCGTGCGAATCTCAGTGAGTTTGACCTTGTTTCGCCTGCCCAACAATTCTGGGGACAACCCGGAGATCACCGGAACGGGGGTGTATTGCACTCCTTCCATTGTAAACCCATTGTAAACCCATTGTTTTTCAGGTCAGCGTTGATGGTCGTGGTAGACCGGCGACGGACAGGTGCCTTGACATTGGGTGAGTTCACCGAGTTCTTGCAGACCCTCGTGGAAGTGGCGAGGACTTACGACTCTCCCAGCCGTCCCAGAGGTCTCTTCTCGGATGACGCGGATGACATGACGCAGTCCTTCAATCTCAATGACATGTCGGACAGTTTGTTCACGTTCCTGAGGGATTTGCGCTATGGCATCTATGTGCTCAAGAAAAGTTTGAAAGGAAAGTTGACTTTGTTGGAGCAAGCCATGCTGAAGAGGACAGCAAGGGATGTCCTGTCCATTCTGCCCTATGTCGTTTTAGCTCGGAGTGCTCTGACGCCTGCGCTGAAGATCTTTTCGTTTATGCTTCTCTGGAAGAGTGTGCCAGTATTGAGCCCATCTGCTTCGACCGAACCCAGGCAACGCTTTGCTCGTGCATGGGCATCAATTGCAGTGAAGCAGCGGCATCGTGCAATTGCTGGCTGGCAACTACTAGAGCAGGGTGCGAGTTCAGGAGGCCTGTTCCATTTCGGGGGAAACATGTGGGAAATGGTCAAGCCCCGGAAAGGAACTTGCCAGGGATTGTGCTGGGGATTGGCTGGGATTGGTAGTTGCGTTTCATATTCATAATAAGCACTGGAACTGGAACACAATTAATTTATCTCAGATTGAAGGTGTTAGTGGTCTTGTTGTTGAGCCATACTTTGGCCATCGTGCACTGGCAGGCACGCTTATTGACGACATCAAGAAAGCAAAGGATAGCACGTTGCAAAGACAACGGGTGAAGGAACTGTTCGCTGAACATGATGAAGGAAGTGGCACATTAACTTATGGACAGGTTTTTTCCATCCTTCAGCCTTTCATGACGCGACAAGGAGATTATCTCAATGAATTGGGTTTGATCATTCAGATAGCTTCGGACAATGACGGGGCTGTCACAGAAGCCGAATTCTCGGAATTCGTTGAATCCCTGCTGATTGCAGGGAAAGCCTGGGCCGCCCCAACTAAAAAGGCTATAGAACCAAGGCAAAACAGTACAGACGAAAAGAGCACAGGTGTCACTCGAGTCTCATGGAATTCTGCACTGTTGAAGAGGCTGAAGAACTTTCGAGTGGCCGTGGTGAAAAGAGTTAAGAGGGAGGTGCGAGAACTGGTGGACAGCGTGTCTATGATCAGCCAGGATTTCTCGTATTCTGCAGCCCTCCTGAGAAGCCCACGAGAGGTAGCGGCACGAGAAACGGAACGCAGAGCGGAACGCAGAT
This sequence comes from Symbiodinium sp. clade C Y103, assembly GCA_003297045.1. NCBI lineage: Eukaryota > Dinophyceae > Suessiales > Symbiodiniaceae > Cladocopium > Cladocopium sp. clade C. Next base: position 384,786 of record BGPT01000182.1, on the reverse strand, counting down.
TCTCAAAGATTGAGAGCGCATGGCTGTGGAGGACCTTAAAAGATGTGGTCCTCTTCTTGCCAATTGCAGCTATCATCATCGCACCTCTCACGCCCGCCGGATCCATAGCACTTCCGTGCACTTCCAGATCCAGTCAACAGTACAGTTCTTCATGTTCTTTCATGTCCTTTCATGTTGTTTCACGTTCTTTCACCATTTTACCATCTCAGATTCTCAGATTCATATTTGATCATCATTGGTGTGATTTCTGTGTTGGAGCTTCCATCCCACCAGGTCGGCACCGCCATTGTCATTGCCATCTTCAAACGCGCCGTTCCGTCCCTGGTCCCATCTTCCTTCCGGAGACCACGACTGGAGTTGATGCGACCCAGCTGAAAAAGCACCCCAGGTGTCCCCAGGATCGTCATCAGAATCCATGAGATATGGAGGCGAATAGTCATCAAACCAGCAACCAGCATGATTTAACCATCACATTTCAGACTTTTCTACTTGAAAACTCCAATGGGTACAAGGCTAACATGGCCGACGAATAAGCCGCACAATTTGCTTCACCGAGTCATACCGATTCTGAAACCCAGGAGTGCGAGGCGCGATAGGACCGCAACCCAGATCTCTGACAGCGGTGAAGAAAGCGCAGGCTGACCATGGGTACATCATGGTACTGGTACATCACCAAAGTGTGCTGCTGTCGAGAGCTCATGTCGGGTGCAGTCACAAATAGCATTGTATGTAACAGCAAGTAGTCTTAGTCGAGCCTTCCCAAAGTACATACTAGTTATATCATGTTATATCTAGTTACTAGATGTTACTGTAGATCAGATATGACAGGATGGATCAGGTGTCATGAATTTCATATGAATTTCATTGCGGATCTTGACCTGAAGAATTTTCGGACCAGGATGCAAAAGGAGGCTTCTGCCCACACTTCGGGCCGTGGTGAAATGTGTTGAAATTTTCAGCTCAAGCTGTGGTGAGATCAGCTCTCGGCCGCGACCACCGGCTTCACCATGAGCTATGAGACCGCCGACTCACAAAAGGAGGAGTTCCGCAAATATCTCGAGCAGCTCAGATGTAACTTTGTAATGTATCCATATGTATCCACAGACATGATTGGATATGATTCATGTATAATATGTAGGGTACAAAATGGTGTAGGCATATGCATATATTCTATATTTGTCATTTCACATGCGGTGCACATATCATATGCAACTGCAAGTACATGTTGGCACAACCAACTCCCCTTGTAAGTGGGTCACATCCAAAAAGTCAGCGTTTTGCCAAAACGCCAAGGAAGAACGGCATAATCTCGCAGCTCACCCGAGTTCTGGTGGGCTTGTACGAGGAACCTGAACGGCCCGGAAATGTTTGCGGCTAAGTTTGGTGCATGATGTCAGGGCACTTGAACTAGCTATGATATTATATTCATTTAGCACACTTGCAGTTGTGTTTGTTGTCTTTGACGGCAGTGGGCGGAATCTGAGGCCATTGACTACATCAAAAAATATTTGGGAGCTCCAACCGGCCCTGCACCAAGTTGACCAGAGTACGAGTCAAGTGACGAAAGTCAAAAGCTCCGGCAATCCCAACAGATCAAAAAGCTCCGGATGTTTTTGTGAACCTTCACCGACGGCACATGAGACACGCATGTTGCCAAGGTGTCGATGTTGAGGAGACATGGCAATGCCGCGTTGGAATGGTGTTACTGCAGCCATAAGCTGTGCAAATCAGCAGGGCACAGCATACCATGGCAATCCATGGCAGTTCATCTCCTGGATTGCCAGTTGCACAGGAGCTGCGGGCAGATAACGATGAGCTGCGGCGACAGAATGCGGAACTGGAAGCCAAGGATTGGGGATCCATCGGGATGCCATCGGATGAGATCCCTCACAAGGGTCAAACATAGTCAAGCATAGCTTAAATATTTTTTGGTTTGAAATGAACATGTTTCCAATTGTTTCCACATCGATGATATCACAAGATACCACATGATATCACCATGCTTCAAGGGAAGGCTTGTCATGTCAAGCGGTCCGGCCTCGGCCTTGTGCTGCCTTGCGCGTTGGCAGGTTGCGAGCCTCACACAGCAACTCAAAGAGCTTCAAACAGAGCAGGAAGAGCAGGATGGATGACATAATGTGACACTCGCCTGCAGGAAGTGCCAGTGCTACGCAGTGCTAGCGCTGTGAAGCTCTTTCCATACCAGATTCGTTTTCGTGGACTTCTCATTTTTTTAAAGCCCATGATTTCCCAAAAGTGGTGTGATATGATGATTATGACTGATCATGACTGATTATGATGTAGGAGTGCCCAGTCGCCAGAGTCACTGGGAGCCTCTTTGCGACATTTTGCGACGTTGAACCTGTCGCCAGACCAGGTATGCTCCTGTTTTTGCGGCTCTGTCAGCCAGACCAGGCACAAGATCTCAGGTTTGACAGCAATGCCCCATGCCATCTTGCGGCTAGAAGTCGCCAACACTGTACCGGGTGCAACAAATTGAAACGATTCGAATGATTTGCGACTTCCAGCCAACACCGAGGCATTCTAAGATTGGGCTAAAACTGCTAAAGCACTTTTTTTTTTGAATTGCTGTTTCACCATGCATGGCGGTGTGCTTCTGGATGCTTTTCGATGTTGCAGGGCGATGCAAAGTCTGAGCCTTTGAAAAGGCTGGTTCCTTGAATGCCGCCAAGTGGCCATGCCGCGGCTAATACATCAGCTCAGGCACTCGAAGGGCCCAAAGCAATGGTTTCTGCTGGTGAACATTTTATACACTGTACACTGTACATGATTTTTCCTTGGGATTTCACTCATGATTTTATCTAATTATACTATGATTGAAGTATTTTACGATTTACATGTGAATGTTGCGTGTAGCTTTCTCGTTGTTGGTCCGTTGTTGGTTCGGCTGGAAACGATTTCAAGAAGGCATGACAAGGCTTTGGTTGCCGTATCGGTGTCGGCAACGCCTGTTGTACTTGTAGGTAGCGCCTGCTGATATCCCAACAGGCCACCCGCGGAAGCGTGCCACCATGGATGTGCCGCCTTCTTTTCCCACCGTTGAAGGGCCAACATGATGTCAACAGCAGATACATCATGATACATCATGATCCATCCCACAGAGTATATGTTTGAACATGCCTCAACTTTAGGTGACAGCCATAGCAACGCCGGCTGGGCACTGCAGGGCAATGCAACCAAGACATGTTTCATGGACATTTCATGATATTTCATCGGTTTTGAATATGATTCTATGATGCCACACTGATGAAAATTGATGCCATGAACATCGGCTGACACGTCTCAACACGGCGAAGACTGTTGGCGGCATTGCATGTGGCTGCGGCCTGTGAGATCCTGTGAGCTGGGTGTTGGCCCTGGACTGTGTAAAAGATCTGGCACCAACTGATTTGAACTGTGATAGAACTGAAAGGATATTATGATATGATATGAATGAATATGGATGAATATGGAGTAATATGATGTAATTAGAGAATTATGACAATTTTTGCACAATGTTGAGACTCTGCAGCATGCGCATGTAGTGATCCATTGATGTCGAATTGTGTTGGCCTCCGATCATTTTGTCAAGAAAAAGACTGGTGCATTTTCGCAGCCGTGAAGACCTTCTCAGACGTAGCGAATTCGGAAAGATGACGACGTCGATGGAGGTTCAGGTCGACTGGTCAACTTGGGCTGGACGAATTGGATGGGACGTGTGCTTGCAGCGTTTATCTCACACGCACCCCAGGAATTCAAAGTCATACAAGGCCAAGAATTTTGAATATTTTTGTTGTTACTAACTGGGCCACCCCAAAAAAATCTTACGAAATTCAGGGGTTCCAGGAAGTGACCTTATTTTTGCGCAAAACGATGTCAAAATTGATCAAACTTCAAAACTCTTTATAGCACTGAAACTGCTAGGAATTGGGACAAAACCCATGACTACTATTGACTATTTAGAAATGTTTCAATCCATTTTGTTCCAAGACGTTGCAAGCTGTTGATGCGCTCCCAAAAACAGGTTCCATGGGTCCTATGGCCAGGTTCCAAAGACTGTGAAGGACATGGCACGGCGTTTCGAAAACAGCCAAAGGACCAAGGTGAACCGTAGCTTTGAAATGGAGGTGCCCGGACAGGACCGCATCTAATTGCCATGTCTGTGCCATGGTGAAATCTCAAAACAACTGACCATTCTGGATGGTGTGTTAGTGGAAGCAACCGCTTCCTGGCCCAAGCTGTTGATATATCATATATCGTGATTCAGGTGAGTTTAGACTATAAATTACTGTGAACATCAGGCCTACCTGCAGCACATTTCGCACATGAAAGCACCTGTTTGCACCTGCAGATGGAGCGCTTGAGAATGGCGGGCCTGGTCAGTGGCTGGCGGTCTCCTTTCCACAAGGCGGGCGTGGGGACAAAGAAAAATGTCCAACATAGGAAAGGGATGGGATTAGGGTTTGAGAGTTTAAGACGCAGTGACATGGCATATTATATAGCATATTATACAGCGCAGCATGCATGAGGAACTCTTTCCATCCTTTCAAACCCAAACTGCCCATTGTAAACCGGCCCCATTCCCAACTTCGAACCGCTTGGGTGTCACAAAAAATCGTCCCCAGCCGGGAGTGCAGTGCTTGCAGTCCTCTCCGAAGTCGTTGCTGCCTGGCCCACGCAGGAGGAGGGAACAGGACTGCCGTGATGTCCACAATGCTGTTCTGGATATTACATGTGTACGAACATTTGTAGTATGTCTATATTTTATATATAGATGTATTATATAGATGCACCTGTATATGTTATACAACAAAAACTAAGCCACTACAATCATTTGTATTGTGCAATTACGTCCGCTTTGAATTTGCACCTCCTAGTTATCCTGCGATTCATGTGGAGGAGTCGGAGGAGTCGGAGGAGTGGGAGGAGTGGGAGGAGTGGGAGGAGTGGGAGGAGCCACAGGGGTTGGAGGAGCCAAAGGAGTTGGAGGAGCCACAGGAGTTGGAGCAGCCAGACGAACCAGATTGTGCTTCCTGGCGTGACACTGTACTACTGTGCTAAATTGATTGATTTCCATTGATTTCCATGGCATGCCATAGACGTGACATCGACCTCATCCCACTGATCCATACTGATCCATGACTTTTGAGGCCAAGGAGGAACCTGCGGAAATTCAAGGTTTGGACGCTTGGTCCACCTGCTCAACGACCTCCCAGGTGCCACAAGTCATCATTGTGTCAGCTGTCATACATGCTGCCAGTGCACCAGGTGGACCAGGTGGACCAGGTGGACCAGGTGACAAAGTCTTGCAGACTGTTGTCATGACAGGTGCAGGAGAGTGAGGGATCCGCTACTGTTGCGCTATCAGAGGCCATGTTTGGAGTCTCTCAAAGAATTGGATTCCAAGGTTAGCACTTTGGACATCACTTGGGCGAGAATAGCAGCGCAGTGAAGTCTTCAAACCTCTGTGAACTGTGTGACCGCAGTGTGACCTGTGTCAGGATGGCTCACAGACGGAGGAAGTTTTTACCTTTCGCCTTCGAGAATGGTCAAAGCAGAGGCGCGACTGACCTTCGACCGCGCCTTTCTGGGCGATGCTTTCGCATCTTTCGCTGTAGCTCGTTGAATTTCATCTATATCCTCAACATAGATCAACACAAAAACATCAAAAGCAGCAACCTTCAAATAATTTCCTTCACCATGTTTGATGTGTCGGACACCATTTCTAGCTGTTCCCCTCACAGGCCATTGTGTGGGAGCTTGGAAGCTCACATGACTCAGCTGGAGGAGCTACTTAGATAGCACACTTTGATTGGCCCAGGATTGTAGTGGTCACAATTATTCACACCATGGCAATGTATTGCGCTGGCTGTGTCAACATCTTACGTGACATTGCAAAGGTTTGCTTCAACAGGTCTACCAGAGACTTTGGAGGACTCACAGCCAGGGCTTGGGCTGAAGTTTATGAAAGACTACTGCAATGACTATTGTTATTTTGGCATGTGCAAAACGAGCACCTGCTGCCCTGTGTCAAACGTGCACAGAATGCAAGACTGGCTTGAATCTCAAAGAATCTCTTTTGTTTCAGCAGGTCTTGGAGCAATTTGCAGCATAGATGAGCATAGCTCTTCATTGGCTGGGCTTGGTGGTTTTCACAGCAGATTCTGCGCACTGACTCGGTGCAGGAGCGTGTCCGAACGCGAGCCTATTTTTTGTTCATGGACGGCTGTAGGGATGAGAAGAGGAACTATTTCCAGGCTCGCTTTGCCGGTTGAGGTCACCACCCGACTTGACTTTGATGGATATCCAGTCCAGAAGATGTGCATTTCCAATTAGGTCAAAGAAATGCCCAGAAACTTAACATTAAGCCGTGCCAAATCAAATCAGCGTTAAAAGTTAAAGTAGATAGTCATAGTCCAAGGTCTTTCTTCTTCTTCTTCTTCTTCTGCTTCTTCTTCTTCTTCTTCTTCTTTCGGGTTTCCCTTTAGGGTAAACAGCTAGGCCATGCTGTGATATTAATGTCCGACTGGTCTTGACCAGGCGCTGTTTACTGAGTTGCAACTCGCTGCGCCCGACGTCTGAGAAGGTTCGATTTTAATGCAATTACAGTAATTTGCTGGGTAAACATTTTACCCTATGCCACTGAAGTGCTACCTTATGATTTTTGCATGTGCAAACGCGATCGAGCGACCCCGGAAGTTGTGGCAAGAAGATGGATCTATCTCGAAAGTTGTGGGAAAAGAACATGAGTGAACACTGGCGATCCAATGCTTTGGCAGCCCGATCCTTTTCTTGTCAATTAGGGGTAAAATCCAGGGATAATGGACAGTCGAACTGGCTACGAGAGCCATTTTTGCAGGTAGACAAATGCAGCGCGAGCAATCATACATCAAGTTGGCTGTCAAAGCCACCATGCGCTGAATGCACAGGTTTAGGTCCATGAAATGTGGTGTGTTTCAAGTTTGGAGTGTGAAGTAAGTTGCCTTAAACCAGGTCCCTCCATGTAGATTCTAGTTGGTTTTTGGGTAAGTTGAAAGCCCAGCTCAGAATCAGAATCAACTTACCCAAACCTCAACGTGTCAACATGTCAAATGGGTCCGTGCAGTGCCTTCGGCCAAACGTCTCACCGTTTTGCGCGTTTCATGTTTCGCATGCTTCGCTTTGATCAATGAAGCACTGGAAAATGCAGGTGCGGCCCACGAGAGCCACTTAAATCCATTGTCGATATATCGAAATTACGGGCAAACATGTTTAGTGCTCAAAGGAAGCATCAGCAAATATAAGCAAGATTTCTAGAAACTTATTCCGTCCCATATGTTTCCTTTGCGGCTCTCAAGATTGGATCCACACTGTGGAGACAGGCTGCTTGAAGTCCCCAAGGGTCGCCAGCACAGATACACACAGACCCAAGGAGGTTTTTTGCCAAATTTCGGGCTTGTTCCCAACCATTGCTGTAAGGCGCAAAGTGCCCTGAACTGCAATGTCAGGGCAAGAAGCAGGGTGCCAATGGAGAAGAGATGAATAGAATCACTATTGACCAGAGAATAGGTAAAGGGCATTAAAGGGCCACAGTGGCCACAAGGTTCATGCTGCAGCACTGCTGCTTCATTGCCTTTTTCGCCCTCTTTGCTGGGAGGTGCCGCCACAAACGCCATTGGAAAAGGGGCCGGAACGTGCCGGGGCCAGGAAGTTCAAAATCTGCCGGTCTGCCATGTTTACTCGTTGGCTGATGTTGACGGTCCGCCCTCAGACATTGGCTCATTTGACCCCAGGTAGCCAGGTAGCTGATTCAGCTACACCAGGTCTGATATTGAAGACAGAAGAGTAGATTGATGTTGGTTGCGGTTGTGTCCTGAAGCCTTTTATGAGAAAGCTAAGCAAAATGGGCCGCACATGCTAAGACTCCAGCATAGAACCCCACCCACCTAATGGATTGAAACACAGAGTTCTCTGCATTTGCCTCAGGCGCTTTTGCTTTGTCTTAAGATGCTTTAAGCCATTTTAAGCCCTTCTTGGCCGATGGCGGACCAGTGCTCAACCTTCACTAATTGCAGCTGGGAAGTCTAGATTTTTCTTTTTGTTTTTATGCGGCGAGAAAGACTGGTAGCAAGTGGTAGCAAAAAGAGTAAATACATTGGAGAGAGTGCAAAGGAACAGGGCTTTGCACACCTGGCATCAATTGTTGTCTTGGTGCATTTGTATGCATTTGTTTCTTGTGCAGGGGGGAAAAGGATGAAAATGGACCTTGGTGAGATAGCTGGATAGCTGCATCACTGGGATCGCAGATGATCGCAACTGATGGCAGGTAAAGTTGTTCAGGACATCCTGAACGATCTGAATGATGCCAATGGCGACCATGCGGACGATGCTACCTGGGTTTTGACCAGTAGTTTCGTCATTCTAACCATGCAGAGTGGCTTCGGGATGTTGGAGATGGGATGCTCTGCGAGGGGCCATGAGATAAACATCATGCTCAAGAATGTCTACGATGTCGTGTGTGGCGCGTTTGCCTACTATGCCTTGGGCTTTGGCATCTCATATGGCTCTCCTTCCAATGGCTTTATGGGCATGGGTGATTTTTTTGTGCGCGCAGATGGCAGAACTCCGACAGAGGCAGGATTGTTGTTCACCACTTACATTTTTCAATTTAGTTTCGCGGCGACTTCAACCACTATTGTGAGTGGTTGCTTGGCCATGCGTTGTCGTTTCTTGGTGTACTGTATTTATTCCTTCTTCTCCGTGGTGGTCTACGCATTTGTTGCGCACTGGATCTGGGCGAAGGATGGGTGGCTTGCGGAGCTCGGAGCGCATGATTTTGCTGGAAGTGGGCCAGTACACCTCTTTGGCGCCGTGAATGGACTTCTGGGAGTCTTATGGATCGGTCCTCGCCTTGGTCGATTTGATGGATCACGACCTGCGGAAGATTTTCTGCCATCATCCAATGCCAGTATATTGTTTGGTCTTTTCATGTCGCTTTGCCATACTTGGCCATGCTTGCCTGAATTTGTGTGATTTTTCAATATTTTTTTGGCGGTTCTTATTGGTCTTACTTTTGGTGTTTGCTATGTAGTGCTCTGTACTTTGAACCATCCAAAGCAGGAGCTTACGAAATCATTCTAGATCATGCTATAGTGCTTGTAAACGTTCTCTACCTCAAATCACATTGCTTACGTAGTGCCCAGATACTCAGTACTCAGATTACTTCCTAATTGACTCAGAGTTTCAATGTGTTTCAGATGGTTCTGGGCTCGCCCTTGGGACTTCACATAGATGACGTTCTTGTTATGCATGAGGGCTCCTACTGTAGGTTCTGTAGGTGTCTGGTCTTGGCTCGTATTGGTACCTGCCATGGTCATTGATCTGTGGAGGGCCACATCACGAACTAACGGTTGTTATGCTTACTCCGTCATGTTGGGAACTTGTTGATTGACCCCATGAAATCAACCATTCTTAACAAAGGAACGAATTCGCTCCACGACTCGGGATGTTGGCCAGGTTGTGGTGGGGCTGGATCGGCTTCAATTGTGGGAGCTCATTTGGCATTACGTCTCTTGCAAGCCCTTGCAGTTATTTGCAAACCGTTTTTAGACATTTTTTTGATGAAGAAAGATTGCTTTCCTGTGATTTCAGTTGCAGCTCCCCATTGACAGAGGGGCCTGGTGCCGCAAAGCCCGGCCTTTGCCAAGCCGCCGAGGAAACGCAAATGGCTCGTAGCAACACGTGCTGCAGTCACCACCATCAGCGCAACTGCTGGCGGTGGCTTGGCGGCTCTTCCCTACACCAAAATCAGATCGAGGGGCAAGGTGCTTCCTGAGGCCGTGCTGCCATGGAAGAAAGATGAAGAAAACCGGGTTTATTGACGTCTATTATTGTTTATTAATGTTATTGATGGTTTATTTATATATTATCATTGATGTTTATTGATGTTTATTGAAGATTGGATCTCATTATTTTTGGGGCCAGTCATGAGGCAATTTGAGGACATGCGAAGGTTTGGGTTCTGGTTTTGGCCGTGCTTACAAAATTGCGGTTGTTCATGATTTGGTTCTTCACATGCCCAAATGGGGTGCTTTTGGGGCTGATGCGCAGTGGATGATGTGTTCAATTGGTACAGTAGTTGCGTTAGATGAATTAGTTTATCCGAGTTTATATCATTTTATATCTGTTTTTTGGCAACAGAGCTGGAAAGAGGACGTTGCGAACGGTATTTTGGGAGCGCTGGTTGCTGTGACAGCCCCCTGTGCTTGCATCCATCCATACGAAGCTTTGATCATTGGTTTCATTGGATCGCTGGTCGCAAATCTTGCAAACCAGTTGTTCCTTGGGTCTAGCTGCTAGCCAAGTTTCTTCTTTGTATTTTTGCATTCCTTGAGATGATGGAGCATGAGGGACAGCATGGGTGATTCCAGCCAAACTACATGTTCACAAAAGATAGCCTCCCCGACAATACTGTACTGTGACTGTAACTTGTTTTGCGCACATGTGTTTCCAAGTCAATAACATTATGTAAAGACCTGGCCAAAGAAAGGAGATTGATTCATCCATGTCTTTTTACAGCTTTCGAGTCCAAAAATCCGAAATCCCTGGAGTCCTGGTGACATTGCCCCGGCCCGCCCAAAGGCTGCTTCGATATCACGTGGATGATCCCGTAGGTGCCATCGGTGTCCATGGTGCAGCTGGCATCTGGGGCGTTCTCGCTGTCGGTTTGTTTGCAGATTCGGAACTCCCAGGAGTTGAGGTGGGACCTGCCATGACTCGCCATGACTCGCCATGACTCGCCATGACTCGCCATTTTGGGCCTTACCGATGTACATCTCGATCAACAAAGAAATATGAATCTGTAAAGGGAACCAATAGGAACCATCACCCTGAGATCTTTTGCTGGCACGAGATTTCGTTCCGGGTATGACTTGCCAGATGTGCGATGCCATGTATAGGTGCAAGCCGGTGTTTTTCGTGGCGGTGGTTTTGAGCTCTTGGGCAGACAAATGCTCCTGGTTCTATCGGTCATTGGGTGGTCAGTGCTCACAATGAACCTTGGTGATCCAAGAAATTTGGCAGACCAGAGAAACAGTAGACGACATACGATTGCTCATTATTGATTACAGTAATGTTTTCACACTTTGAATCCTTGCAGACAGAAAAATCATTCAGCCTCAACCTCATCTAAATTCAAGAGCAGGAAGGCAGCGCAGGAGGAGGCAACACCAAGGGAAGTACAGAGCATGTGGGACTGGAAAGGTTTCACTACAGCATTCAAAGTATACACCAAAATGATTGAATCGATTTGAGGGAGGGATGCTAATGATGGTGATGTGTGTGTGTGTGTGTCAAGCTAGAGCCTAGACATGTTCTTGAAACATAACATGTAACATATGATAGCATATATATGCATATATATGTATACAGTATACATATTATATGCGATATTTTGATGTCACCGAGGAACCCCTTCTTCTATCTCATTGGGATCATTTTCAGCGGAGACTGGCGCAACCCTCGTGCGGGACTGCGGGTCGATCCTCGAGATGAAATGGCCGGTCTGGACTACGTGATACACGGCTGCGTCCCGAAAAAGTCAAATCTACCAACATTTCAGCGCGAGATGTCATACCCCACTGAAGCCATGAGGGATTTTCAACACGGGGATTCTTCCATTACACTGTAAAGAAGTGTCGCAAGCAAAGTATTTATCTTCAGCAAAATGCCGAAGATATTTACACATGCACAACGAACACAAACGAACACAATCCCAAGTCACCCAGGTCTTTTTAAAATTCACCTTGGAGAGACTTGGTGCCAAAGGGAAACCAAGGGAACCCAAAGAGAACTCGATGCAATAGCTCAGTTTCACTGGGCGATGCCAGTGTGGCTGGCTGATGAGCTCATCCTCGAAGAGAAAAGTTCTGTCAGAATTCTTTCAGAGGCGTGTGGATCTGGATGTGGAATGATGTGGACAATGAGATGAGATAAACTGTGATAAACGTCAACACGGGAGAGTTGATTTGTTCTTTCGATATCTTTCGATGCTTTTGCTTTGGGTCGAACGATTTTTCAAGTTGATAGCACGGAGTTCTGGGTACGAGAAATCTTTAGTTCGTCCCTCAAACAAACCATCTGCAGAATTTTGAAGGGAACCATGGCATATGATGAAATATGATGAAGTATGATTCAAGGTCGAGTGCACGAGGCCCAAGTCCCCTGAAAATAACGTTTACAATCAATCAAAAAGGAATGAGACAATTTCCCTGACAACTAGTGTTGAACTTCATCCATCAATTGCACATAGCCATATATGTTTCGCTGGGCGCTGGCACTCTGGTGGGCTCAAAGGGCCAAAATGCCCCGTGCGGGCGCGCGGCAACGACCGCAGTTTTCCGGCCATGGATGAAGCGAGAGAGGCAGCCGCAGAGCCTCCAGTTGAGTGGATTTTTCACATGTGATTCCAGCATGTGCCAAAGTTGTAGACACTAAATTAATTATATGATTTTTTATTTGACATATACGTACAATACATGAGATATATATATATAAATACGCACAGCAGGGGACGTTCCGTCGCTTGACGACGTGTTCTGGTTCCAAGAGAAAAATAAGGGCGTAGCATCAAGAGAGTCTTGGAAGTTCCAAGAGAAAGTTGAGAGCGTCAAAAACACATTTCAGTGATTGCAGGCGAATGAACTTTATTAGCCCACCCCACCCCCCTCCAGCCCAAAGGACGTCAGTCGCGTAGCATCATCACACAGCGAAAACCCGCCCAATTCGGGACGAAAATAAGAAAAGCATCTACGGTGCAAGACAGCGAACCCTCCGGGTTGTGGTTATAATGGTTATACATACATAGACTAATAGATGTATCTTATATAGATGTAGACTAGAGATTTTTCTTTAGATATAGATATAGACTAGAGATGTTTCTGGTATAGGTATAGATTAGAGATGTATCTTTTTTAGATTTAGACTGTAGATTCATCTTATTTAGTTGATATATATTTTAGATGAATCTGATGTAATTAGATGACATAGACTATATGTGGATTTTGCGCGCACATGCATTGCTTAGGTTTATGTACATTTGCGAAATGTAAGTCTATGTATCTTCAACATTCTTCAACATGTTTCCCATGGGTCACCCAGGGCTGTCTGCGGCGACTCCAGCCCATCGAGAACCGTTATGGCAGGCGGAAGAGAAGGAAGCAGCAAACTGTGAACCAAAGAAAGAACCGGAAGCGAAGCAGGCATTGGACCTAGTAGGAAAGACATGGAAAGACATAGAAAGATATGGAAAGAAAGTGGATTGGTATACCAAGTATCACTATAGTCTAAGCATACTACTTGTCGCTATTTTTCGCGACTTTTGCGACTGTTTTGGCTGCCGTGTTTCTTTTCGGGAGGATGTCGCAAAGCAGGAGGTAGTGAAAGCATTCAAGCGCAAACTCGAGGCGGGAAACGTGCAAGTCCCTCATCAAATTCGCCAAACGTAACGCCAGTTCTTCTCAATGCCCATCCATTAAGACGCAAATGGAAGCAAGGATCTAGACAGTTTTGGGCCCTTTTTCGATCGGGAAGCCAACTTTGCAGCCACATCAAAGGAAAATGCGCCACATCCCCAATGCAGCTGAGCATCCCAATCTTTTTCCTTCCAAAATTATCCAAAATCTTCTACATGTTTTCACGTGACGAGTACAGGGGATTATTGAAATGTGCGAGTTCCCGCAAGACAGCGCACAGGGGAGCCTACATGGCGCCATCAGCGAAGGAAACGCCCGACGAAAAGCTGCAGTTGCGGCTAATGAGCGATTTAAAGAGCAAGTTGCCATGGAAAGAGGTTTGCTTCGAGTGAAGAAGGCGATGTTTGGGATGTCATCATTCTTGGTGCCATTGTGACGTTGTTTCTACAAGACATGATTCTACCTTTGGTGACGTAGGTTTCGTTGGTTTCATTGCATGATGCAGAACGGTCCAAAAGTCCAGGGGCCCAAGACAGAGAACGAAGACAAGGAAGTGAAAAAAACAGCGCCTGCTTCAAAGAAGGAGACGCCTGCAAAGGACAGAATATCACTTCACTAATACATATACCCACTACACAGCTGGAATCAGCTATCTCACCCTTAAAGATTTAGTGTACATGATTTAACTTCATATCTCACACTGCAAAGATTCAAAGCTTTAATCGTCAAAGCTGGATGTCAGTGTCAGCACTACGAGGAGAAAGCGCTGCCAAAGAAAAGTGCAAAACGCTCAGGCGAAGTGTCACGGAGGTGTCACGAGGTGTCACGGATTGTCACTGACTTCATGTAGAAAGATGGAGAACACCGGGGCAGAGGGGACGCTGAGCACCGTGAGGCAGTAAAGCGACAGCCAAGCTGCCAAATCAGACAGCCCAAGGTCTGGATTTTAAATGTCTCAGGTGGCGGTGG